>BSBM01001404.1:6297500-6892500 GCA_027924585.1 Larix kaempferi | reverse complement strand
AGAATATGAAATGTGAATTGACTGAACTTAAAAATCAGTTGAAAAATACCAAACAACAATTGGAGGTCAAGGAAAAACAGGAATCAACGAAATATAAGAAAAATGTGGAAATGTTGAACAAACTGATGGAGGAAAAAAATGTTTTGCTTGGAAATTTAAAAATAGTTTCACATAGAGTTAAAGAGCTTGAAAACAAATTGCAAAAAGTGCCTTGTACAACTCCAGAACAATTATAGTCTTCTACGAAAGGCAAGAGAGAACATTCAAATTTGTTTTCTGCTCAAGAGGAGGGATTGCAGCCATCTCAGAAACATGCTAGACATGTATAAATCAATGTATATATGTATTTATCGAGAGTTAATGATTTTTTTTTTGTATGATGGAGTTTTGTATTTATCGGCATATAATGAAAAATGCTTTTTAGTTGTCTTACCTTTTATGTCCATGAGTTAGTGGTTCTGCAGTCAATGCTTATGAATTATGGTATTCATGTTTATTCAGTCCTCATTCGTATGGTATTCATGTTTATGAAGTACTCATTTTTTTATTGAGATATTCTTAATGTCCAAGAGTTAGTGATTCTACAGTCAATGCTTTGGTTTATACTTTATTGTGATGTGAGGCATGATTCTCAACAATTTCATAGTGACATTTTTGCACCTATGACCACTTTTTTTTGTGGAGCTAAGTGCTTCCTCACCTTCTTTGATGGAGTTTATATGCACAGGTCCATATAATTTCCTCACCTTCATTACGAATGTTTTGTTCTTCACCACTTTGCATACAATGTTGCGTTATGATCATTTTGGACTTTTCAACAAAACAGGTCTCTTAAGATATTAAGGCCATAAATATCACCAAAATATCAACAAAATATGTCTCTTAATATATTAAGACCATATGTATGTCATTTCATTACAAATGTTATGTTCTTCACCACTTTGCATGCAATGACAGTGGACATAATTGTTTGTCATGAATGAAATGATACTACCATTCAAACTAGATAATATGATGAAATAACAACATTATTGCGCATAAATGACCCGTCTCTTCAAATCTATGTTCTTTTTAACATTTAATTCATAAATCTGTTTATTATTTAATTGTTAATTAATTTAATTAATTAACCTTCTTTGGTCATCTGCGGGATTTTTCCATCTCAGGCCAGCGGGCTTCTTCATCTGCGGGCTAGCCTTTATCTTTAGCCAGCGGGTTTCTCCTCTTTCACTCGCGGGCATACTCCAAAATTTCGCAGGCTTATCTCCCTTGGCTTGTGGGCATAGCCCATGCTCTCACGGGTTTCTGCCTTAATCATCAAAAAATCATGTTAAAATAATAGAAAAGAATTTTATTAGCCAAAAACATCAAAAAATGATATTAAAATAATAAGAAAATTACTTTTATTGGCCAATGCTTTATTGGAAAAAATTTAGAAAGTTTAATTTAAGGATGTACCCATATGGAAGGTATATCCATGATGCCATAGGGACTGCATAATAAGTCATGCATTTTATCAACTTGAGAAAGAGTTCAGCTATGGTTGTCAAAGTGGACTTCTCAAAGCCTTATGATAGGGTAAATTGGACTTACCTCAAATTGGCATTGATACTTCAAGTTGGGTTTAAAGTTGACTTTGTAAACTGGATCCTATCATCTGTACATATTGTCTCCTTTGTTGTATTGGTTAATGGTGTTGCATCACCATTTTATAGGCCTGGTAGAGGCCTTAGGAAAGGATATACCTTGGCCCCATTTACTATTTCTCATGGTGGTAGAAGGACTTAGCAGGTTACTCTCTCATTCCAGGTCTAATGGATCTTTCAATGGAATCCCGATGGGAGGAACCTTGAAGGTGACTCATCTCCCATTTGTTGATGGCATATTGATTTTATGTAATTGCTCTAGAAAGGAGGCTACCGAATTACATGAAATTCTCTCTCTCTCTCTTTTTCTAGAGCATCTGGTATGGTTTTCAATCAAAGGAAATTCACTATTTATTCTATGAATCTTTCAGAGGAAACAACTGAATGGTTATCTGTCCTTTTGAATATATGATAGTGGATGTCTTGGATGGTATCAAGTACCTTGGGGTTGGCTGGTTGGGAAGGTGGAAGAAAGGCTCACATGTTGGTGCAACAAATGGATTTCTAGGGGGGGAAGATACATTCTTGCAAATGTTGTTTTGGAGGCCATACATCTATACTAGGTAACCATGTCTTATGTACCCAAAGGTATTCTAGAAAAGATTAGGAAGATCTCCTATATTTTTTTTATGGAAGGGGAATGAAGAGGGCGGGCCACTGCTTTCATTGGGCTGCATGGAGCAAATTATCCATTCCGAAGGAGCATGGTGGATGGGGGTTAAAACATACCCCTTGTTTTGTTAGGGAATTGGTTGCAAAAGGTGCATGGAACATTCTAAAGAATCAAGAACTTTGGACAAAGGTTTTCCATCAAAATTAGTATGCTCCTTTATCTATTGAAGAGTGGATTAGAACTTACCATAGATCACATAAGAATATATATGTTATTTGTAAGGCTCCATTGCTGGATTTTAATGTTGTGGCATATTGGTTGGTATGGAGAGTGGGCTCGAGGAGAAATATTAGGGTGGATCAAGACCTTGGGATGGTAGTACTAGAGCACACATGTTACCACAAGATATGATAGTAAATTTGAGGGAGCAAGGAATTATACATTTGGATCATATTGGTGATCTAAGGCATACTGCTTTCATCAAGTAGGAATGGTTAGCTACTAAGTCATTTGATTTTTTAAATGAATACGAGACTCTTTGGAATGCTTACATTAATGCTTTACAATCTAATCATGTTAGATTGTCTATAGATGATGACATTCTGGTATGGTCTAGGAATTCCAATGGTGGAATCTATACTCCCAACTTGGGATACATGGTCATCCGAGAAGAGGAAGATTTCAATGATCCTCTTTGGTGGTTTAAAGGTCTTTGGAAATTCAAATGCACACTTAAAACAAAATTATTTTTTTGGTTGGCTTCGAACAAAAAGGTGCTTTTTGGGATCATTTGCAAAGGTCTATGTGGGAGGGACCTAGCAGGTTCCCATTATGTGTGAATAGTACTAAGAACATCGATCATTTATTCATTTTATGCTCTTACACCTCTAAGTTGTGGGGATTGGGATCTCGGATTACTAGCATTCAATTGGTATGGGGAGGGGTTGATTCTGAAGGAACATTTTTTACCTAGTCACAAATTGATGCATGTAAGAATTATTATGCTCTTCCTCGTATATTATCCTGGGGTATATGGTTTTTCATAAATAAGGCAATATTTGAGGATATTCTTATCCCACCCAGGTTCTATGCTATAAATGGTAGGGTTATATTGGATCATTTTCCCCAAGCCACATAGGATCAAAATGTCAAGAGGATTGAGGCATAAGTTATTGATAGAAGTGGTGGATCGAGATACTTTGATGGAGCTTCTTAGGGGAACCCTCCCTTGGGAGGAGTTGGGGGTATAGTATTCCAAAATGAATCCATATGGTCAAAATTCAAGGAAGCAATAGGACAAAGTACAAATAACAAGGTTGAGCTAATGGCCTTAAAAATATCATTACTTATAGGAATCATGAATGGAATTCAGAAGTTCCATATATTTGGAGATTCTCGTGGATTGGATCAGCTACAAAAGACCTCCTAGGAACATTGATTTGAGACCCTTATATGATGATGTCATGCTACTGGTGGGTGCCTTTGAGGAGTTATCAATAAGACACATCTATAAAGAGAGAAATATGGATTCAGATCAGCTTTCCAAATATGGAATTCTACTTGGACTTGGCACATGGAAAAGGTGGGAGATGGTAGGAGATACCATAGAGGAACTGGACCCTGGACCTCATCCGGGATAAAAGTACATGCAAGCTCTAAGTCATTGTTTAGAGACTGTCTATTATTTCAATAATCAGAACAATGTACAGTTTTGTTTTCTTTATAGAGGTACATGATGTACAAGTACTACCTATATAAGACATAAATCTTTTTTGGTCTAGATAGTATATTGTATATGTCATGATTGTAGGTGTCTAAGTGCATTTCCCTCATCTATTAAGATATATGGAAAGTTGCAAGCCTATATAAAATGTGGTTCCATTTTAACTAATAGAACTGTGTTTTTTTTTTTTTTTTAAATCTGATGAAAAAAGAATACCCATCTTATTAAAACATACCTTCAAAACATTATTCAATCATTTTTCATAATAACAAATTTCACAAAATCAATTCAATATAATGTTGGTTGCAAAACCACACAACTAATAGAGTGGGAAACGATTTTCTTATAATGAATTTAGATTAGAATAATGAAAGAACAATATAGAAATGGTATGTCCATCAATTTGGATAAAAAATAGTACTCACAAACTATTAATTATATACATTCATGAAATTAAATATTTATAATTAACATTAATAAATTTTACATAAATTTGATAAATGTTTTCAATATGATTATATAGCTTTAATATAATTCAAGTTTTGTTTATCATGTAAGTCGGAATGATTTTTCAGATGAAATGTAAGTTAGAATGATGTGTGGGAGATTTTTTCAATTTTAAATTAATTTAAATTAATCAAAGTTTTATTATAATATATATTCGATATAGTGAAGGATATGGTGGTCCGTTGGTGGGGATAAATGGATTTCATTCTATTCACCTGGGTTCAATTTCGTTGAGATATCTGGCTTGGATGACCGGTTTGCTCGACCTACCATCCATGAAGTTAGTTGAAATTTCCCATGCTATTGAGATTTCCCTTGCGTCTGGGCTTGTTTTTCCATGTAAAAAAAAAATACAAATTTGATATATACTAAAAAAAAGTGAGTAAGAATTAATTTAAATTTCAAACCTAATAAAAAATATAAATCTATATAATAAAAAACCGTTGTTCTACATGTCATCTGATAAAAAGCAATAAACGAGAATTAACTTCTTCCATATGAATGATTAATAGAATAATAATGAATTCTTCACATGAATATTAATAGAGTAAAAAATTCTTCACATTTTCTCTCTCCAAGGAGTAGACCGTAGGAATAAATTATAATTCTTGCATCCTAATTACGCCATAGGCGTTTCACCGAGGAGGTGCATAACCTACACATCAGCTAGATTCCTCGCTCACGGAGCAAATGGAATCCTACCACGTGGATTCTTATGCATCTCCGCGGTGAGCTCCCTTCTGCTGTCGCCTGGTGCCTCCTCTCGCTGCCAACCTCCTCGACCTCCTCCGCCTCCAACCTCTCGCTACCGCCTCCCGTGCTCTCTCCCGCCGCTTGCTGTCTCCTCCCCTGCTCTCTCGCTTGGGCCTTTTCCACCTAAAATCCGAATCGTGCTGCTGCTGCTTTTTATATGTATCCATCCACAAGGTGTAACATACCCTTTTTGCTAAAAAACGTTTTGTGTTAGCAAACATTATGATAACTTTTATTGTAAAGTTTTATGTTGGACAGGTGTCCAAGGATGACTGTAATTTGCACAATATATTATTATTAAATAAATAAAATAGGAGACAAACACCTAAGAGGACTGTTGAAAGAGTGGTTACTGAACCACTAGGTGGAATGGAATCTGGGGTAGAAGGCAATGGACAAGTGGCAACATCATGATGCAACTAACTAGTTGTTGGTATGGGACAACTCCCTTGAAATGTGGTCATAGTGCCCTGAAAGATGGGACTGGAGCTTGAGGCTCATTTATTCCAAACTGACCAATAAAAGACCTAGGAAGTCAATATAATAGCCATCAAATTTTGAACTGAGGTTCATCACTTTTCCTGACGAGGGAATTTACCTTGGGGTTTTGCTGTGTTTGCACCCAAGAGATTTGATGAGGGGATATGCTATGTTGTTGATCATGTTGTGAGTCTGCCAAACTCTTATTGAGTTCAGGAGGTTGATGCTGAGTGGAGAAGGCATGTTATTTTAGGAGGTTGATGCTGAGTGCAGAAGGCATTTTTGAGTGCCTTGCTTCTACACAGACTCCACCCACTTATTGGTTCAGTAATCAGGCTCGGGGGTTCATAAGAAGCCAGTACTTGAGCTGCTTCTTCTAGAATAGGTTGGGAGGAACAAGCCTCCTTAGGTGTTTTCCGGTCCTATCTTCATCTACAGGTTCCATTATCGTATCTATTTTCATATATCTTAAGTTCTGTCACATATTAATTTTTACTGTTTTGTTTTTATAAGCTATTTCAGTTTCCTGAGTAAATTAATAATTATGTATGAATTTGATTTGATTGAATAAAATAGTCTCTACATTTTTCCCCATGCAAAAAGGAACATCATCATACTCTAGTACAGAGACAAATTAAGGTAGATAATTATGATAGGCAAATTGCCAAGATGATGGAAGTACCATTCTGTATATTCTGTTAATTTATCTACTGATAGTAATTAGTATTATTTACTGCATTTATTTACATTACTGTTCTTACTTCTATATTTTATTTCATCAAATAGAAGTTTATTGTCTTAAAAGATTATTACTGTGTTTTGTAATTATTATTGAGATCATTGCTAATACATAATTAAAAATGATTGCATAATCTCATCATACAGAACTGATATGTCATTTTCAAGTTTCAATTTAGGGTTTATAGTTTCCATTTATTTTCTTCTCAAAGTTTACTATAATCTACTGTTATTTCCATTACTGTACATACAAGATAGATAAGCAAATACAAGTCTCATATTACAAACCTAGGGTTACATTTTTTTTACTCTCAAAACCAAACTTCAAAGTATTGAATTTATCATCGAACGATAGCATCAAAGATATTAAAAGATATCTTTTATTTAAACAGTTCTCAACTATTGTCCAATCACATGTTCCTTTAGCCATAAAACAAAAACACACTTCTACAACTCTTTTCTACATAATCGAGCTAGTTAAACAAACTCCCTACCATTTCAAAGTTCCATTATTAACAACAAAATGCCTCTAAATAGCAGAAGTAAAAACAAGTGTGGATTGCCGAGGGCTTGTTGATGAGTCAACTAATATCCATACATTTTAAACAGAGTTAAACCCTAACCCATGACAAGGCTTATAGATCGAAAACACAAACATCTCTTACAAATCGACGAAGTTGCATATAGGCCGAAGCCTATCATGTATTACAAACATATAACCATTGTTTAAAAGACAGTAGCAGTATTTTCATTATTCATTTATAACACACAATTTCATTTCACATTGGTAATGGATGAGTCACAGGTTTTGTTCACGGGCCAAGCCCCAAAACAGCGAACACAAATAGTTACTGCAACTTAGATTGGTAAACATTCTTTTATTAAAACCCTTATTGACGGAGGTACATTTCCTAGTTCAAACTCAGAACCCAAAAACACTGTACAGTAGTTTAGAAAACTATTTACATCGACTCTATAAGCCGAGAAACATCCTAACACAGGCGTAACACAAAACACCATGGGTTTTGAACCACGATTCCAGGTCAGAGTTGTTACAACTTCAAACGATGGCCAAAATCTTCCAGGAGGAACTACGGAGGGTTATGCCACCGGGGCTTACCAATTTGTAGCGTGTCATCCATTGTCATCAAACCTAGCACTGTAAATCCATAACGAAGGTAGTACCTGCCACACGAACTGTAAGGAGTTAACAATGAGTTCCAACGAATGTTAATAAACCAAAACTGTATTATATAAATAGTGTTACGAGTCGACTTACCTTCACCTTGACAGACGGATGGAATGCTTCATACTTCAAATTCCTCCAACCAACGCAACAAGGCAGCATGCAATTGAACCTCTATCAAATTCAGAGTTTAAGTCACATCGAAAACCTAATCTGTCACACGACGAAAGCCACAGGGCTTCATTGCCTTACACTCTTTGAACCCAAGCAACTTATACAATAAGATTCACCATAAAAATTACAGAGAATGGAGTTACAGAGCCATCAGCAAACCACCTAGGGTCGAGCCTTGCTAACCAATGGCCTGTCGGCCCCTTCCCCAAACAAAAAATCCAAATGAATGCATTAAGGCAAACAACAAACATTATTGCGAGACTGCCTTAGGGTTTTAGATCTCAATGATCGAGGAAAACAGATCAACAATCAAGATTAGGCTAGCAAAGCCACGACAGTACCAAGGCAGAGGAACGATCAATCACCATTATTACATCATTAAATAACCAGCATAGTTGGAGTGCCATATCACCGGGACAGAGCCTACAACTCGGCGAGTTCTTACCATTTTATCAACTATATCACGTGGAGCCAGACACACGTTGATGCCATCAAGACAAACCACTACCATTGCAGAGGGTTTACATTTAATACCGGATCTCACGTATCAATTGCCAGGCCATTGCCTGCAAGTGTATTAAATTCATGACAATGCCAAGTTATGGTTACAACGTGATCTCGAGATTATATCACTACTACATTACAACTGTAATACAACCCGTGGATTAGTTTTCAAACCATAGGGTAATATAATATCACTACCATAATACAACCGTTGTATAGTTTCAACCAAAAGATATTATCATATCACGATAATACATTCACGCGATAAGTTTCAAACCATGTTCTAGTTCACATAGCACTTATGCATTGCAATTCGAACCATAGGATATGCATATCATGTTTTCAATACCCAATACTTTCACATAGCAATTATACATTGCAAATCAAAAGATACGATATATTCATATATCAAGCATGTGTAGAATATCAAAACAAGCCTCCGTTTGTAGGCACTAAAACTTTAAACATGTCGTTCATTCATATAATAGAATGCATTAAGATTTCATAAGTTAAGACATTTTGCATAATGCTAATGTATTATAAACTCTAACATTAATCCGCTAAGAAAGCTAGGGTTGGATAACAATTGGAATATTGTCGCAATCACTTAAACTAGGCAACATCTTGCATATAAGGTGACCTAACAGAACTTTAACAATACATTTATAAATTTGAATAAATTCGATACGCCATATAGATAATTGGTCAACTTATATTATTCACCAAGATCAATCAATGTTCGTCCATGTCGTAATTTGGATATCATCTCAAGATTTCTGTTATCACTTTCACTAAAGTAAATCTAGTTCAATCTTGTTGCTTTTTCACAACTGTCATTATAAGATGTAATTCTAATGAATCTTCCAAAAGTTACAACAGAAGCATAGTATAAACATCTACAAGTGTTAGTATAAAATGATACAAGTTGATCAAGAAAGATGGGAACTTCATACCATCTTTATCTTCATGCACGGCAGTATTTACATCTATCTTAAAAATAGAGACGACTAGCTGAAGCTTATAACTTGTCTTGAAATACTGGAATTACTCTATTACTTTATCTGCAGATTTGCGAAAGAAAAGAATCCAATGCTTTAGCTATCAAAGCTAAGTAAACCCAAGAGCACCCTGTAGGAACCCCTTCAGAAATATGCAAACAATTCATCAGTATTGTTACCAGATCATTACACATAACGAAATAAACATTGTTCTGTTGCATCTTAGTTATAATCAAGTATCTTTTTATGTTCAAGAATAAATACGATAATTTTATGAAACTGTTATTATGTATTAGTTAAATAACTTTCATTCGACAGAGATAATTTCTCTTATGAATTAGGCTATATCAAAAAATTTTAATTTTTTGCCATTTTTGGGATGTTACACAAGGAAATTTTCAAACGAGGGTTAGGGTTGCAGAGTGGCAAAGGGATTTGAACGGCCAATGTGAGGATGTGGGGAGAAAACAAAGCGTGGATCTATGAGTTTGAGACAAAGGGGATGGGGGAGGAGGAGGCGAAGCGTGTGTTTGACACCATTAATCGCTCACACACTACTACACAGAGAGGGGTATTAAGACAATATTTGAGACAATATTTGTGTAAATTGTCTCAACTTAAGACAAAAAAAAAATTGTGTATTGTCTTAAATATCGTCTTTAAGCGAGTGTCTTAAACTATTGTCTTAAATTATTGTCTTAACTATTGTCTTAAATTTAAGACAATAGTTAAGACTAATTTAAGACATAAACTATTGTCTTAAATTATTGTCTTAACTATTGTCTTAAATTTAAGACAATAGTTAAGACAATAATTTAAGACAATAGTTTAAGACACTCGCTTAAAGACGATATTTAAGACAATACACAATTTTTTTGTTTGTCTTAAGTTGAGACAATTTACATAAATATTGTCTTAATACCTGTGAGAGAATGCAAATATTTATGATAGAGCACGATGGAATCGAACCACCAATCTTCTGCATTATAATAAAATTTTCTGTATTATAATGCAGATGCTCTACCATTGAGCTAGTACCCTGCAACTTCAAATACAAGAAAGCATAGATTGCGCTCACCTTAACAAAATTGAATGGGACTTAGATTGTAGAAAAGCAGGAAAGCATAAAAGTACATAGTTAAGATATACATGGGATGAGTGGATAGCAATAGTCGAGTCTCTATCCTAGAACTACTCATCTAAGTGGTCCCTCTAGTGTGTGCTGATTTCAGGACCTTGGTATTGTAGATCATCATCCTTGCTGCTCTTTCTGCTGATCGGTGTTAATGTCTTCTGCATCTCCAACTTTTAGCAGTATGATGGTAACTTGGTTGCTCAAAGCTCCAATAATCTGCACTCTTTCCTCTAGATCCAATTAATTACTTCCCTTCTCTAAAATGTTGTTTTCTTTCTATATATGCAGTACAACATTAGCTGAGCCAGTGCCATTGGAAAACCGATCACATTTGGATTCTCCAACAACGCCCACCACGTGAAATATAATAATTTGAAAGAGAAAATCTAATAGCTGCTAGTGTAGGATTATATAATTTTTATTATGGCAAGGAAGATATCTCGGCTCAAAGCACCATAGGCCATCCACAAAGTGCAGTTGATAAAAGCAAATGACAAGTAGAAAGGCATGAACTCCACACTTTTTTTCTGAATCACCAGCTTCCGCAAACAAACCATTGATATCTTATTTCAAAACTTGACATTTAAATTTAAACTAGGTTATAACACTACATGTAATTAAATACATTACATAAAAAGATATTCCACAACATGAATAAGTTTAAATTACTCACCATGGAAACAAATGGAGCACCATACAGAGCAATGGACAAAAGTATTCCCACCATTTCTATCATAAAATTGCGGTTCTTATGGTAGTGGAGAGCAAAGAAAGATATTGCTTCCATTAGACTGAACATCAGGAGGACGCCCGCAACCATCCTCGCCACCCTTCGCTGAAATTATGAATGAAAAAATTATTTTAAACTAATGAAACATCCATTAGGGTTTGAGGTTTAGTTTTGAGTTTTCAATAAGCACTCAGCACGGTAGTATTTAATGTTTTCTTTGTCCAGTGTTTATCAAAAGTTTTTAGTTTTCAGGATCATCATCTACTTTTTGACAAAAATAAAATAGAAGATAAAGAAAGAAAGCATCCATTACTACACTGCCAGATGTTTTGAAAACCTTTAAATTTGAGTATCAGGATCATCTAGTTTTGACCGAAATGGAAAATAAAGAAAACGAAATTGAGGTAAGACAGAAATATTGGATTGAATATGAAGATGGGAGTACACATTAATCGATCTGTTTTAATATACCACCAAAAATATTAAATTTCCAGTTGAAATATCTTTACAATAAATAAGATCAAATCAAAACTGTGAATGTACTGGTTTGTTTGTGTAATTATTCATATGGTTCCTTATATCCTACATGATCTCGATAAATGTGAATGAGAAGCAATATTCTAATCTAATATTATATACCTTAAGCTTGGGTGGAGCATAAACAAGATAAGTGCAAATGGCGAAACAATCTGGAACAATACCAACGCCATTAACAGCAAAGACCAGGAAATTCTCGCAACCATTACTAACCACAGGAAATCCATACCATGCATAGGTTAAACAGTTGAAGAGAGCAATTACGTATGGCATGCATGAGTACTGCCCCACAGACTTCTCTTTTATCACTTTAATGAATGTGAGTCTGCATTGATGAGATAAATCATTTAAGCATATTCCAAAACATGCATGATCAATTCAATGCAAGCAATTTCTTCAACTTGAATATAATCACTTCAAGACAATACTGAATATAAAAAATTACTTACACAGGTGGTCCATAGAGAAGTAGAGAGGTAGCATTTCCTGTCATACATATATTTGAGATGTTCATATTGATTCAATGAAAACAAATAACTAGATATTGACAAAACATGCCTTTTTCTTTTCTAAGAAAACACAAAGGCATGGAGAAACAGATACCAATGATTCCAATAGCCAGATGTATATGATCTTGCTCCATCCTGTTTCCTTTGAATGAAAGTGACTCGGAGAAAAAAAGTGAAGTTAGCCTGCTGGACCTCCTGGCTCACAGGAGGAAATTTATAGGCTTTCAGTGGGTCCTGAATTCTGGGCAAAAGTAAGAAATTGAATCCAGAAAAGGAATCCCCCAATCACTAGTTTATCAACCATGGCTTGCACTGTTAACAAATTGAAAGATCAAGGAAACTGAAGTTACTGTTCCACATACATGCATCCCAACCACTGCACTACAAAACGAACAATACCTACCTGTATACACTCAATGCCCAGTAGTATGCATGCAACACCCATCCCCATATTGATCGTTGACTGAATAGATAAGACAACGCAAAACATCCATCCAGACCTTGCACAAACCATTTCATTAATTTGTGTTTTGGGCATTAAAAATCATAGAAAAGTGTGAAAATCATGCCCATATTAATATATTTGTGCGAGCTTATTACTTACCAAGGATATTGCTTGCGAGATCACGGAATAGAATGTGGCGACTACCTTGCTTCTCGCAATTATCGAGCACTTTGGCCATACGGAAATAGGAGTAGAAGGTGACTGTAGCTGCCAAGGAAATGGAGAAAAGCCCAATCGTCCACCCCATTCCACCCAAGGCGCAGGGGAGCATAAGAATCGTCGGCCCTGCTATTGCAGTTGTCAAGTGAGACCCTGCATCCCAACTACAATACCCTCAGAAAATAGGATCAAACGTATAATATAATTCAATAATTAGAAATTCCAAAGGAATTGGATTGAAATAAGAACAAAACGCAGTTATCAATTTGGTTCATGAAATAGGAATGAAATGAAGCCTGTCTACTTACAATCAAGCCATCTTTATCAACACATAAGTCAAGTTTGGGGATCGTCTTTCTTTTGAAAAAATTAAAGATGAATCATTAAAAAGCTAATAACATCTCATTTACTACAAATTTCAATTAATCTCTTGCTAACATTTTTCATAAGTGTTGATAAAGATGGCTTGATTGTAAGTAGACAGGCCTGCAACATTAGTTGAACCCAATCAAGCATTGATCGCTCCATCAAGCATTGATCGCTCGATCAGTCATCACATAAGTGCCATTATTCATGCACTCGAGTGCTATGTATTGGTTAACCAACATAAGTGTCACGTTGAATGTCAAGACAAATTCAAATCTCAGAATTGTGAGCTCGTGCTTCCTTGAATTCAACAGCCAACAAGCATTAATTAAGCGCACTCAATATTTCCAAGGTATCAGAGTGAATTCAAAAGCGAGATGATCGATCTAATATCATCTGGCATGGGATTTCATCAAAATACAACAAACTGTGTTATTTGCTGAAGGTCTGTCCTTGTCTTTGAAATTCACAAAAATCAGTAGTAAAGGAGGTCCAAATCTTGGCATGATGAAAGGAAACGGAAGAAAGGTTGAACTTAATTATTAAATTTGATTCATGGATCCCATTGAAATTTCAAAACTAGTCATAAAGGTCCCGACAGCTATAGGGACTATGTGAAAGTTTCCTTTGCACACATAGAGTGCTGACCTTACAATCATGGAGGAATGAAATGGCATTTTGTCACAATTTTTTTTTATGTATCTCAGCCTAAAAATTCCCATTACCATTAGATTTTTTTGACTGTATTAAATATTCATTAAAAAGAAAATATCATCATTCAAAGGATATTTGAAGAAAATTGGGATTGATATTGATACTGTGTAGAATTTGAAGCAACAGGATTAATCTGTGGGCAGAGACAGTTTATAGACATCATAAACACCTTCACCCAGAAATGAAATGCTAGTTAGGATGGCAAATAAATAAACAAACAGAGAGCAGCCACTTGGATCAATAATGCATGAGATGCTTATTGGCTATCCATAAATATTTTCCCCTTTATCAATTGACATTGCAGGTTTTGCTATGGCTTCCTTTGTGGTCAAAGAAATTTGTGATGGTCAGCAAATGAAATGGGAGTAGATGGGATAATCAGTGCATTTTTTATTACACTTTTGCCATTGCTATCATTACTACAAAATCAAACAAATGTCAAATTCTACCTTAATTGTAGCAAATGCAATTAAAGGGGTATTCCATGTTTTAGTCCTGGTCCAAACAGTGTTTTAAGGAACATGCTAACATTTGCAGTGCCTGATGTAGTTGCAGAAAGTTTGAATTTTAGGTTTTCCTAAAGCACATACTAAATGGAAATTTTGGATAGATAACTAGCGATCAAATATCAAATTTCCAACATTTTGAAGCATAAAACAAAGTATGGAGGCAATTAAATGATAAGTGACAGAGTTTTAATGGATCTACTTCAGCACTAGCATTAGTGGTTACTATGAATTCAAGATCTGCTTCATTTGCATAAAACAATATCTGGCATTCATGTTGCTTCACCACTTTCAGACTCAGATACTGCATCAGAAGAAGACTAATGTTACGAAAAGTTTCTTGGCAAAGTGTGTTTTTTATTTTGCTTGCATATTGAATATCTCTAATGGACACTTCCATATGACCTACCCCATTCTATTAGTTTCTCAATAAGTATTCTTCATTTTATTGCCGGTTGATACGAGGGGTCTAAATTTTGTATATTTTTACATAGTGAAGAAATGATTGATAAGGCATTGTGGAATAAAGAGGAGGCTTCTAAAACAGGTGGCCAAGCAGCTTGCAATAAAAGGATAAGGATTAATTAAAATCCCTTATTTCTGGATAATATGAACAAATCAACAATTTGGAGCATTGATCTTTCTAACCTTGCATAATCTATTTTAGCAAAGATCCCATATTTAAGGGAAACATTTGAATATTCAAGGCAAAGAGTAATCATTTCCAGATAATCAAGGTTTTCAATCTCAGCATTTCCAGATTCTTTGCTATAAATCAGATATTTAATTTATTTCGGATAGAATTCATTCCTAGAAGCTGAGAAAGAGTTTGCTTATTTTAACATCTATATATTTTATCATTTGGAATGTAAAAGGGGTTGGATTCTAGATCTTCCTCTGGGAAGTCATATCCATTTTAGCATCAAAATTTATAAATGGCAAGAGCAGTAAAATGGACCTCCATTCCACACATTAAATCATCCCAACTAACATGCTCTCCCCCATTTGTATAGCATAGATACAGACTCAAAACACTCCTTAGGTTCTCTAGGATAACCTTTGTATCATTTGACAAATTCCCAATTATGAAAATAACAAAGGCTGGTGCAGGTTCATCTATTGACCAAAAAAATCATAAATAAACAAGATGATAAATAAGTACAGAACTTAGCCAGTGCTGGTCATCAAGTTGGCATGGACTATATATGGCTCTCATGGAGGAATACCATACAACAAGTGCATATGATCCATATTGTTGAACATAGTGTTCAGCACAACTTTGGCACTAGGGTTTTATCATGTTCAACAATGAATGAGTGGGACTTGACCTTGTATTGGGGTTTAGAAGGTATGACCTCACAAGATTCTCATACACATAATTTGCCCCATTAGACATGGGTAGCACCAGGAAACCTATGGCTATAAGTTTCACATAAGGCCAGAATGGAAACCAACACCAAAATTAAACAAACAACCCAAAAATGAGCTCCTAGGCACTAAAGACCATTAATGCAAAGATAAATGTGGCACAAAGATTCTTCTTCTTAACATTCTAGAACCCAAGAGAAGGAAATCTCCAGCAGGGTAATGAATAGGTACACAACCCAATATGAACCATCAATGAAGAGATAAATTTAGCACATATATTCTTCTTCTTACCATTCTAGCACCCAAGAGAAGGAACTTCCGTGAGAAACAGGAGTCACTATCAAGGTTGAAACTTCCTGCTATCGATATAAGTCCGGTTGGTGCTCCTTAGGTCTGTCACAAACATAATATTTCCCTGTCCACTCCAATCAAGCATGGATTTGAAACTGCACACACCATCATAAGCACAGGACAAGAATGTTTTACACCGATCCTTTGCTAAAAAATGGGGTTTCGTTTCATCTCCTGCATTAAATAAAAAATGCCTAGAAAATACAAACCCTAATACTCAAACATAATCTTAAAATAATAATGATTAGAATTACCTGTAGTGATCGAAAGTCTGACTGTGGCTGCATCCTACAATGCCACCGATTTTAAATTAACAAACACATAAATATATCATGAAAGAGGGATTATAGATTGAATAAGCTCACCGTCTTTAGGCGGATTGCACTGAGAAGAACCACCACTCTGTTCGCCACATGTTCGGTCATACCATGGCCTAAAATGTAGAGTGACGCATAAATTAGTACAAAATTTCCAAATAACACAATGAAAATTGGACATACATGAGAGAAAGAACAAAATACCTACCCAAGAAAAATGGACATACATGAGAGAAAGAACAAAATACCCACCCACAGGCTCAAGATGCAAGATTCCTCTTCAAATCTCTTGGCCTCCAAGCATTGGAGTGCATGCATACCACTCAACCAATCCTTTCTTTGCCCACCCACAGGTATTTGAATATGAAAAACTGCAGTGGATTCGCTATCATGGCCAATGGCGGAGGCACTTGCCATACCTTGCCCACACAGCTACTCAGCGGTGGCATGACGGGTATACCGGCAAATGTTGGCCTCTATGGCCAAAATATTTTCCAGAAACAGGGCAACAACCCACATAGATGCTCACTGGCGGCCTGATGGGTTTACCATGAAATTTTGGCCTCTCCAGCGTTTACTCCTGGGTCTTACCGAAATTCGATTATGAAGTTGACAATCACCCTCACTGCTCCATCGCCAGAACCTTGATTCCATCACGCTCTGCATCTCATATGCATGACCTTGTCCAAGTGTCGGTATAGCTGAGGGGCTGAAGGAACAGGTCTGAGTCATTCTTCTACATTATTCCACGTGAGGGAAAACCCCATCTCCGCTCATGAGAATGAAACCTGCGAATAGAGAGGCGTGAGGAAGCGGATTTGGGGGAAATTAGTGGCTGAAATACAAGCACCGAAGAAATGAACCAGGCTCTGGCTCGGATCCTTTGCCACGACGCAAGAAGCCGCCGTGGCTTATGATGCAGCAGCTCGGAGACTATACGACCCCTAATCTGATCTCAATCTTCCTGAAAGATACGAGAAATCCAGCTTGGCGAAGAGACTATGCTGAAAACGTTTTCTGGGTTGAGAGAACCATTAACGAAGAGCCTGTCCAAATGAACCGAAGAGACTGTCCAAACGAAAATATTTTTTGGGTTGAGAGCACCATTAACGAAGAGCGCCCCTGTCCTATGAGCTTCCAAATGAAAAGGTTTTCTGGGTTGAGATCAGCACCATTAACGAAGAGCGCCCTCCTCCAAAGGTGGGAAATGAGCGGATAAGCATGAATTGGAAAGTATTTTCACGTTGAACTTGGAAATCAAGGTTAAGTCTTTAATTGGTAGGTCCTACATAAATAAAGGGAAGAAGTTTTAAGACGTAAAAGACAATTGTCTTAAGTTAACGTCTTAAAAGGCCACTACATGTACATGTAGTAGTGACAGAGGCTACAGGATGAGGAAGCGTCCACCATTTGCCGTCCTTGAACATACACATTTCTGCACAAGTTTTTTTATTGCAGCTTCGGGCTCTTTCTCCCCTACGCGAACCATATTCTTCTTCCTCAACAGAAAGCGGATATCTCTGTTTCAATAGGAAGGAGAATAGGAAGGATCTGAAACTGCGATGGGGTTTCACCTTTTTCTATTCTCTGCTGATCTGAAGCTCGGCCCTCAGCAGTCGGACCTCCACAATCGGCCTTTCAATTCCAGAAATCCGTCTGTGCTACCATTTTAAGCATGGCATTGCAACCGCGCATGCCGCGCACAACCGCTTGACTATTCTTGTGAATTCCATTCCTGCCAGTCTCTAGGATGGAATCCTTGTATGCAGTTACAGAACTAGACATTATTCTGGCTGCAAACTCCATAAGGCCCGCAGAAATCATAAACCTGGCATTGATCTGTAGGCTGCAACCAAATCATGCTCCACATACTGCTATCGTCGCTCCAAAGGTAGAGCCGAGCTTCTCCATCTTTATCCAACACCAAGAGGGTATCGATATGGACCTGAGGTTTGAGAGAGTACATGAAATAAACAATTGTTGTATCGTTTTTAACAACGCTGAAAACATAGATATATTTCGTTGCCATTTCTAGAAGGCCGCTGAAAAGCTCACCGTTCCAAAGCCCACTTTCCCAATAGCGAATAGATCTGTCCTACAGGAGAACAAACTGGCTTGCCCTAGATGGATCCAGCTCGAGAGTGAAAGATCCAGGGGCCGGATCAAAAGAATTTTTCCAGGAACTGAGTTTCTGCCCCATCCCAATCTTCATCCCCGGCAAAAATGTATCACCGGGATAGTTGAAGCTCTCCCAAACAGTACTCTAATCCCATGGCAAGAGTATAGGAGGCCGCGAGAGAAGTTTGGTGCAGTACTCGTTTAAATGTATATATAAGTGGGCTTTTCATCCACTTGGGCGCCATTTTCTACCCTACGGAGGGATGGCTAGGGCTACGTTGAAGCCATGACTCCCAGCAGCAGAAGAAAAAGACTCCATGCAACAAACAAAAAAAAACAAAACACCCATACAACTGATGCAACAATAACCCTATCCTGGCTCTGTACGCCTCCCGAAAGGCACCAATGTTTCCATACCTGATAGCGCATTCTCAAGAGCCGACCTCCTCACCCTACGTTCTGCATTCAGCCTTCCAACCACAGATTGGTGGTCACTGGTCACGATCCGGAGAGCAAAAGTTCACGCGCGCGCGAGGGAGGTGGAGACCCGATATAAGGAAGACCGCATTCAGCTGAAGCTCCTCGTGGGAGTTCGACTGGCATCATGCACACGGGCACGTGGAGTGCATGCAGGCCACCTCCTCTTGGGATCCCTCACATAATAGGATGAAGTGGACGGTGGTCGGTAGGGTGGCGAGGCGTGGAGATGGATTGGAGGGAAGGCAAGGTGGTGGAAAGGGGGACTACAACAATGGTGAGCAAGAGAAATCAGTTGTAAGAATATGTGGTCAGAAATCTCCGATATCTCTATTAGATTGGTGCGCAATAGGATGGTAGAGTGTACGGTTGATGATGGACTGCAGAGAGATTGGATTGTTCCCTTTTTTTGGAGCAAGGAGGCAACACAGTGTTTTCCATGTGCATTTGTTTTATATTTGGGATCCGGTTGTTGAATAAGAATATCATGGATATTGGGGATTCATATACAAAGGTTGGTGTGTAGATATACCAACAACACTCTGAGGTATGGTTCAGTTTTTATGGTAATATGTGTATTCAATCATTCTTGGCACAATAATATTTCTGGTGAGTTCCGAAAATTTTGTACATCCCGTGTAGTGAAATTTTGTTGTGCACTAGTAATTTTGCGTTGTACATTGGTATTTTGGTCTGCGCGTTGGGTTTTAGTATATTAATGAGTTTGGGGAGTATCAAAACTCTTTGGAGTAAAACAATATTTCTTTTTCATTTGAAATGCACACAAGTAGATATTGCAACAACCATGGAACTTGGCCGCAAGAATGAGATTTATCTTATGGTATGTAATCTAGTAAAAGACTATCCACGGAAAGCCATATCTTGGTTTGTAGTTGGTTTCTACTTACTAGTGTATACGATGATATGACCAATAGCGTCGATACTTGAGTGAAGCTACTTCTTTGGTTTTGGAAATGCATTTGTCCTATGAATCCTCTTGTATATCATGAATTAGGAATTGTGTTTATAAAACCCAAGAGTATGAAAAAGTTGTACGGTGATTTGAAAATTATTTAATATAGTCAGCGCACTGGTGAATTTGTTGCGCACTTCTTTTTTGGTGTTTTAATTTACAATGAAAGGCAACGAATATTATTGTATAACTTGGTGCGCACTGTTGAAAATTTATTTACTTCTTTTTTGGTGTTTTAATTTACAATGAAAGGCAACGAAATATTATTGTATAACTTGGTGCCCACTGTTGAAAATTTATTTATTTACTTTATATCAATCTTGTTCCATTGAGTTTGCTTGTGCACCATGGGAGATGTAGTTTGGGTGTGGCACAGTTTTATTATGTACGTGGAAGAGAAAGCATTCATCCACACCAATGAATATCTAGAAATTTCATGAAGTATATATAAAATATCAAGCAATACATAAGATTTCGAGTGCAAAATCTCAAAGCTGATTGATACTGCGAACCCTAAGTCTGCCTGAAAGATTGATGGAGAAGATAGTGGTGACTGTGGTGATTGTGGCTATGGTGGTGAAAGTGAAAGGGGATATGTTCTTGCTGGCAGATCTTTTTGTTGAGGAGATCTAGTGGACGTGGAGATGGATTGGAGGGGAGGCGAGGTGGTGGAAAGGGGGACTGCCGTGTGGAGAATGAAGAGGGCATAGCCGTGAGGTGGGAGGCATGGTGGAGTAGAAGAGGAATCTAGGGCATGCAGGAGGAGGATGGCGCAGTGTCAAGGAGGAGGACGCATGGAGGTGGAGTGATAGGCCGTAAGCTTGGTTTTGTTGTCTTAACATTGTTTAATTAAAGTTTAAATTTTAATATATATATATATATATATATATATATATATATTTTATAATGCCCTGTAATACCTAAGGATAGGATACATTAGTATAATAATAAAGTATCATATGAATAATTTTAGCCTCAAAGTTTTAGGTCATTGTACATACTTAGAATATGTAAATCTATTGTTATATTTTTGTTTACTTCTTCGGTCTCTATTATTATTATTACAAGGATTATTATTATTATTATTACAAGGATGCTGTCATGGTATCCATGACGTCGCAGGCCTTGTTCAAGACCAAAACAAATATTTAAAAGGAACTTGTCATTATACTACCATTTTCCAAGTAATATTTAATGTTCCTTAAAAGGGGTTTTTGTTTACATGCATTATGGGTAAAGAAGTTTGAAGGCAACTGCTTTAACTTAAGTAAAGCTTAAGAGGATGGGGGTAGTCTAATGAAACTAGAATATGAAGGTTGGCATTATGATAAGCTAGGATTAGATTATAGTAAGATATTCTATTATATTGCACTTAATGTTGCTTCATTTTAATTTTGTTTATATATTTAATTTTGTTATACTTTAACTTTGTTTTAGTTTATTTAATATTGATTTAATAAAACTTTAATATAATGATTAAAAAGACTCACAAGGGGTTAATCCCAAGGAAACTCAAGACCTAAGAAGAGAGTGTGGTATTTTTAAAGACCGACTCACTGGAAACTAGATCCATGTCATGGAACACAATGATGCATTAAAGACGAAGATGAAGGCGAAGATTTATAAGATCAACCTACACATAAAAAATATGCATTGACATCCAATAGGCGCATTGGGCACCTTTGCGGTGGGAGTGACGGGTTAGAGAGGATGGGATAAATTTAAATAATTTATATATTTAATTAAAATTGGATATTGTTTTATTTACAAATTTGAAAATATATATATATATATATATCCGTTGTCAAGTTTTAAACGAAAAGTGTTATACATAGATAAACACTTTTAATGTGGCACTATGCGCTGAGGGGGCCGGGGATGGAGCTCTGCAACCTAGGGTTTTGAGCCGATCCGAGTTGATCTCGGCGGCCAGGGCTCTTTCCCTGGTCACTTGACTCCCTGTAATGGTCGACGGCGAGGGAAGAGCTCCTGCAATCCCGGGGCGGCGGCAGCGGGAGCAGAGGTGACGCATTCATGGCATCGTGGTGAGGCGGCCCTTAGCCTCTGTGTGGAGCAGCTTCCAACAGCGGTCGATGGATTCCAACGGTGGCTCTCCACAACCAAAGGCGGCACTCCTAACGGAGAGGTTTCCAACGACGGCTTGTCTGCAGCAATCGGCGGTGACGGAGCGGTCGGCTTCTGTTCCAGTGGCTCTGGGACCTGTTACAGCTGCGGAGCCATTTTGTTGAGGCTTTCTTTGGGTTCTTGGAGGCCGGTGGGAGACGAGCTGTGCAGAAAAGAACCGACATCCATCGACCCAGCTTAACAGTGCATTGGTCGTTTATCCACCACGTATGTGGCGGCGACGGCTGATCCAGGCCAAGGTGCCGAGGGTTTTCAAGATGTCGAGGCCATCCTGAAGGAGGTCGCCGAGGGTTTTCAAGATGTCCAGGCCAGTCGCTGAGGGTTTTCGAGAGGTCGAGGCCTTGCTGAAGGAGGTCGCCAAGGATTTGTTGCAAGCGCATTCACCTAGATCGATGCGATTGAGAGAGGATGCAGAGCAGAGCGCGGTTGCGAGAGGCGAGAACATTCTCATGTGGACTGACAACCCACTGCGAATGCCACGGGCCATATCCACAGCATATACATCACAGGGGCTCGTCGTTGCCTTCCATTTACAACCACTGTTGTTGTAAATGTTGGACGCTCGGCTTGCTTCGGCGGACTGCTCCAGCCAAAATGGGCTTTCTCTGGCTGCTTCTTCATCAGGGGTTTGCTTGTTGGCTGTTTTTGCCGGTTTGGGAGGTCTACCATGTCTGCTGCTCTGTCCACAGACATGGATCTTTTGCTTCCTCGGTTGAGGGTTTCGGTTTTGACGGATCTATATCTTTCTGTGGAGGGTCTGCTGCAAAGTGAGTTGTGGATGGCATAGCTTCTATTCTTGTGTGGCTATGGTGGATTTGAGCGGTTTCTGCTCACGTAGAATGTTCAAGATTTATCCGTTCTTCTCTCTGGGTTTCTCTTTTATTTGGTTCAGCTCTTTATAAGTTGTTGTTTCTGTTTATATGGGACAGAAATATGTGAAAATGTAGGGATCCTTGTTGATTCTACTACATGTGCAATATGTAATTTTAATCATCTTTTTGAAATAAAATTACGGACTTTTTCCAAGGAAAAAAAATAAAAAAATTAACACTTTTAATGTAGGATTATTTATAAACTTATATATATCTATATAATAATAAAAATAAAAAAATTTAAGATTTGAATTATTTTATTTCACACATAGGATTGTAATGTAGGATTAGGTGGGAATTTTTAAATTCAAAATTTAAAGTGATGCTCAATAAATTTTAAAAAGCATTAGACAAAAATATTACATTTAATAGTAAAATCAGTATCTAAGTTTTTTTAAATTAACACATTACATTAAAATAATAAAAAACAAATAAATGAAATACAAAATAAAAATAAAACTAATTATTTTTGAATTACAAAATAAAACTAAAAAAGAAATACATTTTTTAAATAAAATGTGACATTAAAAAAATTATATTCATTTAAAAATAATATATTCATTTTTTAAATATAAATTGTAATTAGAAATAATTTTTGTAATTTCAAACTTTAAACCAATATCAAATAGAACATTTTACATAAATATATATCTTATATGTACAACATTGTACACAATACAACACAACACAACACATCATAGCTTTATTATACTTTTTTTTAATACAAAATCACAACGATAAAATGTAATGCCTATGTATAAAATGTAATATATATAAAATGTAAAAATAATATCTTTATTTCTTCAAAAATAAGTTGTCATGTTTTATAATTTCAAACTTTCAACCATTTTATATACATATATATCTAATGTGTACAACATTTTACACAACATCACATCATAAATTTATTATTTTTTTTCATAAAAAATCATAACTTTAAAATGTAATGTTTATATGTAAAATATAAAGTATATATGCAAAATGAGTCCTTGGGACCAACTCAAGTTGGGGCCAACTCAAGTGGTAAAGATGAGATGTTGTAATTAGTTGTAAATGGAAAATGAGATGTTGTAAATAGTTGTAATGAGATGTTCTAATGAGTGTCACCATGTAATATTTATATATAATATAAAATGTTGAAAATATAATGTAGTGTACATTATTTTATGTAAAATATAATGTTGCAAATTTAATGTTTATAAAGAAATGTAAAATGGAATGGAATGCAAATATCATGTATATGTTATGTTTTTTCAGCGAAAAAAAAACTACTATTGATATTCAAAAAAGAATCAAATAGTACAAAGATGTTCATGATTCAACTGACGAATCAAGTGAATATGACTGTACATCAAAATAAAGATCAAGATCTCTTCATCGAACTCATGCCACCCTTAAGTCATGAAAATTACAAAACATCACTACAAAAGCATCACTGCATATAAGCAGAAAATAACAGCATGAACCCAAAAGATCGGAAAAGTCACTGAGATAGACACCATCATGATTCAATCAAAAAAATGGATGGTGTCACTGTCCTGAAAACAGTTGTCACACCATTCCTCCCATATCAACTCCCCTTCCAAATCAGATAGTGCTTGCTTTGATAACTTGTCAGCAAGAGAGTTATGTTCTCTAAAGATATGCTCGAAAATGATGTTCTGATGCTGTGAAATTTGAAAGTGAGTCCAGAGGGCCCAGTTCCGCAAATGCATGACATTAAGCATGAATTCACCTGCAGCCCATTTAATGGTGACCCTGGAATCACCATAAACCTTGATATTGACCAAACCAAAATTATTAGCAACTTTAAGGACGCACCAGAGAGCCATTAAATCCGCTTTCATATTTGTTCCAACTCCACAATTGAGTCTAATAGTATAATAATGTGACTCATTCAGATAGATGACACCTCCAACAGCGCAGAAACCAGATTGAGAAACTCCATCAAAAAAGAGAACAGGTTGTTCCACTTTTATGTTATATGAACTAATAAAAGATAATGTTCATAATAAAATGTAATGTGAAGTAAAATGTACTGGAATTACAATAATAAAAATATGAAAAAGAAATGATTTTTAAATAATATGATATATGAAAAAAATATTTCAATAAAATGTATTCACTTAAGAACAATATATTTATTTCTTCAAAAATAAATTATCATTTTAAATAAAGTCATATAATTTCAAACTTTCAACCAAATTAAATAGAACATTTACATAAATATATATTTCATGTAAATATATATGTCATGTGTACAATATTGTACACAACACAACACTATACACAACAACACAATACAATATCACAAATACAATACAACATAGCACAAACACAAATAAGTAAAATTTATATTATTATATTTATTAGTTTTTTTATTATATTATATAAAATTTTAAAATGTAATGTTTATAGTAAATGTAAAATGCAATGGAAAGCCAATGTAAAGTGTAATTTGCATTGTTTATAATGTTTATAGTAAATATAAAATGTAATGTGCATTGTTTATGTATAAAATGTAATGTTTATAGTAAAATGTAATGGAAAGCAAATGTAAAGTATAATGTGCATTGTTTATATATAAAATGTAATGTTTATAGTAAAATGTAAAACGTAATGGAAATCAAATGTAAAATGTAATGTGCATTGTTTATATATAAAAATAGTGTTTCTAGTAAAATGTAAAATATAATGGAAAGCATTTATGTAAAGTTTATATTATGTGAACCAATAAAAAATGTTATAAATGTGATGTTTATACTACAATGTAATGTAGTAAAATGTGAAATTTATATGTTTTGTTTATATTATATTATATGATTATTAAAAAAATGTTACAAATACAATTTTATAATCATTTTTTATTTATTTAATTAAACAAATTACAAATTTATAAATCATAAATTATACAAACATATTAACTTATTAACTTAATAATTGATGCATTAAAAAAAGTAAAATTATAAAATTTATTTAAAAAGTATAACAATGTTCATTAAATAATAAAAATTATAAAATTAAAATTAAAATTTAAAAACACAAATTTAATCAAATAATATCAAAACATAGATTTTTCAAAGATAGCTTTGGCCATGGCTATTTTTGAGAGATTTGAGAAAGATAAAAAAAACCCTTTCTAAAAAAATGATAATTTTATTAATATATAGGTTTTGAGTGTTACATAAAAAACTAATATAATTTATAATTTAAAAATGAGATTGAATTCTCTAAATTCATTCAAGTATTTTAACATATTGCTTTAACAAGAAGCATTCTCCTTCCTTTTGGTTTTTTCACAAGAAAAAGTGCTTACTATTAATACGAGAAATAGTAGGATGGAATATACAGAGCACAAGCTCAACAGAGTCCAAAAGAAACAACCATACATACTCAGAGTTCTGCATACAAATTTGAATATTGTAAAATTCAGGTGAATCGTATCACCTATTACTATATGGTCAATATTTATAATCACTGTTTGATACATATTCAAAAGGAAAGAAACGTATTCATATACATACGCATCACATATCCATTTTAGGCACAGATACATTATTTTGTGTTATGGGTTGAGTGTCTATGTCTTTGTAATCTAAAATTGTTACAAATTTTACTCTTTTCCTACCACTTTCGTTACATGTGTCTATATTTTTGTTCCTTTAACTTTCCTCTTTTCTTACCGACGTTCATTTTTGCCCCTCAAAAAACAAATGCTGATAATTAAAATGTTGAAATAAAATATTTAGTATGATAAAATTTCCATCAATTCTTGGATTCCATGGCAATGTAATGTACAATGTAGGAAAGTAACGTGAAGGGACGGTGCATTGCCTCTTCTATCACTATAGAAATATTGATTGATATTAAAGTAACGTGAAGGGACGGTGCATTGCCTCTTCTATCACTATAGAAATATTGATTGATATTATTTAATCAATGTTAGTTTGAAAGTGTAAGGCATGCACTTCTATTTATGCAGACTTTTTATTATTGGATGAAATATTGTTATTTAATCAAAGTTAGTTGGAAAGTGTAAGTCATGCACTTCTATTTGTGCAGACTTTACTTTTTATTATTGTTGGATGAAATATTGTTGTTTAATCAAAGCTAGTTGGAAAGTGTAAGGCATGCACTTCTATTTGAGCACACTTTTTATTATTGGATGAAGATAATGTACAAAATGAGGTAATGCTCACCCGATATTTGATGGTAGACCCACCAAATACATCGTAAAAGTATTACACTAAATTCTATAGCCGACATTTGCCAATTTTTTGGGTTTAAAAACACATTAAAGTTGTCAATCGTGATTTGGATTTCGTTAGGTTAGTTTCGTGATTTGGATTTCGTTAGGTTAGTTTTTACATGAGTAAGTCTTTCAATGATCAATCATTTACTAAGTCTTTCAATGATCATTTTTATTTAGTTGAGAAGTGTTGTTTTAATAAATCAGTATAGATCCATTTTAAAAGTGGATTAATTTTTTGACGTGTTATTTTTTAATGATTTTTTATTTGGTTTTATATTTTATTTTATGAGTGGATATAGATTTTTTTAATTATTTTTTATTTGGTTTTTTTTTTTAATTTTTTTATGAGCTGATGTAAATTTTTTAAATACTTTTAATTTTGGTACATAATGTGACAGTGTTACGTTATATTACATTACACATCTCCCACATACTAGGTTGTAAGCACCTCGCTATTCTCTATGCAACAAGTTTGAAGGGATATCAATGTATTAATGGGAAAGAATGCTTGGAAATGAAGCTCAGTGGAACAGGAAATGAAGGATTATAAAGCTCTCTCGGCTATCATAAGTTGGAGCATATGGATTGCTATAAATGCCAATCTTTTTTAGGATAGGAATATAGCCACATTCCAATGTGCAGTGCAGAGCTTAAGTATCCTTAGACACTTCCCACAAGGTAAAAAGTTGAAGGTGATCCGAAAAATAAATCCAGTGGATATCAATGGTTCAATTCCTTGCGTTTTTTTATGGGGCATCATAGGGAAATCAAAGATTATGTGGAGAAGGAGGATTACTTTACACGACTAAAACCCAAAGTATCTCTTTCAGTGTTTGTAATGTCCCTTGTTAGGAATTTTATTAAAATGACAATTTTTCACCTTTTTCCCCTAGTTAGACCTTTGACTAGTTTTGAGCTCTAGGTCCCAAAATTGCCTCAATTGCTCCCAAATCTTCTAAAAAGGTATATGGATGATGTTAGAACATAAATATGTATTTCAGGGATGCTTTTGGACCTTTAAAATACTTCTGCAAATCCTCTTTCAATTTTGGACAATGTAGGGAACTTTACCAGTAATTTCCCTTTGACTAGTATCGGTCTCTATGTATCAAATTGACTCCAAATGCCTTCAAATATTCAAGGAAGGTGTATGAATGATATTAGGACTTGAATATGATGTTCAAGGATGATATATGGCCACCAAAAGACCTCTGCAAACTCTATTAAGATTCTGGACCACATATGCAATTTTACTAGTAATTTGGGGTTCAAATCCTCCTGGGGTAAGTACTGAAAATAGCTTCCCAAATGCCTCCAAACCCACTCAAATTTCTGAACAGAGTTAGGGAATGTATTAAGGATGTTATTAAGGTCTCATGTTAACCATTAATTGATTATTATATCCGTTCCAACCCTCTCCCATTCAGTTGCAAAAATCACCAATTTGACCCTTGAGGAAATGGCATTATTTCTTCTCCCAATGCAATTAAACTGAGTAAAAATACTTCAAATGCTGAAGTAAAGTACATGAAACTTGTAAAATACATCCATGGAAGTCCATTAATCACAAATGTATCAGAGAATCCTCCATTCATTCGAAATCATCAGCATTACATTGATTCACAACAAGGTAGTGGGGAAATGACACCGTTCTTTCATTAAAAATGAGATTTATACATTTCTACTTGGAATTTCGACCTGAAACTTTCTGGAGATGAAGAATAGAGTATTTAATTCATATTACAAAATAAATGAGGCATTACAATCTCTCCCAAAGAGTACAATAACTCACCAAAAACGCCCTCCCTCAAGGATCAAGAATATGCTATCAAAACTGGAAATGGTTGAAGGAGTGAGCTGCAATAGAAGAAACCATGAGCTGCCCTGTATATTACACCTACAAATAAAGACTCTATTAAAGCTCCAAATGAAAGGTTTGAATGGCCTTTCCAATTACCAACTTGGATGGGAATCTTTCACCCTCGAAATTGGCTAAGGCAAGAAACTAGTCATCCACTAGCTCTCCCTCTTCACAAATGCAACTGCAAATTCTACAAATGATCAAAAGCTGGTTTCATTCTTTGTTATTGACATTTATAAAGTTCTAATGTCCTCCATGGGTCGAATTCCTTCCAAGAAACTCATGCCAACTCAAGTTGGGAAGAGATTCCAAAGAATGCCACTTGTACAACAATTCCTAGTCTCCCACTTCCACCAAATCACATGTGGAAGCATCTTCGCTGCCCTAACACCCTAGATCTCCCTCCTGGAGTCTATGTTTAGCCCTGACATGTCATATATGTCATATTTCAGCCTTCAAGTATGATTTTTGTCATAGGTGTCATAGCATCTTCATCATTGTTGTCATAGAGCTAGGGAATCTAGCCCAAGTGTCTCACTAGCTCCAAATTGCATCTTCCTGTTCCATGGGAGTTACTCTTCCTCTATATTTTGACCTTGGATGAGTCATGCCATGAATAATAAATTTTGGACTCCCCCAAGTATGTTACCATTCACCTTGAATTCGAATTGGTGAGAGAATGATGCCAAGTGTAGTGGGGAAATCTAGCCATATGTGGGTCCCACTTCCTCCATGTGTCTTCATGATCAAATGCCACTTTGATTTTCAATTGTATATATTTATTTATCTCATTTACTAAATATTTATTCCATTCTAATGTTCAAACATCATTTATTATCCCCGTTATTCCAAATCCCAAAGCTTCCACCCAAAACCTAGGAAACTAGTAATTTTCCTCCTTGGCAATTATTTGACCCTTAACATCAATTTTACAAACTCTAATGGATATGGCCAATGTGACCCAATTACAAATTTGGGACATGACAAATCCTCCCTTCCCAATATTGCTTGTCCTCAAGCGTTTTCAAACATGGGTGTTGAAGAACCTGCTTTCTGTATAATTCTTTGAACTTGCCATTGAATTGCCCAACCTTGAGTCTTTCAGTTTCCATGAAGATTTTAGAGAGGAATCACCATGCTTGCTGCTTCAATAATCTAATAAAAATCACTTTATTAAGTGGGAAATCCATCTCCCATACTGCTTGTTTCCCCAAAAAATTTGAAACCAATGAGATAAAAATTATTCTAGGGTCCCATTGCTTTGATTTCACCCCAACAATTAAGAGTGCTCTCCAACCCATACCATCAAATAAGAGGATTCCTGGATCCCATTTTCTTGTATGCATTCTTCCAACCATCATGAGTACAAAATATATATCATCAAAGGACATAACACCATAATGAAAATGTACATCAAGGAGATGCTTCATCAAAGAGTCATGAAAGTGCTTATACCTCAAAGCAAGTAGACCACCATTTTCCAAGTGCATACAATCTTCAAGTGACCCATCAAATCTGCTCCAATGACATAGGTGAGGATCCCATGTCCTATAATGCTACTCCAAAATGATGTGATATGCATCAAAATATTCAGCCATGTATTCTTTCATCTAAGAAGTGAATGAAGAATCTCCACTAAAATCTGAACCAAATAATGAGCAGAAAAAACAAAGAGACTTCAAAGGACTCAAAGAAGTCTCACCCATACATCCATGAATGTGAGAACAATAAAGATATATCAAAGTATGTGGTTGCCAACAAAAATGTTCTCCAATCATACATTTATTCACCCAAGTGTTGGATGAAGTTCCTCCGACATCAAATGAACCAAGTGTTGAGCAAGAAAAACCATGAGTCTTCAAGTGACTCAAATGCATATCATAGGTGCATCCATGTAGATGTGCATCATCATAAAGTGACAAATAATGCTGCTGCAAATGTGAATAAGAATGTGCTCCAACGATGTCATCATAAAAGGTAAATCTAGGAGTTCCATACTCCTCATGTGGCACCATAAAAAAGAACCCTTTCACCCATACTTCATTGAGACTAATGCTGCAAAACGTGGAATTGTAGGATGTAGGAGAATGAACTAACTCACTGAAATGATCAAAAAGTGCAGAAGTTTCATCATGGGAAGGATCCATATGGGTAATATCATGTAGCTCCTTCAAAAGTGTGAAACCTTTGTCGTAGATTGGTCCCAATGTAGAGGAATCATGCTCTTCTTTAAAAATTACATAAACTTCATCAAGAGACAATTCAAGTTCCTCTTCCATCACATCAAGTGTTTGAATCTCTTCAAGTTCATCTTCAAACACATCAAGAAAATTCAAATTTCCACATTTTTCATGATCCACCATGTCATGAGAATCCTCCAAACAATCTACCATTTGACAATCTGAAACATAGGAGGAAAAACAAATATCTTGCAACTTTTCAAGAAGTTGCTCATTTTGAAGTGTGAGCTTATGATTATCCTCATTATTCTTCAAGTATGAATCATGTAACAATTCATTAAGCTCAAACAAATGGTTTCTATCAGAAAGCAAAGACATGAAATTACCTTTGATGTGGCACATTGCTCTTTGAATTTTCTCCATGTATTCAAGGAAGGATGTTTCCTCCAATGAAGTAGCTCTCCAACAAGAATTTGACACCAATGCTTGAGTGTTATGGAGAATGCCGAGGGACTCTTGGATCTTATTTTCATTCATCTGTAAGGACCATTCAAGAAAATGAGGCTCTTGCAAATGAACCTCCTCATCTTCTTCATTTTTGCTTGGACCAACTTCATGAAGCTCAAGTGGTGATGGGGAAGTTGATCTTGGTTCTTCTTCAACTGCTACAAGGTCTTCATTATCATGCTTAATGGAACTTGGGCTTGCAGAAACACTTTAAAAAGTGATCTCTATGTCACCAACATAGAGGTGTGAGCACCCATCAGTAGGTACTCCTTCATAGTTTAAGCATCCATCAGTAGATGCTCTTTGGTTCATGTCTAAGCTAGAAGGTGTCTCGAAATGATATTCCATATTTTCAGTAGAATCTTCTTCATGATCTTGTGATGTCTCTTCATTTTTCTCCTTCAAGCAAGCTAATGCATTTTTCCCCTTGTTTTCCTTAGGATCAATATATTTGGAATCTCCTTTTGATGAATTCCCAAAAGTTCTCCTCAAGTGGGACATTATTTCATGCACACATATATGATACTCACTCCAAGGTTCTTTACAAGAAGGGCATAAACCTTTCTTTACTAACTCCACATCTTCATTTTTGGGCCTATTTTCAAAAATATGTTCAGCATAGTACTCAAAAGACATGGCATTTTGTGTATTTTTTCTAAAAGCAAGATATTCTCGATATTTTTGATATTGTTGGGGCAAGGTTTTATATGTTGCTCTCCATCTTTGGAAATCACTCATAGAATTATACTTGGTTGGTGTGGCACACTCATATTCATCAGATTTAAATTCATAATAATAATCTTCATTTCTCCTGAAATTGTAAGAAGTGATGCATGATGGCATATCTTCCTCGTACAATTCACATTCTGCTTCATATTGCTCAAAAGCATCTGCATATTTCTCATAAGAATTGTACTCATAGGATTCATCATAATAGTAAGACATGGCTACCAATTATTCTTGAATGTATGTACCTAATCCACAGGTGCAAGGACCATGCTCTGATACCACTGTAATGTCCCTTGTCAGGAATTTTATTAAAATGACAATTTTTCACTTTTTCCCCTAGTTAAACCTTTGACTAGTTTTGAGCTCTAGGTCCCAAAATTGCCCCAATTGCTCCCAAATATTATGAGAAGGTATATGGATGATCTTATAACATAAATATGTATTTCAGGGATGCTTTTGGACCTTTAAAATACTTCTTCAAATCTTCTTTCAATTTTGGACAATGTAGGGAACTTTACTAGTAATTTCCCTTTGACTAGTATTGGTCTCTAGGTATCAAATTGACTCCAAATGCCTTCAAATTTTCAAGGAAGGTGTATGAATTATATTAGGAATTAAATATGATGTTCAGGGATGATATATGTCCACCAAAAGACCTTTGAAAACTCTCTTAAGATTCTGGACCAAGTATGCAATTTTATTAGTAATTTGGGGTTCGAATCCCCCTAGGGTAAGTACTGAAAATGGCTTCCCAAATGCCTCCAAACCCACTCAAATTTATGAAAAGAGCTAGGAAATTTATTAAATATGTTATTAAGGTATCATGTGCACCATTAATTGATTATTATATATGTTCCAACCCTCTCCCATTCAGCTTCAAAAATCACCAATTCGACCCTTGGGGAAATGGCACTATTTCTTCTCCCAATGCAATTAAATTGAGTAAAAATACTTCAAATGCTCAATTACAATACATGAAACTTTTAAAATAGATCCATGGAATTCCATTAATCACAAATGCAATAGAGAATCATCCATTCATTCGAAATCATCAGCATTACAATGATTCACAATAAGGTAGTGGGGAAATGACACTCTTCTTTCATTAAAAATGAGATTTATACATTTCTACCTGGAATTTTGACCTGAAACTTTCTGTAGATGAAGAACAGAGTATTTAATTCATGTTAAAAAAGAAATGGGGCATTAGAAGCTCTGTCAAAGAGTACAATGGCTCACCAAAAATGCCCTCCCTTAAGGATCAAGAATATGCCATCAAAACTAGATATGGTTGAAGGAGTGAGCTGCAATAGAAGAAACCATGAGCTTCCCTGTAGATTGAACCTGCAAATAAAGACTCTATTAAATCTCCCAATGAAATGTTTGAATGGCCTTTCCAATTACCAACTTGGATGGGAATCTTTAACCCTCGAAATTGGTTAAGGCAAGAAATTAGTCATCCACTAGCTCTCCCTCTTCACAAATGCAATTGAAAATTCTACAAATGATCAAAAGCTGGTTTCATTCTTTTTTATTGACATTTATAAAGTTCTAATGTCCTCCATGGTTCGAATTCCTTCCAAGAGACTCATGCCAACTCAATTTGGGAAGAGATTTCAAAGAACGCCACTTGTACAACAATTCCTAGTCTCCCACTTCCACCAAATCACATGTGGAAGCATCTTAGCTGCCCTAACACCCTTGAGCTCCCTCTTGGAGTCTATGTTTAGCCCTGACATGTCATATATATCATATGTCAGTCTTCAGGCATGATTTATGTCATAGGTGTCATAGCATCTTCATCATTGTTGTCATAGAGCTAGGGAATCTAGCCCAAGTGTCTCACTAGCTCCAAATTGCCTCTTCCTCTTCCATGGGAGCTACTCTTCCTCTATATTTCGTCCTTGGATGAGTGATGCCATGAATAATACCTTTTGTACTCCCCCAAGTATGTTACCATTCACCTTGAATTCGAATTGGTGAGAGAATGATGCCAAGTGTAGTGGGGAAATCTAGCCATATGTGGGTCCCACTTCCTCCATGTGTCTTCATGATCAAATGCCACTTTCATTTTCACTTGTATATATTTATTTAGTTCCTTTATTAAATATTTATGCCATTCTAATGTTCAAAAATCATTTATTATCGGCCTTATTCCAAATCCCAAAGCTTCCACCCAAAACCTAGGAAACTAGTAATTTTCCTCCTTGGCAATTATTTGACCCTTAATATCAATTTTACAAACTCTAATGAATATGGCCAATGTGATTAGGCCATTGTGACCCAATTACAAATTTGGGACATGACAGTGTTTGTCTAGGTACAGGTACAAATAAGTATGTAGAGTTGAGTGCATTATGGTTACTACTTCAACTAGCTCTGGAAAAAAGAATTCATAGACTTAATGTTTTCGAAGACTCAATGTTGGTTGTCAAATGGATGACAGGTGTTTATAAAAATCAAAATGTACATCTTGAAGCTCTACTAGAAGAGACTAGAAGGCTCAATATAGGGTTTGACGAGGTAAAATTTTAGCATGTGTATAGGGAATTGAATCATGAGGTTGACAAGTTAGCAAAAGATGGAGCAAAAATAAGAAAGGGAGACTAGTTAATTTTTTATGAGGATGATCCAACATGGATCTATCAGGTGTCCCTTTTAGGGAGAGGAAGATCGGAATGGTGGTATATGTTGTTGATAACATCTTTGTTTTATTTTCTTGAAGTTGGTAAGACCATAATGCGTCGAGGAGAGTAATTTTCATCTTGCTGTGGAGTGTTTTTTTACTAAACAAGTTTGGAGGGACATCAAAGATTTCATTGGTGGAAACAATGCTTGGAAAGAAAGCTCAATGGAAGAATTCCTTCGTTCTCGTCTATCATAAGTTGGAGCATATGGCTTGCTAGAAAAGCCAATCTTTTTTAGGATAGGAATATACAGGCATTCCAATGTGCAGTGCAAAGCTTAAGATCCTTAAACAATTCTTGCAAGATAAGAAGTTGAAGGTGTTAACACCAAAAAAGTGTTAACTAACTCATCTCTTTGGACATACACCTCTGTTGACCAAATTTCCTACCAACCTCGCCTCCAAAATTCCATAAAACCCAAATGGATATTAAAAATACCCAAAAATTCTCTCAAAACATACTAAAATCCCCAAAAAGGGTCAAAATCAAACAAATAGGGAATAAAACCCAAAAGAAAATAAAAAAAAGAAGAGAAAATAGGGCAAAAACCCTAAAAATCCCTAAAACCCTACTCCAAGTTTATAAAAAGGGGTGGAGGCCCCTCATTTCATTATCCCCAATCACTCTATCGTCATGCTGCTGATTTTTTTCAAAATCCTAAGGCCATCCATCTTTGTGCCTTTTGGCCTCCCTTGAGACAAAAGTTTTAGCCACCATTCAAGCATTGGAGAGAAGAGTACCAAACTAAGGAGCTCTAGAGCACACCGCCATAACTCCACCAGCCTCACCTTTGAGGTAAATATATTTATTGCAAGCCCTTTGCTTGCCCGTAGTAAAAAAGATTCTTTATTTTACAGTTTTTGCAAGTGTATCGTTCGTTGTTCCAAGTTATATTTTATTTCATGCATATGTTTAAGCTTAGATTTACTGTTTAATGTCATTTGCTTCAATCATTTATATTTAGTTTACTGTTGATTACTTCCACACTGCTTTTAAGGATTCCATAATCCTCAACAGGTGCTCACTTGCATAGGAAGTGGTTAAAACCCCAGCCACAGAAGGTGAGCATAGTAATAAATCTAGGAGATCCATGGTTCAATTCTTTCGTCTTTTTTTATGGGTCGTCTTAGGGAGATCAAAGATTATGTGGAGCAAGAGGAACTTATTGTACATGATTGAAACCCAAAGTATCTATTTTAGTGATAATCTGGGTACAGGTACAAACAACTATGCGGAGTTGAGTGCATTATGGTTACTACTTCAACTAGATTTGGAAAAAGGAATTCATGGAAAAAATGTTTTCAGAGACTCAATGTAGGTTGTCAAATGGATGATAAGCGTTTATAAAAATCAAAATGTACATCTTGAAGCGCTTATAGAAGAGACTAGAAGGCTTAGTATACGGTTTGATGAGGTGAAAGTTGAGTATGTGTACAAGGAATTGAATCATGAGGCTGACAAGTTAGCAAAACATGGAGAAAAAATGAAAAAGGGTGACTAGTTAAATTTTGATGAGGATGATGCAACATGGAGGAAAAGGAAGATCAAAATGCTGGTATATGTTGTTGATAACTTCTTTGTTTTATTTTTTTTGAAGTTGGTAACTCCAGACTGCCAGGTGGTGTCTACATTTAGTATAATCAAGTTACATTGAACTCTCAGGTGGTGTCTACAATTAGTATAGTCAAGTTACATTGAACTCTCTAGAGCGATGATCAAAACATGACAACTTTGATAAATTTGAACATGTATTACGTATACAATAATTTTGTTATGGTTTCGTCTTGTTCCTTTTAAAATATAAAGGTTGAATTTGGAAAAAGAGCATGGGCTCTGGTTGTAAGCGAATGTGCTAATTGAACTCTTAAGAAGGGTTTTTTTTGGCTACAAGAGAAAGTTTTGCTTTTGGGAACTAAAACTTTTGTCACCGGGTTTGGTCAATTAAATGAAAATGTTTGAAGCATATGAAATATCAAGAGCGATGATTAAGCCGCCCAACAACTTTGATCAATTTGAACAAGTAATCCTATTATGGATTTGTTTTGTTATATAAGATCCTTTTATAAACAAATTTTGGCTTTGTCTTGTTATATAAGATCCTTTTATAAACAAATTTTGGCTTTGTTTTGTTATTTAAGATCCTTTTATAAAAAAGTTTGGAAAAAGAACATGGGCTCATGTTGTAAGTGAATGTGCTAATTGAACTCTTAAGAAGACTTTTTGGCTATAAGAGAAGTTTTGCTTTTTAGAACTGCAAAGTTTGTGACCAATCTTGGTCAACTTATCAAAAATGCTTAAAGCATATGACAAATGTAATGTTTTTTCTAATAAAAATTTTATGAGTATTTTTTCCATTGAAAAATATTCCTTCAATGATAAAAATTAGAGTTTTCATGCAATTGCAATTCAGTGAGAGGAATACCAATACACATATTATGTACATGTTTTTTTCCTTGAAAAAAGGTGTGCAGTCCATTTTATTAAAATAAATGACATTGTGCATAGATATCAAAGGCCTTCACATATGAGAATCTACAATATTGAAACAATATTAGGGTCTAGACAAAGTGCTAGAAACCCAACTAGGATATCCTACCAAAAACAAATCCAGAGCATCGAGAAGATACTAAAACCCTCTATCCACCAATAATGCTCTATTATATGAATTTAAACAAGTGCATTGAGCACATTACAACATATTCTATATAGTAGCAAAAACACAAGCACTTAGGCACTTAGAACATATAGAATCCCCCAAAACAACACCTAAGCTCTAGGGATACTATGTACATGTTACATTCACATACATATCATAATGTTTTTTAGAATATATTTACCTAACCTAATTTTTAATAACAATTTCATAAGAAGATTCTAAGATTTAATAATTAATTTCATAAGAAGGTTAAGAGAGGTAGAATTTTTAATAACTAATTTCTTAAGAAGGTTTTAAGATGTTGATTTTTTTATAATTTATTGTTAAAATTGTAATTCTAGATTGATGAAATGTTTTTTTTTTTTAAATAAATTTAAAATTTTTTAATATATTTTTTTTTCATACAAAAAAAGTAACTTGTTATTCCAAAAGAGAATCAAAATTACAGTAAAAATCCCTGCAAATCTACAAACTCTAAAAACTGTCCCACCTATCCAGAAAAAATAAAAGCATTTCTTTATCTATCCCATGACAGTTTACATACACCTTATACTAAAAAGTGTTAAAAAAATTTAACACCTTTTAATACCTTCAATACAACTTAATTATGCAATATTAATATTTAATATTTACAATTATTTTCAAGAAAAAAAAATTATAACACATTTAACCTATTTCCATTATTTTAAATCATTAAAAATAAATAAATTTATAATACATTTAAACTACTTATTTTTTATAACAATGTAAAGACCAAATTCTCTCTTACCATTCTCAATTAGTTACTTTTTTATCCACTTCTCTTATTAGTTATCCTAGTAAATCAACTCTCAAATTTCTACATTGGGCCTACACCATTTGGTGTATATTTCTACATGGTGTATTGAACTTTATTGGTGTGCTATGGTGTGTCGAGGCTTTTGTGTGATATTTGAAAAAGATTTGTGTGATATAAAAGTGATATTGTATAAGGGTGTGGTCATTTTTGTTTGGAGGTTTTTATTATTATGGCTAGTTTTATTATTTTATTGTTCAATATTTTTTTTTAAAGTTTTATTTTGTATTTTCCTTTTAAAAAAAAAACATATATCTATACTATTATATAAAGAAAATTATAATTTTTAGATGTTTAAAGGATAATACATATAAAAGTAATAAGTACACACTATACTTATATGAGTATATGTGCAACTCACATTTACAAGAATAAAATTACATAAGTAAAGTACAATTTATTTCATATTTTTTATAAAACAATATTTGATTTTTCTTTTCTACCATTTCTAATTTTAAACTTTTTGACATTATGTTGAAATAGTATCCATACTAATTAACCATGAATTGGTATGTGGGAGAGAAGAACTCATTAAAGGAACTAGTTCCTTATCTGAATCGAAGGTATTAGAACTTGTTTTGATACCTTCGATTAAGATAAAATCATGTTTTTTGTTTTTTTCTTGTAATTTTCTGTTTTGACTTTATTACCTAAACTATTATTATATGTTGTATTTTCTTATTGTTGTGAGACTTCGTCAATTTGACGACATTGTGGACATATGGTTTTACTATCTTGTCGAGATATGTATATGTGTGTGTAATGTTAATGTTATGAATTATATTTATGTTTTGGTTATGTCTCTAGCATGCAAATTTAATAAATGATGGGTACGTGGATACTGAGTTAAAAGTTATATGATGATTGGATAGATATGATACCAGGTGCATGGTACATAGAAATGTTATTGTATTATTGTTCCTTAGTAATGAAATGTATATATATGTCAATGATTGCACGATATTCTCGATCGTGTGTATGAATACTAACCTACATGTTAAAATGGCTAAGTGGTAGCTGGATCCTACGAGGTTGGAGTACCTCGGGGACACAGATTCCGAAAATAAACGGTATGCAAGTGATGCATTATTTGTTTAGCATGATTATTGTATTATTATCATGATGTATGGGTGGGATAGGGTTTTAAGAAACTCAACCACCCAAATGGGTTATATGATGACAAACTGAGTACAAGTCACAACGCAGTCACTATGTCAGTGTAGACATAGTCCCTTGTTCCATTAGGGGGGTGGAGGTTTTACCCACTGTTTATCCCCGAACCCGGAGTCATGGGAGGGCTATGTTATAGAACTCTCCCCAAGGTGTGTGATGATGACTGGTGGGTTCCTGCTGGGGAAGCTTGGTTGATGTAGTCGACACTTCCACTTACGGGTTCTAACTGGATCCGGTCATGGTGTGACACTTCAGGGTAGTCCAATAGAGGAAGGATAGAATGTGGAAGTTAGTTGTGAATTATATACAACGAAGTAGGTAGATAGGATTGTCGTGGAATTTTTAGAGGGGAAACTGATTAATTGTGTGTCAAAAACTTTGCTTGATCATTGTGTCATGTCTCAGTATATTACTTTGTTGTCATAAATTATTACGATATGAGTTAGCATCTAAACATTTCAAATCCATGTTTAATTATTTTTCGACGGATAGTAACTTTTGTGATTATGAGTGATGTGTCATTGAGTACTATTAGTGTACCTACACGACGTATGTAAACATTATCTACGTTTACATAACTCACGTGTGTGTGTGTATACTTGTATAAATTGTATGTCATGATGATATAGTTGAGCCTTGATGTTTTGTAATTATAACTAGTCACATTATACAAGTTATTCATTAAGTTATGAACTAATAACATTGAGTCAATTTATTAGTAAAGGGTTTGATTCTGATTAAGGTTGATTAGTGATTTTGGTCATCTTTAAATAAATATTAATTAAGTTAATTATAAATTACTTGGTGTGATTGTTGGATGTGGCGCTAATTAATAAATGAATAATGATCAAGTTTTAATGTTGATTAGTAATGTTAATAATGTTATTAAGATTTCTTGTTTTATTTAATTGTTGAATAAATACTTGGTTATTAAATTATTAAATAGGTATTAATGAGGTTGATTGTTGTTAATCACATTACTATCAACTTGACTAATAAACGCTAATTATGTTAAGATTCAATATGCTAAGACAGAAAATATCAGCATTACATTCCTTTTCACAACAACATATACAGGATCACTGAAATAACAACAAGCACAACATAAACACAGAGACACAGATTTATCCTGGGAAACCCTCATGGGGTAGAAAATCCAGCAAATACAAAGATGTAATCCTCAACCATGAGCTCCTTCTCTTCCAAAGCAGATCTCTCTCTCACTTATGCACTAATCACAAGTGAGTGAATGTGTGTTAAATGAGGAACACACCTCCTCTATTTATACACAACTCCAACTTGTCTTTTATATTAACTAGGTCGGCCCCAACTTAACCACTTTACATAATGTTGACTGGGATGACCCCTCTAGGGTGGTCTAATAACCCTTTCACCCACATAACACATAGAGGGCTGACCCCACTAGGGAAGTCTAGTAACCCAAGTTACCACAATATTCATGGAGGAATAAACATCTCCGGATATACAACAAAGTCCTATCGGAGGAATGAAATATCTCCAAAATAATAAAGTACACAATATAATATTCTTAGAAGTTACAATATTTCAACACTCCCCCTTAATGAGAAGGATATTATAACAACATCTGCAGGAGCAAGGAGTCATCAACTACATCATACATGATACATCTATAGATCATTGGAAGCTTTTTCAACATCATCAGTAACTCAATCAGTTACTGGAATATCTTCAAGTCTTCAATACTGGAGTTTCAACATCGTCAGTATTGAGTCTTCGCCTTCTGCAACACTTGATCAGCTACATCATCATCATCATCTGGATCACTCGATCAATAGCCTCATCGTCTGGATCTACCAATCAACAATATCATTTGGATCTCTCGATCAATAGTCTCATCGTCTATATCTACTGATCAATAGAATCATCTAGATCTCTCGATCAACAGCCTCATCGTCTGGATATACCGATCAACAGCATCATAGCAGCATACCCTGCAACACACATGATCCGATTATGGGATGATCAATCCCTCTCACTTTAGGACATAAGTCCAAGGATGATAAAATCCTAACACGTACATTTTGAACCAAATGTTCAAGGATGATGCAATCCTATCACGTACATTTTGAAGATACCATTCAGGGATGATGCAATCCCATCACGTACATTTTGAACCAAGAGTTCCGGGATGATGCAATCCCCATCACGTACATTCTGAACCAAGGGTTTCGGGATGATGCAATCCCCATCACGTACATTTTGAACCAAGGGTTCCGGGATGATGCAATCCCCATCACGTACATTTTGAACCAAGGGTTCAGGGACGATGCAGTCCCCATCACATACATTTTGAACCAAACATTCAGGGACGATGCAGTCCTATCACGTACATTTTGAACCAAACGTTCAGGGATGATGCAGTCCTATCACATACATTTTGAACCAAACGTTCAGGGATGATGCAGTCCTATCACGTACATTTTGAACCAACGTTCAAGGACAATGCAGTCCTATCACATACATTTTGAACCAATGTTCAAGGACAATGTAGTCCTATCACGTACATTTTGAACCAAACGTTCAGGGACGATGCAGTCCTATAACGTACATTTTGAACCAACGTTCAGGGACGATGCAGTCCTATCACGTACATTTTGAACCAAACTTTTAGGGACGATGTAGTCCTATCACGTACATTTTGAACCAAATGTTCAGGGACGATTCAGTCCTATCACGTACATTTTGAACCAATGTTCATGGATGATGCAGTCCTATCATGTACATTTCGAACCAAGCGTTCAGGGATGATGCAGTCCTATCATCCACTTAGACAAAGTCTAAGGACCATTTTTCGGAGACATATGTCTACGGATCAATTCAGGGATCGAAGTCCAGGGATGATACAATCCCTCTCGTCCACTAGGGACCATTTCTCGGAGACATATGTCTACGGATCAATTTAGGGACCGAAGTCCGAGGATAATACAATCCCCTCGTCAACCTTATTGTTGATATCATCGACCTCATCGTCGGGATAGGTAACCTCATTATCGACCTCACCATCAAAACAGGTAACCTCATCATCAATACATGTATCCTCATCATCGATACAAGTATCCACATCATTAATACAAGTATCATAGTCATCAATACAAGTATCCTCGTCATCGATACAGTATCCTTGTCATCGATATAGTATCCTCATCATCGATATAAGTATCCACATCATCAATACAAGTATTTTCGTCATTAATACAAGTATCCTTGTCATTGATACAGTATCCTCATCATCGATATAAGTATCCACATCATTAATACAAGTATTGTCACGTCCCCTTCCATCTATCCAATGCAAGGGTGGGAACATGACTGTAACATGGGGTGTCTAATTCTTCCCCAAAGCCATAATGGAAAAATTTTTGCCATTTAAATAAAATGCAGAATTAAATTACACAGCGAAATTAAAATACATAATTGCACACACACAACAGACATACATCAGCATATTTCTCTCAAGCAAATGATGCATCAACAGGAAAAGAATCCATCCCATTCGCATGATATGTACAGACTTCATACCAATTCCATTAACATGAATAATTACCATTCCGAATTAACACATTACAGAACACAAAATGCATATAATTTATAACACAGATAACACTTATCTTGAAGATGAAGCTGTCCAAACAACTGGCTATGTGAGAGCAATGTTCCACCCAACCATAGATCTATGTCTAGCTTGTATTCTTTCAGCTGAGAGATCACCCCTGAGCTGGGTTGTGTATCCACTAAGGAGGAACTAGCTGGGCTCACTCATAGCCATGGTTTCACTCAACAGCTATGCTAAGCCAACACACAGTTGGGTTTATCAAGCATACAAGAAGGTAGAGGAGGGTAATGCTAAGCCAGTGAGCTCAACCACATAGCTATAGGCATCTCAAGTTAATTCAAATAGTCAAGCCACTCACAATACCTACCACATCCAACACAAGGAAAGTCCCCTTCTTTGTTGCACAGTCCTTGAGGCGTCCCTCCCCTCCAGTGTTCTCTAGGATGGGCATAGAAGGGTCCAATTACTAATTCTTTGAGATTCTAGACTTCACTAGGTTTATCAAACAAACCCATTCTCTACTCAGTCATTCACACTTGGATTTCTCAGAACTCTGTCATCAAATAACTCAATCCCATAACTTGTTTTCTGGGCTATAAAAACTAGGTTTTCCAATGGATTTCGGGGTATCTAATACTCTCAATTTCACCCCAAGGTTCATATCTATGGATCCCCATTGGTTTTCACTGCCAAATACTAAATCTGAGCATTTTTGGCTCTTCAAAATGTGGGTTTTTTCAAAGTTGCGATTTCTGGTTTTAATCACTGCTGGAAATTCGTTTTTGGATGGAAAATGATGTTGGGTCCATCCACACTAGATTGGGGATGAGGAAGAAGCAACTCCCATGAGGTAGAGTGGCTTGTGGTACAAGAAAACAGAGCCCATACATGCAAATACGAATTTTTGGGCTGCCCATGCTCCATTGAAGCCATGGACTGAAATCTTCAACTACTTCCTTACAATAGAAATAAATGTCATCAAGGAAAGTCAAATGGGTTCTCACAATGACATTTGACAGCTTATGGCTCAATCCCACAACCCCCTCACCACTCCCTAGTGGATACACATGGCCCCTTCTCATTGGTTGCTTCCATAGCCAATTTGGGTATTTTATTGAAATATTAACATTTACATCAATTTACAATATTCCATGGCTTAATAGCACATGGGTATCAAAATATCAAATACTTATTTGTTTTAAATAAAATTCAAACATACACTAGCGGGGCCTTGGCCTTGAGCTCCACGCTAGGGAAACATACAACGCATGTATACAATATTTACATTAGAAGCCAATATTTCATAAGGGTCAAAATTGGGGTATTACATTCTCCTCCCCCTTATAACAACACCATTCTCGGTATTCTCAAAACTGAACAAAAATGTGAATGCCTCTCTCATGGCATCCTCCAGCTCCCATGTAGTCTCATCAGGACTAAGGTGCTCCCATTGGACATTTACCTTCCTGATGGCTCTGTTCCAGAGCAAACTGACCTTCTTGTCGAGGATGCACATAGGATCTACTTAAAACTCTCCCTCGGGTTCTACCTGTATCACATTCCAATCAATCATATGATTAGGATCATGTACATACTTCTTAAGCAAAGATACATGGAAAACATTATGAGCTCTTATGTTAGCAGGCAATGCAAGTCTATATGAAACTGGCCCTATCCTATCTAGGACTTCAAATGGCCCACAATATCTTGGTGACAACTTGGCACAGCTCCCCAACTTGAGGGAATTCTTCCTTGGTTTCACTCTCAAATAAACATGATCCCCAATCTGAAATTCCTTACGCACTCTTTTCAAATCTGCATAAGTCTTTTACCTATCCTGAGCTATCTTTAAATTATGTCTAATCTTAGCAACTTCCTGTTCAATTTCCTTGATCATCTCTTGTCCAAGTACTACCCCGTTCACCAGGCTGTCCCAATTCACTGGAGTCCTACATCCCTTGCCATACTATGCTTCAAATGGACTCATTCCCAAGGATGCATGATGTCCATTATTATATGCAAATTCTACCAACTATAGGAAATATTCCCACTTGGATGGTTTATCCATCACATATATTCTCAACATATTTTCAAGAACCTGATTCACCCTCTCAGTTTGGCCATCTGTTTGAGGATGATATATTGTACAGAAATTCAATTTAGTCCTCAATTCCTGAAATAGTCCTTTCTATAAATTGGAAGTGAACTTTGTATCACGATTAGAAATTATTGCCTTAGGCAATCCATGCAATCTGAATATTTCTCTCATAAAGATGTTCGCAATGTCATTAGCCTTGTGAGTGGACTTGACTGAAATAAAGTGAGCTACCTTTGATAGCTTGTCCACCACAACCATGATTGAATCATGCTTCTTCACTATCATGGGTAGACTTGTTATAAAATCCATAGAGATCACTTCCCACTTCCATTCCGGAATGGATAAGGGCTGCAACAATCCTACTAGATGTTGGTGTTCTACCTTGACTTGTTGGCACTTTTGACACCTAGCAATGTACTTAGCTATGTCCTTCTTCATACCATTCAAAAAGTATTGCTTTCTTGCTGCTGTTATAGTCTTCTGATATCTTGAATGTCCAGAGTATGTAATTTGATGTATTTCATCCATCACTAGCTTTTTCAAATCTGCATTATTTGGAATGTACAACCTATCCTTGTAGATGAGGATATTGTCTTCACCAAGCTGATATTCCACACACTTTTCATCCACATTACCTTGCTGCAACTTCTCTTTAATTTGAAGGCAAGTTTCATCATTGTGCTGGGCTTCAATAACTCTTGTCTTCAAGTCTGATTTACACATACTTACTGTTGCAACATGAAATTTTCTGCTAAGAGCATCTACCACCTTATTCTCCCTCCCTTTTACATGCTTAATTTCAAAATCAAATTCACAAAGGAACTCCATCCATCTAGCTTGCTTGGAATTCAAGTTTGGCTAATCAAACAAATACTTCAAGCTCATGTGGTCTATTCTAAGCTCGAATCTTCTTCCCATCAAATAATCTCTCCACATCTTAAGAGCATGCACTATGGCTGCTAATTCTAAATCATGTGTGGCATAATTCTTTTCATGCTCTTTTAATTTTCTTGACTCATAGAAAATCACAATTCCTTCTTTCATTAGCACTCCACCTAGCCCTTCAATGCAAGCATCTATGCATACTATAAAATCCTTCTTTGGATCTGCTATCTTCAAAACAAGAGCACTGGTAAGTAACTCCTTTAACTTCTGAAAACTTTTCTCACTTTTTTCAGACCATACAAACTTGATGTTCTTTCTTTGCAATAAAGTGATCGGATAAGCTATCCTGGAGAAGCCTTCAATAAACCTTCTGTAGTACCAGCAAAACCCATAAAAGATCTAACATTTGAAACATTTCTTGGAGTTGACCAATCCATGATGGAATTAATCTTCTTCAGATCCACTGCAATTCCTTCTTCAGAAATGACATGACCCAAATATTGAATCCTCTTTTCGTAAAACTCACACTTGCTTAACTTAGCATACAACTAATGCTCTCTAAGGACTTGCAACACTATCCTTAGATGTTCTTCATGTTCTTCTTCATTCCTTGAATAGACAAGAATGTCATTCAAGAACACAATCACAAACTCATCCAAATATTTGTTGAATACACTATTCATGAGACACATGAACGTGGAAGGTGTATTGGTAAGACCAAATGGCACCACAGTGAACTCATAATGACCATATCTAGTTCTGAAAGTCATCTTGTGAATGTCTTCCTCCTTAATCCTTACTTGATGGTACCCAAACCTCAAGTCAATCTTGGAAAACACTTTAGCTTCCTTCATTTGATCAAACAAGTCATCAATTCTTGGCAATGGATAGTTGTTCTTGACTGTCACTTTATTTAGCTGTCTGTAATCAATACATAGTCTTAAAGTCCCATATTTCTTCTTGAAAAATAACACCGGTGCTCCCCAAGGAGACACACTAGGCCTGATATACCTTTTGTCCATTAATTCTTGCAGCTACATATTCAACTCTACCAACTTTGGTGTACTCATTCTATAAGGATCTTTGGAATTCGGTGTTGCCCTTGGAACAAAATCAATGGTAAAATCAATATCTCTCTTTGGTGGCAGTCCCAACACTTCATCCAGAAATACATTTTGGAACTCTTGCAACATTGAAAAGTCTTCAATCCTTGGTCCTTTGTCCTTTGACATATGAACTGCATATAATTGAAAACCCTTCTTATAAAACTTTTTCAACTGTAGGGCTGAAATATTCCTTACTGAAACTTGCTTGGGAATTCCTCTTACCAATCTTGGCCTTCCCTCTTCATCAAAACATTCAAGTTCTTTCTCATAACAGTCCAATTTGGATCTATGCTTTTCTAACCAATCCATGCCAATCAAGGCATAATAAGGTCCTAAAGGTAGCACATTTAAATCTGCATGTGTGTGGAGTCCATTCAATTCTATGGGGCACTCCACCACTACTTCACTTACTTTCCTCTTGGTCTCTATGGCTAATTGAACTAGCCAAGATTTATTGTGATTCACTTTTCTAAGAGAACAACCTTCAACCACTTCTGGAAAAACATAACTATGAGTAGATCTTGGATCAATCAAAATAGAAATAGATTGCTTAGCAATCTTACCTTCAACTTACACCATTGATGATTGATGGTCTGCTTGATGATTGTCCAATGCTGCATAAATTCGAGGTGCTACCCTTGCCATGTCCTCCACTGTAGCTGCTTCCTTTAAGTTGTGCAACCTTCGGGGATTATCCTTCCAATGTGGACATTCCTTCAACATGTGGTTTTCTCCACATCCCCAACACTGAAGTGTTCCCTTTGATGCTTTGTCTACTGCTACTACTGGTTTGAATCCACTCCTTGCTTTTTGCCCCTGTGGAAAGGTTCTAGGCTGATCTCTGAATGATGGCTTGAAGCCACTCTTCTTTTGATCAAACCTCCCTCTTGGATTTCCTTTCCATGCTTGGTTAACCTTTGTTTTTCCTTTATTCTGCTCATAGCAATGCATTTCCATCCTAATGGCCTCATCAAGACTTGGTGGATTAACAAATTCAATTCTATCTATGAAACTTTGAGGTAGAATCCCAAGAAAGCATTGGATTTTTACTCTCTTATCCTTGATATAGTCAACATAACTCAGTAATTCCAAAAATTTGTGGACATGCTCTTCCATAGATTTTTGTCCCAACTTGAGTTCATTAAACTCTTTTATCTTACTGTCATAATAGCTAGCAGAAAGGTATTTCTCCTTGAAGTACTTCTTGAATCTCTCCCAACTGATCTTCCTCTCACTGATTCCTTTCACTTGCAAGAAATTGTCCCACCAGATTGAAGCTCTGCCATTTAGATTATAAATGGAAATTCTAGCTTTCTCATTTCCTGAGTAGTCTTGAATTCTAAAATATTTCTTCATTCCAAGAAGCCATGCCTCTGCCTCTTGGCCAGTCTTGTCTTCTCCATCAAAGGTGGGAGGCCTTGCCTTCCTGAATTCTCCCTGTGGGATTCCCTTGAACTTCTTTCTTCCATCAAATCTCTTAAGTGCATGCCTTGGACTTCTTTGAGAACCTCTGGATTCGCATGATCTACTGGAAGAGGATCTAGAGGAAGGTGTTCTATGCTTTCTGCTCACCAAACTCTTCCTTGGGATTGGAGTCCTCTTCTTTGAACGGCCTTTAGAGCGACTATCTGCATCTCTTTCTTCTTCACCCACATTGCTTCGGTTGGACCCAAGGTTTATCCTTTGTTTCATATCAATGAGACTTTGCAAGATAGCAGGATTGAGTTGGTGTTGTTCTTCTTGAGCCTTCATCAATCTTTTATTGAAGCTCACTATGGTTTCAACCAAATTCTGAGGAGTCACCTGCTCCCTTATCTCATTGGATTCAGTCTCAGCATTCTTTTCATCCACATTTTCTCCTAGGATGTCTTCTTCATGCTCATAAGGATCTTGAACATCATTTATGGTCACCATTTTTCCTGTATGCTACCTCTGCTACAATTATTAAATCTTATGAGCTGCAAACATTGTGCATTATGAAAATATTTGTTAGACATATTAGGAATGCATATATAAATATAAAACATCAATATTTAACACAATCAAACTCATATAATAATTCACATAGGTGTTATGCATTCATTTATTTTGCCCATTCATGCAATTCTGGAAATTGCCCATACTGTCAACAATATGTCAAAAATAGTCACTGGCACTTTTCGGTTCTAAATATCTACGAGCTATGATGGCCCCATCCAAATTCCGGTTATGTGCCCATATTCCCTGCTGGATAAGCTTTCCAATGCATATCCCTGTGCTCCATTCCAACCTCGGGTGTGGAAACTACGTTATTTCAAAAATGACAATTTTCACTCCAATTCTGCACATTTTTACACAATTGTATTTTGGTCCAAAATGCCAACTTTAGCCACCCATGGAAGAAAATATATGAAGAATAATGAAAACGTTTCTACCAGGAGAAGTTAGTCCATATAACAAGGGACGCTTAGCAACTCGCGTATCTCTGTTCTGATGCACCATTCATCTTCTATAAAATTCTGGGTTTGACTACTTTCCAATTTTCACATTTTTCCAAAATTTCAAATTTTGGGCCAAAAATAGCTATTTCCCAAATGGTGCATTTTTTAGAAATCTTTGTCTAACGGAATATGTCTGGTTTACTGAGAATATGAAATGCTGAGTTCAGTAATTTTCTTGATTCCGAATTATAGGGTCACTTTCAACCGCTGCAAGCTTTTCCAAATTCCCAAAACGTGGCCTGGAATAGTGCTTTTTGGCCTTATTGCACACCTCGACTCCACATCCTTTGGATTTTGGCTCCAAAACTCCAAAATTAACACCGTTCTTGCTCCATGACTGCCTTATATCAATTTCGGCTCAATCCGACCTTCTGTCAAGCGTCGGGACACCGATTTATAAAAGTTAATAGTTCCATTTTTATGTCAAATTGGAGCATAATGAGCTCAGGATCTTCACTGGTTCCTTCATGGCCTCTGTCGATGGCCTCAGAATGCCACTGAACTCATCAAATTCTGACCTTGCACTAAACTCATTAAATTATGACCTTGCATTCTCCTGTTATCCAAAAATCAATTTTCAGGCTCTATACTTTTTTTTCTATCCCGCCACACACAGGCCGCAACTCGCAACTCGACATTGTGGGTTCAAGGGGGTCAAGTTGTGGTCAAGGGGATATAACCATCCCGCAACCTACAACCCACAACTCGAAACTCGAAATTGCAGCCTCGGGGGGGTTGAGTTACAGTCACGGGGATGTAACCATCCCGCAACCCACAACCTGAAACCCAAAATTGTGGGTTCGAGGGGTCAAGTTGTGGTCACGGAAATGTAACCATCCCGCAACCTGAAACTTAACATTGCGGGTTCGGGGTTACGGAAACTGGAATGTGCAATTTCACAACTTTGTGTTCCCGCAACTCGAAAGCCGACATCCCGAAAGCCGAAAAATTGCAGGTTCGGGATTTCGGAAATCCAAACGCAAATTTTGAAAATTCGCGTTCTCGAAACCCAAAACCCGACATCCCGAAAGCCGAAAATTGCGGATTCAGGATTTTGGAAATCCAAATGCAAATTTTGAAAATTCGCATTCCCGAAATCCAAAACCCGACATCCCAAAACTGCAAAAACACCTGCGTTTCCTGTAACTTTCGGGGTTCATAACTCCTTCGTCCCTTAGCCAAATGAGGCGAGTTTGGTACCGTTGGAAAGATCTTGGAGAGCTCTATGCAATGGTGTGATCCTATCCCACACCTGAGAACTTTAACCCTATCATTTTTTCAATAAAAAATGATGCCCCAACTTCACCAATGCGTTAAAACCATTCTATTACTTGCCTATAACTTAGAGTTTGGCCCAAGCAGCCCCAGTGCTACAAGATGGGCTCTAATACCACTATATCACGTCCCATTCTCTGCTGCACAGTCCCTTAAGCGTCCCTTCCCTCCAGTGCTCTTCAAGATGGGCATAGAAAGGTCCAGTTGCTAATTCTTTGAGATTCTAGCCTTCACTGGGTTTATCAAGCAAACCCAACCTCTGCTCAGTCATTCACACTTGGATTTCTCAGAACTCTGTTATCAAATAACTCAATCCCATCACTTGTTTTCCAGGCTATAAAAACTAGGTTTTCCAATGGATTTCAAGGTATCTAATACTCTCAATTTCGCCCCAAAGTTCATATCTACAGATCCCGCATTGGTTTTCATTGTCAAATACCAAATCTGGGCATTTTTTGCTTTTCAAAATGTGGGTTCTTTCAAAGTTGCGATTTCTAGTTTTTTTCACTGCTAGCAATTCGTTTTTGGATAGAAAATGATGCTGGATCCTTCCACACTGGATTGGGGATGAGAAAGAAGTAACTACCATGAGGTAGAGTGGCTTGTGGTATAAGAAAACAGAGCCTATACTTGCAAATATGAATTTCTGGGCTGCCCATGCTCCATTGAAGCCATGGACTGAAATCTTCTACTACTTCCTTACAACAAAAATAAATGTCATCAAGGAAAGTCAAATGGGTTCTCAAAATGACATTTGGAAGCTTATGGCTCAATCCCACAATCTCCTTACCACTCCCCATGTTAGGAACCTATGTTAGCCCTTCTCTTTACTATGTTAGTATATTGTTGTTGGACGCATATGCTTTGTAAGTCGTCCCGTAGTATTCGTTGATCCGTAGTTTATATTAGCCCATAGTATTGACCCATAGTATTGGACGCATATGCTTTGTAAGTCGTCCTGTAGTATTATATGTCCCATGGTTTTGACTCATAGTATTGAGCATAGACTTAGTATATAAGTGTGTGTTGAGGTCATTGAAGGGACCGTGAAGTTAATTGTATTTAGCTTGCTCAAAGGAAGTTGCCCCCTCGAAGTGGCCCGTGATAAATATAAAAGTGATTCTATTCTGTTATTTCTGATATCTTGTGTATTTGCATTAATTAATTATTGCAGGTTCATCACACCCGAGTGGATACACATGGCCGCTTCTCATTGGTTGCTTCCATAGCCAATTTTGGTATTTTATTGAAATATTAACATTTACATCAATTTACAATATTCCATGGCTTAATAGCACATGGGTATCAAAATATCAAATACTTGCTTGTTTTAAATAAAATCTGAAGATACACTAGCGGGGCCTTGGCCTTGAGCTCCACGCTAGGGAAACATACAACGCATGTATACAATATTTACATTAGAAGCCAATATTTCATAAGGGTCAAAATTGGGGTATTAAAAGTATCTTGGTCATTAATATCGATACAAGTATCCACATCATCAATTCAAGTATCTTGGTCATTACTATTGATACAAGTATCCACATCATCAATACAAGTATCATCATCATCAATACAAGTATCCATATCAATATAGGTATCCTTATCATCGACCTTACCGTCGATATAGGCAATCTCATCATCGATACAGGTATCCACAATGATACCAATATCCAAATATCATTATCGACCATATCACTCCCAGTTTCGAGGAGGGTCCTTCTGAACTACACCAAGCTTGTCTCGGGAATACTCAAACTTTACTCGAGACAGAGGTTTGGTCAATACATCAGCAACTTGTTCATAAGTGCTCACATACTCCAGCTTTATAGCTCCTTTCTGCACCATATCCTGTATATATATAAAAATATTGGATCTCTATGTGCTTTGGCTTATCATGGAACACTGGATTCTCTGCCATCTTGATACAACTTTGGTTGTCATACATGATCACAGTTGGGTCCATATCTAAGTCAAACAATCCTAATAACAACTTCTGAAGCCATACGCTTTACAACTAGCAGAGCAAGCAGCTATATATTCCGCTTCAACTGTATTGAGAGCCACACTAGACTGCTTCCTACTAAACCATGAGATCATGGCAGATCCCAGAAAATAACATCCGCTCGATGTGCTCTTCTTGTCTGATATACTTCCTGCCCAATCAACATTTGTGTATCCATACAATCTGAAGTCATGATCTCCAAGATAACATAGACCAAAGTCTATTGTACCCTTTAAGTACCTCATCACATGCTTTGCAGCTATCAGGTGAACACACCTAGGTTTTGCTAGGTACTAACTCAAGGTGTTCACATCAAAGCATATATCTAGCCTGGTATTCGTCAGATACATCAATGACCCAATAATCCGTCTGTACATAGTCACATCCACTAACTTTGATGAGTCATCAGCTAATAGCTTCAAGTTGGAATTCATGGGAGTGGTCATGTCCTTACATTCCAACATATCAAATATTTTCAATATTTCCATAGCATACTTTCCCTGGTTGAGAATGATTCCTTCTGGGCCTTGCCATACTTCTAGACCTAGGAAGTAATGCATCAACCTAAGATCTTTCATCTCAAATTTTGTAGCTAGCTTCTTCTTGCTTTCCATGATCTGTTTCTCATTCCCTGTCAGAAAGAGATCATCCACATACAGTAATAGTATGACAGGTTCATCATCCATAACCTTAAGGTAAAGGTTTAGGATCAGCTTGTTAAGAACCTATCAATTCTCCCTTTGTGACTGAACATCATTCACACTCTACATCGAGTGATCTGCATATCTATATGTGCCATCTCTCTTCAGATGGGTTTCAAGATCATTCGAATTCTGTGGTGAGTTCCTTCTTACATCCATGTCATCTGTATATAGAAACCATCTTCAACCTTGTATCAAAGGTTGAAATCCGCATCACCCATGGTGATCATTAAGCTCATCAAATGACTATCGATCCTAGGTACTCGTACAGAGATTTCTTCAATTGAATTCTGGGATTTTTCTTGATTCACACTTCTTCTTCAATTACACCATTAAGAGAATGGTCTTATATAGCCACTTAGAGTAAACATCTCGTCATGATCCTCTTTCTCTTTCTAAGAGAATCTTCTAGCCATGATCCTTCTATAGTATGTTTGATTTCTTGTTGAACATTCATCACTTGTTCGGTGTTCATCATTCTTCATGATCTTTCCTACAAATCAAAATTAATTACATGATTAGTAATACTTCATAATCATCAAATCATGTTGACATGATAACCTATTATGCATACAGATATGATTCACATAGTTATGCAACTATCTTGACCAATACTTTGGCACAACACTTTTCCATATCCTGTATCCATACAGTGGCTATCTAGATGCTTTCCATCTCTACCAGAACATACTATCAAGAGCGTGCACTGCTCTCAACATGTTAGCAAAGAGGTTTCATTCTAGACAAGCAACAATAGAATGTTTGTCCAACTTACCAATCATATGCATATTAGTAGTATACTATTCAATGCTATATGAATGCTTACACTCAACATGATATATTCTAAGAATATAAATATGCATACAACTATTACGAGCAATATCATTGACTATTCACAGATTCAAGAAGTAATTCAAATGACAACTTAAATACTTATCTTTTATGTTTGTGTGGTTGCCTCCCGCTTGATCTCTGTTTTCCCTTCATGATTATATGTTTTTGAACTTCTATCCATCCTGGACCACTATGCATGCTTAAGTGTGCACTAGTGTCATCATCATGATCTCATACATAATCATACATTCATTAGTATAGTCTTAATACCATCAAAACGTTATGATTCTAAGTAATATTAAGTGTGTATGGTCATGATCATTTCATACACAGGTATACTTACCTAAGATCCTAACACAAAGTAGAATTCTAACTTGATATAGGAAAACATACCTGGATTATCATGCTTGGTTATGTCTAACATACCGAAACAATATCTTCTTTGTTCTCTTCAATGATTTAGAGACTTTGTGCTAGAACCTGCATATCTCATAGGTTAAGCATAGTAGAACAAAGTCATACATACCTCGTAAGTAGAGCTTCTATGTGATCAAAGATTATGGATGACTCTTTGTCTTCATGTCATCATGGTCATATAACTTTATTTGTCTTTCTTGATGTACCTGTATCTTGTTAGCAGACAACATCATCCTCATACAACACCACAAGTGCATTAGTACAATCATATAACCCTAATCAATGAATGTCTTCTATCATTCACATGCATTCATACTTTTACTAGGGTGATAAGACAATTCTAAGATTAATCAAGATTGTACTAACCTCAATAATGTGAAGACAAACATATCATAAACTTAATCATGAACATATTTCAACACATACCTATATCTCCTCAAGTCATACTTGTCAAGATTTCTTGTAGTCTTCTTATGTAAGGCCTTAGCATCATCTCCCTCTGGAACTGGAACTTCTTTACTTATGTAGGTCACCAATTCTCTTCTAGGATTAACTCAATCCACTTTGATATGCTGAGACTAGATCTAGAGCTGGATTAGGGTTTGTTAGAGAAACCCTAAAAATTCAAACTTTGAATTTCAAACTTCTGAATGGATGGAAAGATGTGGCTTACTGAGCTAATCAAGTTGGTATACTTCAATTTTGAAAACTGCAAAATTTGACCCCTCAAAATTGCCTTTGAAACTTTCGGATTCCCTAGACAGGACCCCGAACTAGGGTTTGATAAAGCCCACACTTCTTCCCAACCAAAAGGTTTGATCCAAAGCTCTAAACTTCGATTTTTCTGAGGAGCTTCTAGCTGTGGTCACAGACTTCAAAAATTCCAACTTTTGTAGAAGCCCTAATTTTCCATCTTTCCGATCAAAATCTCAAACTAGGGTTTGATCAAGCCTAGCCTTCTTCCAAACCAAAAAATTCGATCTTGGTCTCTAAATTTTGATTTTGATGAGGAGCATTCAGCCATGGTCTCTGAGTCAAAAAATTCCAACTTTCTTCGAAGCCCTAAATTCCCATAGCAGTGACAAGCCAAGAATGAAGGTGCTCAAAATCCAATTCTATTTTGACATAAATATGCACCTAATTGTTTCTGGTGTATCTCTGAAATTACAAATCCACTGGGTCTGAAACTTCGGCCTGTGGTAGCCTGACCTGTCATATTTCCAACCCCACAGGTCTGACCTCAATTGGATTCTCTGAGAGATATTTATGCCAAGTGTCGCAACATGACCTATTTATGGGATAAAACAGGAGAGCTAAATTGTACGGTGTGCCACGTGTCACTGGTTCAACTTTGGCCTCTGAAAAACTTACCCGAGAAACTACAGTCCATTTTATACCATTCAATTTTTATGAAATTTCATTTGGAGCTTCCTATCCCAAGTTGTGACCTTTTTTCCCAGGTCACCTGTTTATGACTGAGATCTGGAAGAGGCAGAAACCCTAACTTGTATTGATCATAACTCACAAAGTACAATGAATATGAGGTTTTCCTTTGGACACAAGGTACAGGGGGATGTTATCTACGACCTGTAAATGTTTTAGACCCTGAACCTTCACCACAATGGATTTATAGTGAAAGTTACATGATGAATGGTTTTTGCTATATAAAACCCTAACCTTCAAATTGTCGCAAGTGAAGCAAGTGTCGTAAGTGCCATACATTGCCTTCCTTCAGGTTAGCTCTGATACCATGTTAAGATTCAATATGCTAAGATAAAAAATATCATCATTACATTCCATTTCACAACAATAGCATATACAAGATCACTGAAAGAACAACAAGCACAGCATAAACACAATAGACACAGATTTATCCTGGGAAACCCTCATGGGGTAGAAAACCCATCAATGCTTCCTCAATATAGATGAACAACAAATACAAAGATGCAATCCTCAACCATGAGCTCCTTATCCTCCATAGCATATCTCTCTCTCACTTATGCGCTAATCACAAGTGAGTGAATGTGTGTTAAATGAGGAACACACCTCCTCTATTTATACACAACTCCGACTTGTTTTTTATATTAACTAGGTCAGCCCCAACTTAACCACTTTACATAATGCTGACTGGGTTGACCCCTCTAGGGTTGTCTAATAACCCTTTTACCCACATAACACATAGACGGGCCGACCCCACTAGGGAAGTCTAATAACCCAAGTTACCACAATATTCACGGAGGAATAAACATCTCCGGATATACAACAAAGTCTCGTCGGAGGAATGAAACATCTCCGGAATAATAAAGTACACAATATAATATTCTTAGAAGTTACAATATTTCAACAAATTAAAGGATGGATTATAATAGTTCCATCAATGGTGATTATGATTAATGATAATTAATTATGATTAATTAGAATGTGGTAATAAATCAATATTAATTAGGTTATTAAATTTAATTACGATAAATTATAATTAAGGCTCTTTGGTTGAACATGGTAAATAGTTTGGTGAATCGACACTAAGGTCAAAAATGTATTAATTGTAATAACCAATTAAAAAATTAATCTTAATTATACGATAAAAGTGATAGTGAAGAAATGACATTCTATATAATTAAAATTATGCAATTTTATGATAACGAATAAACATATGGTTGAGACTAAAAGGGGTATGTCTAAAGTGTTGTCGGTTGACCACGTAAAGAAGGGTTGATATTTAATTAGTGAATATTAAAATAATATTATTTAAGTATTGGTTCGATTGAGCTTGACATAGTAGTTGAGAATTGAATGTGGAGGGGATAAGGGTAGTAAATGTAGAGGGAAGAGTCAGTAGGAAGGAGGATAAGGGGGAGAATGGAAATTGCGGAAATGATCTTTTTGGATCGGGGAAAGGAGTAAGGAATTGAAAAAAAGAGAATTGGGGGGGAAATATCAGAGCAAGAGGAGGCTGGTAAATTCAGGGAGAAGCACTGGTAAGACTTGTACTTAGTTTGGACTCGGGGGTCCAAGAGATTCAGTTTGGACTCGGGGGTCCAAGAAGAATCTCTTGGAGCTGGGTGGTCGGAGAGACTTCTCCAATTGGTAGGGAGGCATGCCGAGTTTCAGTGATTGAGTATTCTCAAGGTTTGGGATTGATTTTCATTTACATGTATTTCATTAATTGTTATTTGAATTGTTTCTTGCAAGAACAAATATGATGCTTAATTTTAAAAAAAAATTAACTCATCTAAATTTGATAGATGAGTTTTACCTGCATGAAAATTCTTAATTGTATGATCATCACGTTTACATAAAGAATTTACTTACTTTCTACCTGCACAAAAAAAAAACATTATTATTTTTAAGGAATTGAACCAAAAAAAAAAGAGGAGAAAAATTTGAAAGAAAAATAGAAATTACTTTACTTTACCAGGGACCAAGGATGGTCCCCACAGTTCCAACTCTAGGAGAGCATCAACTACCACAACCTCCTTCGAAGAAAAAATTGGAGTATCCATTTCTTCTACTTTATGCCTCGAGAAACATGTCAATTCCCCAAACAACACTTGCATTTCTTGATTTATCTTAGTCTAATCAGGTTTAGTATTCAAATTTGATTCCTCTATATTTGTTAGTTAAGAGTTTTAGGTTTATGTCATTTGGTATCAATGTTTACTCTTTTTTTTTTCTAGTACATAAAAATTCATTAATTATACAACTTGATTGTATTAAATTACAAAAATAAAAGGGGTGTCAAATGGATTACTCTCTTGTCTTTATGGAATGCGTGTTCCTGGTTCCACCCTCCACAATTTGCACTTGTATTTACCTTTCACTCTACCTCCATGCTCTATTATACGTTGACCTTTAGTTAATCCTTTTCAAATCAACATTTATTCAAAACAAATCAAATCAATGTTGAACTGCAAAATTTCCTTAAATAATCTCTAAATATATAATTATATAAACTATTAAATGTGTTGATTATTCATAGTGAGCAATCTTTAGCTAATTTCCTTTAACTACATATACAATAATAAAAACTAGAAAATGAATTAAAGTTAAAACGCTAGCAAAAGCGAATTGCTTATTCTTCTCCAATACTCATGGTTGAAAAAAATGAAAAACAAGCCTCTTATTGCTATTTGAAATGCTAAAGAAAATAAAAACTAAATTGTATTTGAAATTAAGAAGAATAATCACTCAAAGGAGGAGATGATAGGATTATATATATATTTTAAATTAATTAAGACATTATATTTCTTCAAAGAAAGGAAAATTTACAAAGCAGTTGCAGAATACTGGAGCCTCCCCCCATACGACTAGTTCAAAACAAGCCAAAAATAACCAGTTGAGAAAATTACTAAAGTTTCGACATTGGCCAAAAACAGGCTTCTGAAATCCGGCCATGAAAACTAACAAAAAATTATTCTCAAACACTTGACTGAAATTGAAATTAGCATACTAGACTGATGACAAAGGCTTCTTTGAAAAACAAAAAATAATAATATTTCTGAGCATCATCCACTTAAGAATATCCAGTTGCATTCATTCTAAGAGGGATGGATTTCTGAAGAAGAATTGCATCTTGAGCCGATAGGACATGCATTCGAGAGTCAAAAGTAGGGTGATGAGTACCAAAATTATCTTATCCAGGAGCTCCATACGAAATCATAAATCTTCCATGTTCTTGCGATTATCAAAGGCCAAGTCAAGTCAAGTAATGATTTAACCAATACATTGTTGCCATGAAAGAATATGAGTTCGAGGATTGAGCTCACATAGAGGAAGGAGGGAATCCATTCCGTAAATGCTGGTCAACATCATTAGCTTCATGGCTCAAATTGTTTGCCATTACCAATAAAGGATAGACCTTCCGTTCTCCATAACCCAGGGATCTACCATCTATGTTAAACCACTCAATTTTATATCCCAAGCTTGTAGAATCACTCTGCGGGGAGGGAGGAACACCATGCTTGGTCATCCTTTCCATTGAATCCGAGGAAGCGGAAAGAGAAGACACCTTAGTCCTTGAAGAATTGCAAAAATTGTCAAGGTAAATGTAACGTGCACCACGAGCTTGATGCGAGAGACCCCGAAGATGCAGTTAAGCCATAGCGAATTCCCAATAAAGGGTGCAACCAGCTTGAGCACATGCAGGCATCAACTGAATGGAAATCCTAGGACCTTCCATAAAAAATACAAAACTCACCATGCCACTATGATAAATAAGGCATCTTTTCCAAGTGAAACCAAATTGAAATATCCATTGATGAAATATAAATATCATTGAAATTCGTCATGTCTATGAAGCATGGGAGCATCTTCACCGGATTCAGAATGATTAGAGGCTGAGTGCATAATGCCGAACCACCATCTAGAATCCCGACAAGGCTCCAACTTCACCATTATGAACTTGATGACACCCCATCCAGGGGCAGGTCTGTTTGTCGATTTGAATCTTCGCATTCCAAAAGCGTCGAGTGGTCAGGATGCTAAGAGAAGAGTCAGAGCCATTATTTTCCACTCCCATATTAGCTATCATGTAAATGAATTGATTGGTCTCCCTTCATACATGATAGAGATTCCAAACCATACACGGGTGGATCATGGTTTGTATGAACTCCAGGTGAGCGAGCAGTCTCCAACTGGGAAATACGTTTGCTAGTTGAGAGCTAGTGATTAGTTTGGAGAATAGAATGAGGATTACCTGGGAGTCTCCTTCCACAATTAACTGGAATATGTTCAATTGAATATCAGTTTGGATGCCCCTAATTAATGTCCATAATTAACTGGAATATGTTCAATTGAATATCAGTTTGGATGCCCCTAATTAATGTCCATAGCTAAAAAACATTATTTGTGTCATATACAATACTACCAACTATAATTTGAATTATCTTTCCCTTCTATTCCTTGAAAACAATACCATACCTAGTGGAACCCAGGTTTCCCTTAAAGGCCCCATCAAAGTTCATTTTAATAAAACCATGAGGGGGGAACTTCCACTGAGTCGGACTATGGGTTTTGGGTCTTCGAAAGATAGGATCAGCTTGGTATAAGGGTTTTTAAGGTCCCAAAGTGACATAATAGCTTGTTCACCCATCTCATAGGTCTTGTCATCAACAATCCATTTCGTCAATATGATTGTTTCTCTATTCGAGATTTTAATTCTATTCCAAATATCTTCCCATGGGAGTGCCTGTGATATGAATATTCTATGATTCCTTTCTTTCCAGATAAGCCACAGAGAAAGACCTAGTAGAAGTTGGCAGATTATGTTCAAGATAGGATTTTTAAAAACTAAGGGGCACCAACCTGCAATCGTATCTAATTTATTGTTCCTATTCATGTCCATAGTCTACGTATGTTGAGCAATTTGATCCTATATATGAGAGCTATAAGGACAAATATTAAGCAAATGCTCCATGGTTTCTTATTGTTACATGCATAGAACACAGATAGAGGGACCAATGAAGTTTCTTTTGCGAAGATTATCCCGGGATAATATGCTTCAATGCATGACTTGCTAAAGAAAAATACTAAATTTAGGCCAAAGAGTTGCATTCCATATGTTCTTCCAAACATTCTCACGAGGTAACAAGTGGAAGGAGTCCTTCAGGCTATACGCTTCCTTGGTAGTAAAAGTTCCTTTCGGAGAGTGCCCCTAATGAAGGATGTCAGGACCCTACTTTAATCATATTCTTCTTAGAGACATCTCCTCATGCCAAGGGCTCATATATACATCATTCGTGATACTTAGTTCCACATTGGTATCTTTCCACTTTTTCTAAAGTGATGTCGGATCTGGGACTCTACAGAAAGTGGCAATCACAACAAGATATGTGCCAGACATACTAGTGTGAATGGAATTGAGATGTTACTGTTGGTTAAGGGGAGGCATTTGATGCCAAGAATTTTCCCAAAATCGGGAATTATGGCCATATCCGAGCTCCCAAAAAGCATGATCCTACACTAAGGAACGATTTTTCCAAACAACGCTCCAAATGAGGGATCCCTCCCTTTGCTCATTCTATCTGATGAGTTTCTCCTCATTGACTGTTGGGTTATATTTACGTCTCCATAAGTTGTCCCATACATCATTTAGGTTTTTTAATCATCTCCACTAGATTTTTTAGCCCAGCACCTGGTTTAGCACCTGAGGGTCCCTTAAACCAAGACCACCAACCAATTTAGGATCACATAGTTTTTCCCAGTTAATGAGAGACCATCTTTGACCTTGTTGATTTCCTTTCCATAAGAAGCACCTTTGAATATTCCTAACAATATTTAAAACTAACTTGGGAGCGGAAAGGGCTGAAAAGAGGTAGATCGTGATAGCGTGCAAAATGGATTTTAGAAGAACCACATGGCCAACCAAGTTGAGGGACTGGAAGGTCCAAGAGGAGAGGCAATTATTTAATGCTTCAATCAACCCTTCCTAAGAGATATTGCGAAGAGCATTTTTGATGAGTGGAATGCCAAGGTACTTTGACATAATGGAGCTTCGAGAAAAACCAAGGATGTGAGAGATGAAGGATTGAATGGCTCAAGGTGTGTTAAAGAAAAAAACCTCAGACTTTGCTGATTTAATGGAGGTGCCCAAGGTGTTTCTAAATACTTTTTAAGAATTTCAAGGATATGCTTAGCCTATTTGACTATATGTGTTCCCATCATCAAGGTATCATAAAAATATTGGCTATGAGAGAGGGGGGGTCATATGACGTGAAGAGAAATCCCTTTAAGGGACTCACCTGCAATGGTATCCTTAATAAATATGTTGAGTGATTCAGCCATGATAAAAAGGATAAAGGGGGAGAGAGGATCACCTTGACAGATTCCTCGCAAGGGTGAAAAGGGAATAAAAGGAACTCCATTGACGAAGATAGAAAATAAATATGAAGAGGTAATATGCATGACCCTATTGATCCCATTGGGGCAGAAGACAAAAGCTGAGAGGATGGAACTCATATATTTCCAGCTGAGAGTATCAAAATATTTAGAAAGGTCGAAGTCCTTGCGGATTTAAGAGAGTGAATAACTTCATGAGCCAAAATAACATTGTCCAAAATTTGACGGCCCTCTACGTACCCAATGGAAGAAGAGGTTTAAGACGAAGAGCTATTACCTTCATGATAATTTTGTAGATAAAATTACAGCGCGCAATGGGGCATAATTTTCTGGGGTGTGTTGCATGCTCCTCCTTCGGGATCAGAATGAGGAAAGTAGCATTGAGGGCCTTGAGAACAAATCTGTATTTCCTTGAGGCTTCAACCAACTACCAAGCTTCTTCTTGAACCATGTTCCAACAAAGATGAAATAAAATTTCCGTGAAACCATTTGGGCCCAGATCTTTGTCGTCAGAGATTTCCTTAACAAGTAGATCCAACTCCTCCAATGTGATTACTCTCATGAATGTTTCTTTTTGGTCTATAGATACCAGTAGAGGTATGTGCTAAGTGATTTTAGATATGGTCTCTGAACGATCTGGGATTGGTTATGAGAGAATATAGTTGTAGTAGTTAACCAATTCATTTTCGATATCAGCATGAGCCATTAAATCCTAGCCACTATCATCCTCAAGAGTGGTGATATGATTGATATGCCTCCTTTGGATCATTGATATAAGGAAAAACTTAGTGTTCTTCTCTCCTTCTTTAAGCCACTGAATGTTTTATTTTTTCCTCTAGAGGTTTCTTCTTGGGAATTTATTTATTCCATCTTTTTCTTAACCTAGGCCTCTTCCTTTCATAGTTGTTTAGTATAGCCATGAGAGAGGATTCCATTTGAATATCACTCATTTGCTGCTCCAGGGCTCTTTGAGCCTAAAAGATATTGCCAAACGTGGTTTTACCATTCTTTGAGGTGGAGCTTAAAGCTTTTTAATTTCTGTTGGAACTAATACATGAACATCCCATGTGAAGTGGCAGAATTTGACCACCATTGCTGCACATTCTCTTGGAAACCCAGATGAGAGAACCAAAATTTCACAAACCTAAAGGGCCTTCGGTGAGGAGTGGAGAAGATATCCAACCATAGTTGGATGGGCCAATGATCGGATTTTGCTACAGGGAGGATACTGGATTCTAATAAATTCCCATCCATCATAAGTACTTCTAATATTAGAAAATGATCAATCATGTAGGAAATCTATTGTGAGCCCGATATGCGATTGGACCAAGTGACATCTCCATTGATGCTTTCCATAACAATGAGGTGTAGTTTGTTAATAATATTTCTAAAGAATTCACTGTAAGATTCAAGTTTGTGGATGCATCCTCTTCTTTCTTCTATAGATAATATGATATTGAAGTTGCCTCCCAAAATCCATCTATGATTTTAAGTGATCAATCTTATCACATCTAGGCTAGAAAGAAAATCTTGCTTCTGTGACTGCATGGCCATCCCATAAACATTCGTAAGGAATCCGTCTTGATTTGAGCCAATGTCCCTAAATTTGGCAGAAAAACTCCATCTAGTGGTGAAAAAGTTATCAAGAATAGCAGTAGTTGAGTTCCAAACTATAGCTAATCCACCTGTCGATCCCCTTGAGTATGCATTTACAAATTTTCCTAACCTCCAACATTTAGAAAATATTGCATTGGCCTCTAGGCATGCACATTTTGTTTCCTGAAGAAAAATAATGTCTGATTTTCCATCATAATCCGTTTCTGAAGGATGGGTTGCTTGCTCCTTCCGTCCAGGTCTCTGATATTCCATGAGATGACCTTCATGATTACGATTGAGTAGGTTTATGGACCAGTTTTGGGAGTTTCGCATCGGAAGTGGACTACGTGACAAGTTATCCAAAGGACCAATGCGTGCAAAATGCAGAAGTTAGTTAGAAGTAGTTGGGAACTTGTGTCCACATTGTAGCGGGCTTAGCCCATTTTGAAATGTATAAATATGTAAGGATATTTGGGTTAGCGGGTTGTTCGTGAATTTCTTTTCATGGTGGATTCCTTGGTAGTTTTATGCTATGTAATGTTGGGATATTTCTAGGTTTATGACAAACATTTGATGTGCAGTGTGTAGGTTTTGTAAGACTATTCCAGATGACAATAATATTGAAGTGAACCTATTTTGGAGCAAATCTCTTATGTGTTTGATGTGATGGATGAAATGTTTATTATGCACATGTATTCTTTGTTTATGTTATTTCTTTGAATGTGTTATCAGTCATAATGAATAGGCTATGTATTTATTCACATGGAGTGAATGTATCGTAGATAAGTAGAATGCATGCCTTATGTCCCTTCAACGTTGTGGAAGCTTGGTTCTCCCATAGATTTCTCAAGTGAGACTTCAACTGCTTTCAAGTGATGCCTAAATGGATGATATCTATGGTTTTGTTGGTGAAATTAATTTGAAACTTGGGTCTTGCCACTACACGTCGACAAATGATTTCATTGACGAGATCAGGATCTATGAATGAAGGGAAGGTGGAAGTCAACTAATGGTTCCATGGAGGCTGACCAAGGAAGAGATAGAAGAGTGGTTACAAGCGAGGAATTGTGAATTTTCTAGATATTAGAACAAGAACCCTCGGATCAACACATAATGGTGGTTACAGAAGTACATATACAAGATAGGCACATGATTTTCTTTGGTTAGTTCCCTACAATTCTAGATGGGTGGCTATTAAGGTTTTCCGAATAGAACCCAACATTTCACCTTGTTAGTTCGAGGAATTGGACCCATGAATTGATCCAACAAGTCAATATTGTGTGTAACTCGATCTCGTGTGCAGTAGATTTCTGGTTGGATAGTGTATTGGGGGATTATGTTATAGAGTTTTATATAGATTGTACCCAATAATACAACACTAATGAGAAGGATTTCTTAAGGGTCCACACGGAAGATATTTGAAGTCATTGTATACTTGGGTCAAGATGTTGTTGTGCGACAAGGGGACTATGATATTGGAATCAAGTCACCCGAGTAGCTAAGCATCTCCATGTGCATAGGGGAATTGGGGCTCACCAAAGGATGGTCTGAGTAAAAGAAGGAATGAAGAATGGATGATCTAAGAATGTTTAGAACATATTAAGATGTGAGGGCACAAGAGACAAGATTACTACATGGTGGAAAAATATTTCAAAAAGATACTAGGAAGAGTGTTAGGATAATTAATACTCCATCCTTGTCCTACTTAGCATTATTTACCTTTTCCTAGTAGTTGATGATGTTATTTACCACCTAGTGGTGTGCAGATGTCATCTAGTACCCATTAGCCACCTAATGCGCCCTGGATGCATGATTTTAGGCCTACTAGAGTCAGTTCCCTACATTTTAGGAGCTAACTTAGTGTTCTAGTTCAGTCCACCTGAGTTCCTAACTCTAATTGGGGGTTTGAGATACGATCACCACTGATTTTGATCTAATGTGCCCTTTTCTGATTGATTTGCATGAAGAACTCACTAATGCACCCTCCTTGGTTAGTTAACTGACAATATCTTTAGTTAACTGAGTTTTGGTTAAGTTGAGTTGAGTTTGGGACTTCCGAAGCACTCTAGTGGTGACAATTCCTATGCTAAAATGACATGGATTCGAATTCTCCTAGGATAATTGAATTCTCTCCATTGTAACAAATATATTGACTATACTGATTAATGGATAATAACACACACTTCTATTTCTATCCGAGTTCCAATGCTTGATTAATTTTACTGCTTATTTCACTGTAATTCATATTTTCTGCTCATTCTTTTCACTGTGAGATATTATCAGCTCAATGATCTATTGTGTTCCATAATTTCACATGGTACCATGTCTTAGAGATAGTAGGTTGAGAAGCTACTTTTAGTAGTGCATCAAAATCCTCTGGGTTTCCACAGCAAATCCTGGTGCCATTGCATTGAATTCATTGGAGAAATCCTTTGAGGTCTAGCCATGTGTGAAGGATCCGGATAAAAGTTCATATTGTCCTAAACCAGTGCTCTATAGTAGTTTATCTCCAAAATTGAGAGTGTTTTGCAGGATTTTGAAGGATTTTTAGTGCAGTAGTAGCAGTAGTTTCAGTTTGTATTTTCTCCAGCAGTTTCACATGGAGAATTAGAATGTTCCTTTGTCTCCAAGGATCCTGACACCCTTTAATTATCTTGATTGGAGGTTTGATATGCAGATGGTGTTGTGAAACAAGAGTCTATATAGGGTCACAATGGGAAAGGAGGTAGAACATTAGGCACTTGTTGAGAAGGTCAAGTACCTGAACATATTAGATGAAGCATTTGGTTTCATGTGTATTCATATTTCCATATATTTTCTCTTCCACCTTGATGGATTGAAGACTCCAAGAGAGGTTTGGTTGAAGCTTGAGACTCTCTTCAGCAAGAAGAATGAGTTGAGAGGCCATATTCTGGAGAATGAGTTAATTTCTCTTCAAACCAACAGGTTCGAAACCATACAGTATCTCTTTTCTAAATTCAATTCCTTGGCTATGTAATGTAAACAATGTGGCATTGAGAAGAAGGATGAGCACCTGGTGCTATCAATCCTAAGCAAGCTTGGGTCGGAATTTTCAATATTTGTTTCTACCTTCCATTCTGAGAGATTGTCAATCCCCAACTATAAAATGTGTTCCTTAGATGCATTCACTGAATATCTCATCCAAGAACAAGAAAAACTGATTCATATGGGTGCCTTGAAAGCCTCCAAAAATCAAGCTCTTATGGATGGAGAGTCAAAAAGTATGAATGCTAAAGGGATGTAGAAAGAGAAATAAAAAAATCAATTTGAATCCAAGCAGAAAGAGAAGTCTAATCCATCAAAAGGATCCTCTAGCTCTAAGAAGGATAAGTAAAATGGGTTTGAGAATACCAAGTGGTCCTATTGCAAGAAAGGAAACCATCCAGAGAGATCTTGCATGAAGAAGAAGATAGATCAAATGGACAAACTTCTTGAACGGAACAACATTTCCCTCCCAGAAAGAGAAAGGAATATTGATTCTAGAAGTGAGACAGATGATCATGAGAGATGCCATGCACTAAAGGATGGATTCTCACAATCACAATCCTTCCTCATAGATTCTGGAGCCTCCAACCACATGGTTGCCTTTGGAGAATATTTTTCTTCTCTAGATATTACCGATGGTCCTAATATTCACATCGAAGATGATTCTCAGATCTCTCCTAAAGGTAAAGGCATAATACAACTGGATCATGGAAAGGTCAGTAATTGTTTGTATGTTCCTTCTTTGGCAGTAAACTTGTTGTCTGTTTACCAGATGACACACACTGGTTCACCGAAGAAGTTGTTTTTGGACCTGACACAGTTGAGATTTCAGAGATCTCATCTGGGAAGCTAATAACTAAAGGTGTCGCAAAACATGCCTGAAAGGAATATGAGTTCTCACATTTTTTTCCATATCCACATCAAAGTGCTCTCTTGACTCATGCAAATGAGATAAGCAGACTCTAGCATGAAATATTCAGACACCGAAACTTCAAGTACTTGGCCACTACTTGCAACAGTTGCACACGGAAGAGATGGTTGAAGGATTGTCGGACATAAAGTTCTCTCAAGGGATCTGCAAAGGTTGCTTGGTAGGGAAGCATCCAGAGCAAAAGTATGATGTTGGAAAAGAAAGGAGAGCTTCCGCCACACTTGATTTGATACACAGTGATGTCTCATGACCGATTCCCATAACTTCTATGAATGGATCTAGATACCTTCTGACCTTCATAGATTATTACTCTAGTTTTTGTTGGATCTATTTTCTTAAGCATAAGTCTGAGTTATTTGAGACTTTCAAAGTTTTCAAGGCCTTGGTTAAGAACACTGTCGGGAAGAATATCAAAGCACTCATATCTGACAATGGAGGGGAGTACATCAAGAAGGAGTTGCAGCATTTTTGTGCTTATGAGGGTATCCAAATGCAACATTCAATCCCATACACACCACATAAAAATGGTGTAGCTGAGAAGAAGAATAGGTCATTAAAAGAAATGGCAACCTGTATGCTTGAAGAAAGGAATATTCTACCATCTCTTTGGACATAAGTAGTGAACTTTTCTACATACATTCAGAATAGGGTACCCCACAAATTCGTGGATGGGGTCATTCCATTCGAAGCACTGAAGGGACACAAACCTGATGCCTCTCATTTGAGGGTTTTTTGATCCAAGGCATGGGCCAAAATCCCATCTGACAAAATAAAATATCTTCAAACCCAATGTAGCGAATGCATTCTCCTAGGATATGTAGAATATGAAAAAGCATACAAGTTGATGGATATTGCAACCAAAATATACTTCATTGAAATAAGTGCCAGGTTCGATGAAGATCCATTGCAATATCTACATCGAGTTGAAGACCAAGGTAGATATGATCTTCCTACTCCATTTGCACCTGATGAAGATCAGGATGATGTCTCTTCTGATGAGGACCAAGTTGAATCAAATCTTGATGTTGAGAATGAAGATCAAGTAGATCTAGATACAGAATCAACACATGCTCCCAATCCATGTCCAAGGATGAAATGGGATCACAAACTCAAATTTGTTGGGAGAGTAGCTAGGGATCCATCTGACCATAGGAGAACCACATCTCAATATCAAGTTGTAAACCTTGCACTATGTCATACAAATCCACTTTTCTCATAGAGGTGCTACATGATGATGGGGTCTGATCTACAATCCTTCAAAGACACTTGCCATGATCCAAGAAGGCAGACTGAGGTTCACATGAACTACATCAGGGAACTAGTGCACAACAGAACCAACACACTACATTATTGTCCTACAAAGGAGTAGACTGCAGACATTTCACCAATTTTTTGCACATGTGAAAGCTGCTTGAGTTCCCTGCTGCTCATTTTTGAGGGGGGGTATTTTTCCCATGAGTTTTTCCCCATTTCCTTAGTTTCATGAACAATTATTTTTTATGATTTATTTGATTGTATGGGTGACCTTTGGTCTCAATAACTAGGGCCCGGGATTTCCAAGTTTGGATTAAGAAGAGTTGTTACGATAATTAATACTCCATCCTTGTCTTAATTAGCATTATTTACCTTTTCCGAGTCGTTGATGATGTTATTTCCCCCCTAGTGATGTGCAAATGTCATGTAGGACCCATTATCAACCTAATGTGACCCGCATGAATGATTTTAGGCATACCAAAGTCAGTTCCCTACATTTTAGGAGCTAACTTAGCGTTCTAGTTCAGTCCACCTGAGTTCCTAACTCTAATTGGGGGTTTGAGCTCTGATCACCACTGATTGTGATCTAATGCACCCTTTTCTGATTGATTTGCAAGCATAACTCACTAATGCGCCCTCCTTATTCAGTTAACTGGTAGTAGCTTCAGTTAATTGAGTTTTGGTTGAGTTGAGTTGAGTTTGGGACTTCCATAGCAGTCCAGTGGTGACAATTCCTATGCTAGAATGACATGGATTCGAATTCTCCTAGTATAATCAAATTCTCTCCATTATAACATATCTCTTGACTATACTGATTAATGGATCATAACACACATTTTTGTTTCTATCCGAGTTCCAATGCATGATTAATTTTACTGCTCATTTCAGTGCAATTTTCACTGTAATTCACCTTTTCTGCTCATTCTTTTCACCTTGAGGTATTATTAGCTCTATGATTTGATGTGTTCTAGAATTTCACAAAATGGACTATGGGTAAGATAGAGGAACAATGCATTTAGTTTAAATAAAGAGACATATGTACATGATTCCAGATCGAAGAGCTATTGCACACATAAAAAGGAAAAATACCATCAGGTTATCCTGATAGAAAAAGATAGCCCTGCTTAGGCTAGGATCTGCGGAGAACCCACGAACCTGTGCACGTCTCCAACAACTGAGGTAAGAACTAAACATTTGTCACTTTTAGTTAGTAATAGTAGTAAAGGTATCCATAGTAGTGGAAATAGTGCGGCAACTCATAGTGTGCTCATAGTAAGTTGGTAGTACCAAATCATAATACCACACAGAACACAATGGTGGGGGTATACCCCACTTTGAGGATTCATGTCTTCCACGGAGCGGGGATAGATGTTCCATATCAGCATTTTTTTGTTTGTGAGGTAATATGGTAAGTAAAGTGAGTCCAAGATGATGCTATAGAGATCACGTAGCTGGTAACAACATTCATAGATCGCACATTGGCCTGGTACATGAAGTATCAAACCACTACACAACCCAAAACGTTGGACAACATAAAAAAACTTTGTTAAAGGAATTCAAGAAACCAAAATTCGAGTCACATTGCATTACTAAATTTAAAGAGATTAGACAGTTGTCAAATGAACCAGTTTGGGAATTTGACCAGAGATTCAAAGTTCTGATGGATAGGCTGACATTCTAGATTCCAGACAAGCAGCATAAGGAATGGTTCACTGCAAGACTATTACCACATATGTGTTTCCCCTTTATGTATCATAAAATTATGTCGCAATAAGACGCGCTAGAGCTTACCATGAAATTGGAATCCTCCCATGTAGGAGATAATGATGCAAGGATGGCTCAAGTTCAGTCGCATCTAGTTGTGCTAACAATTCAATTGCAAGAGATTGCTAAAAAGAAGGAAAACTGCAAATAGATATGGTGTACAACCTACAAAACGAATGCCATCATAAGAATGAGTGTCCAACCTAAAAATAATATTTGGCTATAGGAGCCCCAAATCCCTTTCCTACAGGAGGAGTGGTATGGTGTGAGATATGTAAAGGGAATCATTCCCCCACTATTTGTCCCTTGCTACAAAAGTATGTGAGGACTCCCATAAGTTTGTTTTGAAATTTTTGTAAATATGTAAGACATGAGGCACAACAAAACAACACTCCAAGGGAATACAATCAAGGAGGATGAGGATGATTAAAAGGTTGAGGAAGCAGAGGATTCAGTAGGGGTAGAGGACCAATTATATACTACAACTATGGCCAACAAGGACATTTTGTGCGATATTGTCAAAACCCATGTATGACATGCACATACTGCAGACAACTGGAGCATGCGACGGAAGATTGTCCACTCTTGATGGCGAAATGGCATGAGAAAAGGAATCAGACTAATCAGGATAGCCAAGATGTGTAGATGATTGTAGTAGAAGAGAATGATGATCGACCAAAGATAAAAGCAATTATGCATGGAGGAGCGAGAACAAGAGCTGATGCGATAGAGAAAGAACTATGCGGCGACCAATGGGTGGGAAAGCAGCAGGAAAAAATCCAATGTTTGATCCTCAGAGGGAGAAATATAAATACAAGCAAGCAAGGAAAGAGTTGCTAGAGCTAGACTATGGAGAATCAACACTACGGCCAATATATGATAGTACACCTGTATATGACATCCGTCCAGTCTATGACTACTCAATTCCAGAGAGACTAGTTGAAAAGGTAAGCACTTTGAAAATATTCTTGAAGAGTTATTTAGAACTAATAAAGGATGAATCCGCTTTGAATATATTGTGTTGGATGATCGACTGGTCTACACAAGAGAATTAAGTACATATTGTAGTTAACTAGGTGCAATTTAAGAGAAGGAAAAATAGGGAATTCCAACTAAGTGCGAAGATAGGATATTATGATATGGACTATATCATTTTGGATTTAGGATCTAACGTAAATGTCCTGCCAAAACAAACATGTGAGATGATGGGTAGGCCCAGGCTGATATGGTCTAACATTTAGTTGAGACTAGCCAACCAACATAGAATTGTTCTGATTGGAAGGATGACAAGGGTAATTGTTGATATTGATGGAGTGTGCAATACAACCGAATTTGAATTTATTGAGGTTGTAGATGAAAAAAAACCTTATCCTTCATTATTAGGACTTGAGTGGGATTTTTCTAACCAGACCATTATTGATCTAAAGAAGAGACAGATGAGTTTTGAAGTAGGTGACCTGAGAGTTACTGCACCAATGGAACCGACATAAGGAAGGAGGTATGTGGAACTAGTAAGAAAGGAAGAGTTGGATAATTTCTACAATGTGACTACGTGGATGGATGACTATGTCAATCCTACTATCAATAGTTTACTCAACTGGCATAGTATCAGTTCTTGCACATCATATTCAGGAGGGTCCCTAGAAAATTGGCAGTAGAGAAGCATCTAGAAGGAGATGTGTGCATATCACTCGTGTTTTATGATGAATTAGAACCGAGGTATGTGATCCCACAAGGTATGATGTACTGCAAGGTTATTTGTGAAATAATTTCAATTGTAGATACCTGAGCAGCAAAGAATACTAGCATTAGATGTCGTGTTGAAAGCGACACTTGCAAGATGGTGGGCTCCACATAAAGACAAGATAGATGAGTGGCAACAATGCAAAAGGTTGTTGCAAGTCAGATTTGGAATTGAAGATACTGTGCAGAAGTATATGGCGCTGAGTTTTCTGTCATAACATATTGCATAGTGCATCGTGACATGGAGTGTAGTTCCAAAGTAGAAGTGGACGCACTTATTTTTACACACAATGGACATAATTCGAAAGAATTGGTATACATAGATGGAAATGTGCAGAGGCACATCAGAATGGGAGGATATGACACGCAATTTCAAGGTAGCATTTAGTTTTTAGGATGAGGCCCCTTTGGTGGACGCAGTGTTGCAGACTATCAAGGACAATATTTTTGCACTAGAAGACTCAATAGGAGCCATACCCATATGTAGTGCACATAAATCATATGTGATAATTGAGGACCTTTTGGAATGCTATAAAGTTATTGAAGAAGATCAGGAGGATGACAACCAAAGAAGTGTGCGAATACCAAATACCGTGGGAGAACGTGCAGTAGAAGGGCCATAGCTTGGATTTGTTGATTATGCAAAGCCATTGAAGACGTGTAAGGTCAATATTGGTACAAAAGATAATCTCAACTTTGCAAACATTGGTGATTATTTGGATGAATAAACTATAGATAAGATTGCAGATCTATTGCACGAATATCATGATCTTTTTCCCACTAAGTTTTCAGAAATGAAGGGGATTGTTGGTGAGCTAGGGGAGATGAAGATACCTTTGAAGCTTGATGCTAAACTATTGAAGTAGAGACCATATTGCCTGAACCTGATATACAAGGATAAAGTAAAGGCTGAGATAGACAAGATGCTGGAAGTTGGGATTATAAAACTTGTTGAATAATCGGAATGGATCAGTCCAATGGTGGTCCAAGATAAGAATGCAAGAGGAATAAGAATTTTTGTCGACCTGCGCAAATTAAATGATGCCTGTTTACATGATCTGTTTCCCACACCATTCGCAGATGAAGTGTTGGAGAATGTAGGAGGATGGGAAGCTTATTCATTTACTAATGGATTTTCTATATACAACAAGATAAATATTGCGAAGGAAGATAGCCACAAGGAAACCTTTGCGACAGGGTGGGGATGCTACCAGTATACAGTGATGCCTTTTGCTTTGAAGAATACGTTAGAAATATTTTTTTGAGTGATTGTTGTAGCATCTAAGAAGTTCATTCACAAATTTTTAGAATTCTATATAGATGATTGGACAGTATTTAGTCTATTGAAGAACCATATTGAAGTTGTGCGCTTGATGTTAGATAGAGGCAGATAGTTCCAAATTTCCTTAAATATGAAGAAGTGCATTTTCTATGTGCCATTGATATTATATTGGGTCATGTAGTTTGTAGACAAGGATTGTTGGTGGATCCAATAGAGATTGCAACTACTGTTGATTTACCACCACCTACTTCAGTGCGACAGTTGCACGCTACAATGAGACATGCAGGATATTACAGGAAGTTTATCAAGGGATATGCGCAGATCATATCCCCACTAGAAAAGTTGTTGAAGAAGGATTCCAAGTTTCAATGGAGCGAAGAGTGTCAATAGAGCTTGGATGTTTTGAAGTAGAAACTAGTCATTGCACCAATTCTAGTATTTCCGGACTGGAAGAAGGAATTTCATGTTCATGTAGATGCATCATCAATAACATTTGTCACAATTATATATCAGCTGGGGGAAGGAGACTTAGATCACCCCATTACATTAGCAAGTAGAAAGTTGTCAACGAATGAAAAGAATTACAATACTACAGGGAACGAAGGATTGGAAATGGTGTATGCATTGCAGAAGTTCATACATTATTTGTTGGGGTCACTTTTTAAGATGTACACAGATCATTATGCACTGCAATACCTAGTCAACAAGCCAGTGCTGGAGGGGGGTATATGTAGATGGTTGTTATTGTTTCAAGAGTATTATTTTAAAGTAGTGGTGAAATTAGGGAAGTTGAACTAAAGACCTGATCACTTGTCGCCACCTTGTCGCACAAAGAAACAGGGGAAGATGTAGGAAATTTGCACAACAACGTACCAGATGTGCACCTATTTCCAGTACAAATGGTGGATGATTACTTTTCATATATTGTGTAGTTCTTAAACACTAGAGTAGCACCACCAAAAATTATAGCCATGCAAAATAAATATATAGTACTCAAGGAAACAAACTACCAGCTAATAGCTGGGAATTTGTACAAATTGGGCATAGATGGGATTTTGCGATGATGTATATTCGAACATGAGAGGCCTATGATATTGAAAGAGGCCCATGAAGGAGTCGAGGGAGGCCATTACGCTGGGAAAGTGACAGCTCATAATATTTTTCGCACAGGATTATGATGGCCTACTCTACATAAGGATGCTAAGGAATTATGTCATACCTACGATGTCTATCAATGAGTTGGGAATCCCTCTGGAAGAGATGAGATGCCACTGATGCCACAAGTAAAACTGAAGCATTTGAAAAATGGGCAGTGGATTTTGTTGGGCCAATTAATCCACCTGCGAAGATGTCGAGAGCAAGATATATAGTCACTGTGACATATTACTTGACCGGATGAGTTGAAGCAGAACCTGTCAAATATTGTAGTTCATAGACAGCTACATGCTTTCTGTTTGAGAATGTTGTGATAAGGTTTGGATGTCGAAGAATTATGATGGGTGATCATGGGACCCATTTCTTGAATAAGACAATTACTACTCTAACGGAGGAGTTCCATATCTATCACTAAAAGAGAACCCCCTATCACCCTCAAGAAAATGAAATAGTTGAAGCATTTAACAAGATACTAGAGACTCCACTGACAAAGATATGCAATGCAAACAAAGATGACTGGGACTTGAGGATTCCTATAGTATTATGCGAATATCGAACAACATGTAAGAATCTAATAGGATAAACACCATTCATGCTAGTGTATGGCAAGAGGTAGCTATGCCTATGGTGTTCATTTTTATGAGTCTATGTGTTGTTGCATTGACAGAGCTCACCGACTATGGTGTAGTAGAAAGAAGATTATTGGAACTAATGGAATTGGAGGAATAGCGGTTTTTCATAGTATTTCAAAAGCACATTAAAAAATTGTGTGAAAAGGCCTAGCATGAAAAACATATTAAGTAAAAGCAATTCAATACTAGAGATCTAGTTTTGTTGTATGACAACAAGTTTTTGAAGCACCCAAGTAAGTTCAAAATGGATTGGTTGGGTCCTTATGTAATAAAATTTTTTACGGAAGCAAGGATTGTTCAAACTGAGAAACTGAACGAGGAAACCCTAGAATATTTTACAATGGAAGTTAGATGAAACTATATAGGGACAGTCGTCCTTCCACACAGTAGCCAGAATAAGTTTGAAAAACAAACGAAAAAAAGAGAATAGAAAGAGTCAGACATCTCAACATAAAGAAACAAAAGGATATGGTGATTATTTCATAAAAGAATCATCTCGCGGAGAGAAAGAAGAAGAGGTAGCACAAGCATAAGTTGCATAGAAAAGAGAATCAAATGGAGCATGAGAAATGTCAGGGAAAAGATCCGCGCAGAAGGGAAGCGTGAGAATTAAAAGTAGTTTTGATGGCAAGATGATGGGGACGCATTATAATAAATGCAGAAGATTGCCAACAGGATTCGGAAAGACTGACAAATATCGAGTAAATATAGACCAAATCTAGGTTACCGAACATGGATCTAGGCCAATATTGAATGTAGAATTGGGCACAGAGATAGACAAGACAATTGATAGAAGGCTATAAAACCAAAGGTAAGGTGATGGGAGAAAGGCATAATTCCTGAAGCAACTAAATTTGAGCTGAGCTTAGTAGAGCCGAAAATAGAAGAGTTATAGATCCGAGGGAAGAGTGAAGTTGCAGAAGTTGAGTACAGAGAAATGGCCTCGTCAAATTTATCAGCTCCCATTCCCCAAAAAGAGCGCGCCAAGTAGCCATCCATCACAATAAAGGAAGAAACACCAGGAGAAGGAGTGTCAGGATCCAGACAAGCAAGGTTTCCAAGGGCATATGCACCTCGAATAAATCTGACCACAAAACCAGTTAACCTTCCAAAGGCACCGAAGTATACTTTGGAGACACCGATGCTTCAGAAGGAGGTAATAGTGGGGGAAAACCTGTTGGGAACTATGAGAATTCTGAAGTATGTAGACGACGCCATTAAAGATTCAAGAAAATTCCCATATCTCATCATAGAAAACTATATAACCACAAAACAGCTAGAGATTCACCAATCGCTACAGTAGATCCTCAGCAATGGGAGATAGGGTTGCAACACGTAGGCGTATTGAATTTGATAAAAATACCACACTTTGGCATAAGCCCATAGATTAAATTGTACACTACAATTGTTGCTAACCTACATACAGGGAGGAATCATGTGGTTGGACAAGCCATTGTCTATCGAAAACAAGCTTATTGCACAGATAACAAGGTTGTCGACAGTAGGGGAGGACCCATCACTACTATTTAACAACAAGAAGCAGGACAAAGCACTAGCCGAGAAGATGAAAGACAAATTTGGCACACACAAAGCACGTCGTGGACTAGATGTGGAAAGCATCAATGGTTAAAAAATTAAGTCTGTGGTGCAAGAACGAGCTTGCAAGTTGTTTAGAAAAAGTCACAAGGATCAAGTAGCAACAGGGATTATGGATTATAGCAGTAGTAGAGAAGTGCACGGAAAGCGTACAACTGAATTGGGAAACATTTCAAGTGAACAAATTCTTGGAGTATTGAAGAGATACACAAGAAAAAGGAACACCATTCCATTATGCTTGGCCGTTGATTTTAATTGCATTGGTTGCATGGAGGGAGCCAGAAGATACATAGTTCATGGACGTTGCACATAATCCATGTATGGAATCTAGGCATGTTAGTTTGTGGCATACCAACAACAAAAGGAGGAAGATTGATAACAATATTACATTCTTTGTCTATAACGAGGCTATCTAAGATGTCATTAAGACAACACCATGCATACGGACAAAAACCATTGTAGCTTACAAATGCATTGTGCGCTTTAAATCCAAGATGTGCCATATGTATATTCAAGCAAGAAGGGATCCAAATGTGTAGTGGTTACCAACACATTTTAGACTGATGGAGAAAGATGTCATCCAGATTGTGAACAATTGGGACGCAACGTGGAGAGTCACAGTACCAGAAGAGAAATAAGAACATGAACAAGAGAAAGAAGAGTAGGATGAAGACTAGAAAGAAGAGCGAGAAGGAGAACAAGAGGAGTAGCAAGATGAAGAAGAAGAGGAACAAAGGAATGGTGCAAGTGGCACAATGCAACAGATCAAACCAGGAGTAAGAGAAAAGAGGAAGAGTCTGGATGAGACAGGATTCTCCAAGCAAAAGAAGAAGAGGAAAGCAACAAAAGAACAAGATGTCCAGTTATTGGCGGAAGATGACTTGGACAATATTGGCGAACAAGTCAAGGAAGCGATGGAGGAAGCATTGGATAAAGTAGCACAGAAGCAATAGGAAATGCAAACAAGCATGCATGAGTAGTTAGCTGCATTGCATCAAGTTTTGGAATCAACAAACATAACACAAAGTAGATTAAAGGAAGAACATATAGAGAGTACGAGGCCACGGTAGATGGTCTCTCAGCCATCCATGACATCAACCACATGTAGAAGTTTGAAGATATCACCAGGAGCTTTAAAGTTCCCTACAGTAGAAATGCAAGAGCACACATTGGCGGTAAGTTCGATTGATTTAGTTTTATCATAGATACCAACATATGTGTTACATACATTGCAGACATGTGTGGCACAAGAAATCTAATTGTGTTCAGTCGCTTCATCTATATAATGGACCAAAGAAAGTACATCTAAGGAAGCATTGCAAGAAGAAAATAATAAGTTGTGAAAGGAGAAAGAGGAGGCTGCATAGAGTACTGAAAGACTGAAGAAGGCAGTAGAAGAAGTCTACAGTTATTTCTCAGAAGTACCGATGGAAGTAGACATCCCAGTGGAGGAAAATGTGACAAAGTTAAATGAATCCATTAAAGGTTTCCATGCAAATATTGTGAACTTAGAAGCATGAACAATGCCAAGTACCACACTAGAGGAGAGATAGAAAAGGGAGCAAACATCCAACGCAATAGCAGCAAACATCAAAAATTTGGAAGAAAAGTGCACTCATATGTATGAGGAAAGTACCTAAACATGGATGCAACTCATCGAGGATGCTAAGTTGAAGGAAATATAATAGATATTGTAGGTTGCATGGGTGAAGGTGCATAAAATGAAGGAAACAATGAGTACTCTACCTCTTGCACAACAGATGACAACAATGATAGAGAATCACCAGCAGCAATTGGATATTAATCAACTAAGAGCACATTAGTAGGGAATTGCACAGAAGTTAGAGCCACTACAAGAGGAAGCATACAATGTGATAGAGGAACTTTCTATGGTGCAAGCAGTTGTTAAGAATACAATACAAGTCATTGAGGAAAATACATGCACCTATGATGGTGAAGATGGCGAAAAACATTACAAACAAAGTATCCAAATAAAAGGAATAGGTTGCAATTGCAAAGGAAACAATTCAAGAGCTAATGGATACCATGAAGATAATGCACCAAAAGGACTAAAGTTGCCCAAGACGGGAAACAAGTGATTAGTGGAGGCCTGTTGGAGCAGGTTTATGGACTAGTTTTGGGAGTTGCGCATCGGAACTGGACTGTACAACAAGTTATCCAAAGTTCCAATGTGCACAAAATGCAGAAGTTAGTTAGAAGTAGTTGGAAACTTGTGTCCACATTGTAAAAGGCTCAACCCATTTTGAAATGTATAAATATGTCACGGATCTTTGGGTTAAGGGATTTCTTGTGAATTTATTTTCGTGGTGGATTCCTTAGTAATTTTATGTTATGTAATGTTGGGATATTTATGGGTTTATCATAGATATTTGATGCATAGTGAGAAGGTTTCTAAGACTATTCTAGATGATAGTAATATTGAAGTGAACCTATTTTGGAGCAAACCTCTTATGTGTTTGATGTGATGGATGTTTTGTTTTATTGCATGCATGTATGCTCTGTTTATGTTATTTCTTTGAATGTGTTATCATTCATTATGAATAGGCTATCTGTTTAGGCGCATGGAGTGAATGTATGGTATATATGTAGAACGAATGTCTTCTATCCCTTCAACACTCCAAAATCTTGGTTCTTGCAGTGCCCATAGATGCCTTGAGTGAGATTTGTTTGCAGGTGATGCAGAAAGGGTCGCTATCTAGGGTTTTGTTGGTGAATTTACTTTGAAACCTGGGTCTTCCCACTGTGTGCCAACAAGTTCCTTCTTGCAATATGCACCCTCCAGACTGACTAGATCTATGTCCGCTAGCACCTTTTCATCCAGTTCTACTTCCATACCACCACCATACGTATTGCATAGGTCATATGTTGTAGATGCTAGTGGCTCTCGATTGGGCTCCAAGGGATTCTTTTGCCCTGATCCTTCCATGACAGTCTGAGAAGATAGAGTATTTTTCCTAGCTTCATAGTCATCCACAAACTTTCCCAAGATCTCAAAGGCATTGCTTCTAGATGGGGTGGGGAGAAGTGGTGTGGTTTTCCACTTTTGGTTCATCCTTTATTTCACTTGGAAGTGGATGAAACCATCCCGATCTTTATCTACGCTCAATGGGTTCTTCTTAATGGGGTTATTGAGGGCACAATCTTTGAACAAATGACCATGTTCATGACATTTGTGGCATCTGAAGGGTATATGTTCATAATCAATCGTTTAAACCCAATATTCATCATGATATTCCAGGAAGATCGATCCCGAGAGGGGCTTTGAGATATCCATGTAAACACATATATGGGCATAGGAGGTACAACACCTTTGCTTGGTCGCCTCAACGGATCTAATATATCATTTGAGGGTATTACCTATTCTCACCAAGATTTACTCAAGCCAAAACTCTTTGGGAAGGGAATATAGATGGATCCAAACCAGGGATTTAGAAAAATCCTCTATTTTGGGGCTAAAACGATCCATCCAATCCTTTAAAAAGAGCCTAGCAAAGTTGAAGAAATACGGGCCATTTTCAAATATCCATTCATTGTCTTCAAGATTATGAAAGATTGTTGTGAAAAAACCTTTGGAGCGAAGATGGAGATCATAATGACCTCACAACTTCCACCAAGTGTGGATCCATTTGATTAGTTCATGTTCAGAGGGCCATAACCCTACAAATTTTCCAATCAAAGAGTGATCCCTCATGTATTGTGAGTTTTCCTCTACTCTTTTAGATTGAATTACATACCTTGGAGATGAAGATGATTGCAGAATGCATTTTGCTAGTTCCCAAAAATGAGGTACCTTTGGATGGGAAGAAGACAGATCCGTTGCTTGTGCCTTTCCTTTGGCATGTGGAACACCAAGGCCCGCGTGGAAAAAAGCTAACTACGTTGAGGAAAAAAATGTGAAGAGGAGAGACTTGGTCGCCAAGCCACTCTTGTTGAGGTGCTGAAAGGCACAAATCACAAATGTCCAATAAATAGGAGTAACCAAAACTGTATGGTCACTATTACTAGGTCGTATTGGGTGCGACTGAGAAGGGGATCACAAAACTTGCTAGGAAATTGTGTGGTCATAGGTTGAATATGCAGAGGGGTGTGATCAGCTCATCCTTAGTTAGATCATGGGTAGAATACTTGCTGAAGAAGTTTCCCACCATCACTACTATTGGAGAGCCTCCACCAAAATCGTTGCTCCTATGGTGAAATCACTGCATCAAAAGTGAGAGAACTGTAAATCCATTGTCATCTTCCCTTCTATTATGAAAATTGAAGGTACTTCTTGACAATTAATTGACTTTCGTGAGAGATGCAGATCCCATTTTCATAACCAAGTTGTTGAGAATGGAATTCAAGTGCGCGGAAGTGGTCTCCATCGAACCCATGGATACTCTAAAGACTACACCACACTTTCAAGTAAATAGTATTAGTTCTCTAGAGAGTCAAGGATCGAGGTCTTCCGGGTTGGATAACAAGAAGCATTTGCATATCATTTCTTCATGATATAGGTGAAAGGATCTATCCCTTTCGACCTTGAATGTAAATGTTGTCCGGGAGCAGGGTAATTTTTAGGGGCCAAATTTCGTTAATTGGCTATTTTGGGGTTTTTTTTCAAAAAATAAATTCGCTATTTGGTCATTTTTAGGCTCTAATATCGCATATATTTACATAAAATATGTTCTTTTATCATAATATTCGCCAAAATTTACACTTTTCAGTAGTAAATTGTATGTTTCATATTTAATATTCTCCTACCTATCTATATACATGTTTTTTTCAATAAAAATTAATCCCCTGTAATACTATAGTTAAGTATAATATTAGAATCCTTAAAAAATACCTTGTCAGGGAGTTGAGAAAAAATCGTGCACTTGCAAAAGAAACCAATGAGATGCATGCATGTGAGATATATGGGGAGAGAGCAATTCTAGCTACAAAAGCACAAGAACTTTGATGTTGTTTGGAAAAACTGTCTATTGACAAAGACAATGCATTTTGTATAATTGAAGAGCTATAGGAAAATATGCAAGTGAGAATTGATATTGCCAAAAAGGAGAAAGAAGTTGTTAAGAAGAAGCCAGTGAGAAATTAAGAAAAAAACCAAAAAAGTGCTTACAAAGCAAGAATCCTTGATGTCTAAAGTGGCACACAATTCAATGGAACTTGAGAAAGAAGTAGAAGTTGCACTACAAAATAAGCAGCAGCTCATGGGATACTTCTCAAAGACATACTTATTAAAGAGTATATTAGTATAGATAACATATGATGAAGCAAATACATATATAGTTGAAGTTGGATGTGAAATAGTTGAAGAAACAGATGAAGAAGAAAAAGAAGATAAGACAACATAATTAATGGCAAGCTAAATGGATATGGATCATAGTTGATTTTACTAATGGTTTATTTGATTTTTTAGGTATAGAAGATGAAGAATGAAGCCAAGATGAAGATGTTGGAAGAAGAAATGTTGAAGAAGACATTGAAATTGAAAAGAAGGTTCAATATGATGAGGAGGACTTCATCGGTGAAGAGGAATTGATGAAGATTAGCCAAGAGATGAAGCTCATTGAAGATTTCATGAATAGAGTGGACATCGGGATAAAGGGGGAGGATCCTAAAGTGATCCATATTTCATTAAATCAAATAATTGATGTGCAAGTGTTGAAACTCATGGTGAAAACATTCAAGCAAATTATAGTATTGAAGTTGTGAAAATGGAGAAGGAATAACACCATGATGAAGTGCCAAAGCTGTTAACAAGTTACGTAGATATTGAATATGTTAAAAACATTGAAGATTGCACTAAAGAAATTGGTATGGTTAATACATCAAGTGGGTCTTTGATATTCCCATTTGTATATTTTGAAGTGGAAGTTAAAGAATGATTATATAGTCTATGATAGGAATGGCATTATACCTTCTGAAGACAACAAGTAGAAGTGGCAAAAGACCACTGAACAAATTTGTGAAATGATAACGATTAAAGAATTTGTAGATGATGTTGGAAGTAGGTCTAAAGAATCTAAGGAAACACTAAAGAACAAGATCAAAGTAAAGGTGAAGCTGAAGAAGAAAAAGAAAAGGATTGTTGAATATAAAGTATGTAGTCCAAGGAAGACAAAGAGAAAAATAAATCATGTACTAATGCATAATGTTAAATTAAAGTGTTTGAAATATTTTTGAATGTGTTTGTAAGCCTAGATGAGACTTAGACCAGCATGACATAATGCTTTGATTTTGTTGAAGTGGTAAGTCCATAGAGGTGTTGAAAATGTATGGGTGCTATACAATGTTTGTGATAGCTATTAGTGATAGACTTGTTAGTTGTTGTAATTAAAGGGGAGTGTTGGAACCACCACTAATTTATTAATGTCATAGCTTTTGACATTTAGAATTGGTCAAAATGTTTGTATACATTCATTAGTTAGTGGAGTTATTGAAGTTAGTGGAGAAGACATGGTCAAAAAAGCAATCATTTACGTTGGTTATATTTTCCAGTTTAATAGTGAGAAGGGCATGAGAGATGCTCCATAGTTTAGTTATGTTTTACCTCTGCTTTGATTGTTAACCCCCAAAAAAGCTACATATGGTAAATTATAAATATTGGGGCTTATGCATATTAAGTGGATAATTAAAAAGTGATTTTAAATTTAAAATAGAAGATAAAATATACATAATAAATTAAGAATGATTATTTGAGATTGTTAATATAATTTTTTCAAATTAATTATAAGTCATTCAAATTAATTAAGTGAAAAATTAGATCGAGGAACATTGAATTTTAATGGTGTTTTTCCAAAAAATATAATCATACTGAAATTTGAAAAATTAAAAGTCACTTTCAATTAACTTTAAAAAATAAATATGTAGAAGTATCAAAGGAGTTTCAAAATTAATAATTGATGAATTAATTTACATCCTTTTCCATCCTAGATTTATCTAAAATGTATAGGGATTAAATATGTTAAGGTGTAAACCATTTTTTAGGGAGAAAAACTTGAGAAATATTTGTGAATCAATGGATTTGATCTCTATTTTTTAGTTGGGTTAAGAAAGATTTGATAATATATGTTTATTATTTGGGAATTTATTTTATTTAAAATTTATTTTGCTATATGAATATAGAGTTTCTATTTCTATTCATATTTTAATTTATTCATTCTATTTGCATTTTTTTTTTTCCAAATATTTTTGGCATTATATTTCTCCTATTTATATTTTCATTTTATTCCATGTTACTAGTTCTCATTTTATTCCAATATATAATGGATTTCACCCTCACCTTTCTAAGCATACTAATATTGATATCTAAACTAGTTTATTACCTAAATCAATAATATTATATCTTTACTCAATTTAATTTTTCATTGTATCATTATTAAAATTATTAAATCAAATTTCTATCGTATATAGTTGAAATCAATACACCAAATCATTATTAAAATCAATGTAACAATTATTATTAACATAAATTCATCCTTTGCATTGACATTCAATAAAAACAACTAATAACCAAATACTTTCACACTTTGTTGTGAATGGAAGCATTCTCTCATTTTCGTAAACCCAATCACCTCAAGATTAGCTACCCACCATAACCACATGGGAAATGAATATATTGTTTTCATTGATGGGTTTTCAAATTGATTGCCTTCCTAATTATTTCTCATGGAAAGATGAGGGATGCCATTTAACCCAAAAAACAATGACATAATGAAGGCTTAAAGATTGATTGGAATTATAGAATTGTATTTAATTTGGCATATATCCCTCTTCCCACCAACATATATTAAAGATATATAATTTTTTAGCAGTGTTGCCAACATATGTTACATATAATTTTTTTAGCAGTGTTGAAATTGATTGTTGTGATATTCAAATCAATGCATACCAAATTGCAAAAGAAATTGATTGGCCCGAACTTAATTTCTTTTTAAAAAATTTGGTTGTAATACTTTATAAAAAAATACATGATTAATAAAAATGACCAAAATCAATTTCAATAGTCCCTACTACTTTTGTTCTTTTAAAAAAATTGTTATAATACTTTATAAAAAATATATGATTATAAAAAATATATGATTGGTAAAAATGACCAAAATCAATTTCAATAGTCCCTACTACTTTTGACAAGGATTAATGTTATAGATAACATAAACCCCAATAAAACTTAAATGAAATGTATATCCAATAATTCGTTTGGCAATATAAAAATCACCTGATAAGAAATAATGTAATTTGTTTACATATAGAATTCTAGAAAGTACGACATCTCATTTATTACAATCTATCTTACATGACAATTTAGAGAGAGAGAGAGAGAAAGAGAGAGAGATGGTTAAAGAGTTTTTTATTATAAAAAAAGTATGTAGAGGTTACAAAAACTGAGGAAGGATTGCTCCCACATGAGTACAATGTCCAAACTCCTTGTTCATCCTTGACTATTCTAAAACTGTCATGAAACTTCCCTAATCTATTGAGACTATATCTCCTTATAAACTAACCAAGCAAAAGGAGGCAGAAACATAACATAACTTTAGAAGATGGAGTGTCTGACTTCCCAAAATAACATCCAAAATGTGCATCTTTTTCTTTTAACAGAGTAAAACAACATAATACCTATTCGGGACAACCCTAATATATGTGGCACTAAAAGAGTGTCCACACAGAGTAATACTAAAAAACTTCTAAAACAATACAAAACAAAGACGCATAAACTGCTCTCGAGAGTAGCCATTTCAAAACACAAGATTCAAACAAGAACCAAGAAACTAGAGTTGTCGATTTGGCTCCCTGAGCTGAGTGCCATTCGTAGTGTCTTCATGCCTTCCAGCGACCGAATCTCCACCAGAGTGCTGTGTCGAGTAAAGCTTCCCCACATCAGATCTTAGAGCATCCAATTTCCTTTCCACTTCTTTAATATTTATCTTATGTTTTCAAATTTGGAGTTCATATTGACAACATAGACCCTGTCATTGATGTCCTCCAAAATTCCAGGCTTTAATTTCCCTTGACTGCTGCAACTTCTTACCTCCGAGTGCGTGGCTTGATCCAGAGAGAAAAGGCATGTGATAGTCCTTTTCAAGTCTAGATTATCACTATGGAGCAGGAGAATTTTGTCTTCCATGCCCTTAAGATGGATAACGACTTCAAACGAATTGGATTTTCTTTCTAACAGATGAGAGAAACCTGAGCTGCCATGCTCATCCATCGCCACTGGAGAGACCCACTTTCTCTCCAGACCCAGGAAATCAAATTGACGAGGAGCATGAGTGTGGGAACTTACCAGAAGGTCTTCATCCATCTCCTGTCTTTCGTCCATCCCAGAACAAGTCTTCGAATCTGCCATGTTGGAAAACTTCTCGCGCTTCCAGATAGACTTCTTACACTACAGACACCAGGAGGGAGCTGAAACACAGTCCCAAGCTTGAACAGTGAGCTCGCCCATATCACAGACACTATGTCTCGTCTTCAAACTCCTCACAAAATTAAAAACCAAAATGATGCGAGTGTCTTCCCACATGCCAATAGTTATACCAACCCCATCCTGCATATCCGCCGTATGGATACTCCACATGGAGACAAACTGTCTCCGGCATAAGACATACCTGTTCGCAATAAATGAGGCATGGGAGGAGATCTAATGGAATGTTTCGAAATGAGGAGCCATGAATGCTCGCCGACCAAGGTTTGAGTTCATAGGAACATTACAATTCACGAGTTGTTGTGGGAATACATCATCGAGGGGGGGAGCTTCATCCTTATTCCATGAACTATTAGATCCAACCTTCCTATAAAAAACAAAGACTTTCTTAAGGGATCCAATGCCTTTCATAGGTCTTTTGATCACTCACCAGGGTGCCACAATTCAAATTCGAGCCTTCATTGGCCATGATATCCACTTGTTGATTGAAGGATCTCAGCGCATGAAGAAAATTGATAGCTTTGAATTCCTTTACCAAGCACTTCAATAGGTAATGCATCTTTGTAGCCAGTTCCTTGTGATTCTTCGTCAGGCTGCTTGCTTCTCTAATGACCATTAGCGAATCCCCAATAATCACCAATTCCTTGATGTCGATGTTCCTTACTAATTCCAGACCTTTGATTAGGGCCAACCATTGCGCTCCATTATTAGATTTTCTGCATATTCCCAAAGTATACTCCTTATGTTTGTCCCCTTAGAGTCATAAATGACTCCCTCCGCGCCTGCCAACCCAGGACATGACAATTCATATATCACAATCTATCTTACATGACAATTCTCTAAATATATATTAAAGTCTAATCAAGTAGATCTCATTTCCTTTAAATTATTTTTAATTTCTTATTTACATAATACAAATTCTAAAATTAAATTATTATAAATTAATAATGAAAGAAAGAAACATATAAAAGAAAATTTATATTGATTTTAATGTTGAAGATGTAAATAAAACACAAATTACAAATCTCTTATATAAAATGATCACTCAATCAAACCCATGAGATATGCATATGTATGTTACCTTGTAAGAATGTGGATGATGAGTGAACTACAAACAAAAAACAATCTATCTTTGTAACCTTTTCCTAATGATGGATTGATAATAAATAATCACGATTTGGATATGGTGGAGTAACTTTTCATAAATATTTAGTAATATATTATATTATTATATATATATAGAATTGTATTGTACTAAAAAAATACTTTACATAGAATTGTATTGTACTAAAATACATACTTAATTGTTGAGAATGAAAAAAGGGAGTTGTGACACAAAATGATGTTTCTTTCCCATTTAAAAATAAATAATAAATAAAACAAATAACACAATATACAATGAAAAATGGATGGACATTGTGTATTAGTAAAATATTTACTATGTTCAACATTTTAAATTGAACTTTGTATGTATGAATTTCTAATTCTTATTGTAATATGTTTCATTCTAAATTAAATTTAGTTTTACTGTGTAGTTTTAATTTATTGTAGTATATATTTGTAGTTTAACTTTGTCTTTGTGTACTTCTAATTTATTGCAAAATGTTTCATTCTAAATTGAACTTTGTTTATGTATTTTTAAATTATTGTGATATATTTTATAAGGCAGTTTATTTTTCAATATGTAAAAGTTTAAGATTATTTATTTGTTTATTATGATTTCATATAATGACATTTTTTATTTTTTATTATGGAAACATTAATTTTTTAGTTTGAAATTTATTAAAAAAATTATTAAATTATTATTATTATTATTATTATTCTATTCTATTATTCTATTTTATTATTATTTTGTTCTTAAAATACTATTACATAGATATTATTGTTGGTCTTAATATATGTTCTACATATTATTATGTAATGGTGAGTGTATAATGTCTAGACCTACACTCTATTATTTCTATTGATATTAGGTTTTAATAATGGTTTTAATAATGATATTGGTAATGTATTGGTAATGTTTTGGGTGTTATTTTAAAGTTATTATCTACATTCAATTTATGATTTTTGAGTAAAATTTCAATGTTGTTTTTTTTTAAAAACATCTACTTTATTATATTATAAAAAGAGATCTTGATCAAACTAAAAGGAATGTAGATACAACCATGCTCCTTTTAAGGTAAGTGATAAAGTTCTTATAGTTCTAGATTATATACAAAATATAGATTAAAAAATAGTTGCATTCATCCTTGATTTGGTTGTTTCTATAAGCTTGATTGGTATAGACGTAATTAAAATTTCCTAGAAACAAAATACGTACACCTGAAACCTATGGATCCTGATCTACTTTAGAAGGAAAGCAATGGGAAGAGGAATCCCCTCCATTAGTCTTCACATTTTCATTTAAACTTTCAGGAAAGACCAAGCCTGACAAGTTTTTGTCTAATAAAAAACTGAAATTTTGAGTCTTTCCAAAGTCTCGAATATAGTCATGTAGCACTGCTGTTATTTTTTCTTGAGTTGCATATTTCCCTTTCCAAAATTATATCTCAATTTCAACCATTATCAGTTTTTCACTCATATGCTTCATTTGGGCTTCCAAAGGTCATGATTTATATTAGCAATGAATTCATCCCTGGCATATTTTGCCTTCTATAATTTATGCCATTGGGAAAACTTTTGTCTTTCATTGTCCATAGTGCCTTTTGGGTCAACCTATGGAATCACCTCCCTTCGCTTGGTGGGATCCTTATTACCCTTATCATGTTCCATTCTTCTTTGAAGATAAAATGTTATCGGATGATTGAATTCAATCCCAAAAATCCCGACCAAGGATATATTAATTCTAAGAGTAACAAAACTAACCTAGAGGAACCCCGAATTCCTATAGTTCGGATAGCCTATAGCTATAACAATCAAGACTTGGGGCACAATTTCTAGGTAAATTTTATCAATTTGGATGATTACCAGATCTCTACTGCAATTATCATGGATTAACAGGCCATTATGCATACTTACCTCCCACAAAGAAATAATTGATCTCGAAAAGAAACTATGAATAAACAACTGCAATCCTTTAGTGTACATTCCCACCTTGCATGAACAACCTTCTTCAAATTATTGTATATGTGCAAGAGTAGACCTTGAGTAAGTTGATGGTCTCGAGTGTAGCACTGAATTGTGACCTGAAAGAGTTGTTCTTGACTCTCGTCTATATCTTTCTCTAGAGATCAACACCACAACAACTCCAAATGTTGTTAGAAGTAGGCCCTTGATGAATTTGACAACTTCCACCCCAATACTGTACTCCAATATAATTCAATATTTCCAAACACCCATGGCCATAATAAAAGCAACTGCATGAGAGGAAAAGGAACAATTCTTGAAGTATAGAACCGCTAGCTTCTTTGTTTACATCTATGATAGTAGTCTCTCTGCCTGAATTAATTACTTGTAGATTCGAAGGCAGGCCTTCAACCCCTTAATTTTCACCATCCCATAACTACTCATCTATCTTTCTCTATTTGTCCAAAAATTATCACCACAACTCAACCAAAAAATGCTAATAGAGGTGAGTCCATTACATTCAAAGTTCACAAATAAGTGAGTATCTATAGTCTTAATTGAGTTCCTGTCCTCAGTACTACTCTTGTTGCGTTGATCATGAATTCAATTTCCTCCAAAGGAAATAAAAGCTAAAATACACATCCCCAAAGCAATGAAACAACTTCCTACCAAAGAAGAAGACACAATAATATTCATCTGATGTCTGGAACCATCCCCAATCTCGTCGACGTTGTGGGAAGAGATCAACTATACTGGCGTACTCATTGATACCATTAAATCCATGTGAGGGAAGGGATCTGTTACAAGAGGATTCATTAACTAGCCTGCGAACTCATTAAAGACGTGACTAAGAGCCAAATATACCATTGATTTTCCATGTTAGATGGTGGTTTTTCCGCACATAATACTTACATTACCATGTAGGATTAAATTCATGTAATTTTTTGGTCGTGGAGTGAATTAGGGGATAGATTGTATAGTGATTACACTATTACTTAATAAGGTGCCTATAGTAAGATTGCGGGACAAATTTTCAAATTGATCAACCTCCTTATTTAGAGCCTGCAACACATGGAAAATCCTAACCTCCCTATTACCATTAGCTTCACTTTGGATCTTCACCGGTAAACAAGCTAGTATTAAGCCTTTTGGATTTGTATGGAAGGATAAATGTCATATTGAAACCATTGGGTCTTCACGATTATGTTCATGAGATGAATTTCTATATTTTTAACCTGCAACACCTAGAGTCAAAGAGCACCCCCACATATTCCAACCCTCTAATATTTCAATGTTGTTATTATATATTAAACTTTCAATTCAAAAGCATATCATATATACCTAAGATAATATATGTGAAATTAAAGATATTTTAATTATCTACTTATATATATATTGAAACTTTTTAGTTATTAATATTTTATTATTAATTTCAAATGCCACGCTCAATGTTAAACATAAGCACTATTAAATAACATCAACATAACCATTCCAAGTATATTTTTGTTGTAATGGTTATGACCCTATCAAATAACCATTATAAACTATACATTATTGTATGTTTCTTCTCCTCTAATTAAAATTTAAGCTTAAATTTAGGATATATAGTTCATTTTGCAGTAAATTTTGAATTGTGAAAAGTATATACATGTCTCAACATATAACTAAAAAAAAATTAAAATATAAATGTTTTAATGGTTTAATTTCAAATTCTTTATATATATTATTTCTTTTTAGCAAACTAATTCAATTTATGCATTTCTAAAAGTTAAGTAATAAAGCAACATATACTACGCCTAACATAGGAACAAATAAGAGTTGGGATCAATGAAGTGAAGCCATTACTCAAAAGGATATTTTGGAATCTTATATAATGGGGAGTATGAGGAAGGTACAGCCCAAAATGATTTCATATTTATAAGGTATTATGTCCTTATTATTTTATTTATAAAAGAAGAAATACAACAATTAAAGACAATCCATAATAAGGATCATCAAAAGGATTATTTTGGAATCTTATATAATGGGGAGTGTGAGGAAGGTACAGCCGAAAATGATTTCATATTTATAAGGTATTATGTCCTTATTACTTTATTTATAAAAGAAGAAATACAACAATTAAGTACCATCCATAATAAGGATCATCCATAATAAAGGAAAAAGTGAATCTAATATTAATATATAGATATATTTTAACTTTGAATACGATATATATATATATTGCAAAACTTTATCATTTCAAATTGTGAAATGTCTTCTCTCCTTAGAGCTGATAATCATTCATTTTCATTCTTTGTTCGATCCAAATTAGGTTTACACTTGACATTCATGATAGATACAGATGGGAGAGCATTGCATTTTCAATACTGTATGATGTACATCAATTATATTAATTATGTTTGCCGTCTTCATAGAGATATACAACAATTTCTTTCTATTATTCTTGCTGTGTTCAGATAGATATTCGACAATTGTTAGAAAGGCTCGTTTCGGAACGAATGCAGGGACAGGTAGTGACGATAAGATGGAAAGTGGGTTTCAGAGATAGTTTATCATCTATAGTTGGTGGTTCCATGCCTGGAGAGAAGTGATTTGCTCGCCCAAACTTTGATAGACTAAAAATCAATAGGAATAGAGATTATTTATGACACGGCAGAGTTGGGAAGATGGGATACGAATTCTTTTTTTCTTGTCCATAGTGGTTTAGGGTTTCCAATCCACTGTGAGTTCCTTTCCCATATGTTGACCCGTTGCAGTAAAGTTGAACAATAAAAAACAACATCGAAGTAGAGATGTTTGTCGCATCTTTGATTAGAATTTTCAATCTTTATACTTAATAAATGAGTTTTGTCAATTTCAATTTTATAGAAGATAAACCATGTACTCTTGTGATTCTATAGCTAAAATGATGGTTAATTTAGAGAGTTTTTGGTTGCGCAAACAGTCTTAAGAACTCACAGGATGAGATTGAAAAGCATGCAAACGGTTTTCAATTTTTAATTTTTTGAAACAGCAAACCACTGTTCATGGAAAAACAATGGTTATTCCTTCTCAGCTCCCACAGATTTTTGGAGGAGAAGCCACATCTATATACAGCAATACAATGGAGGGTACATCACTGCACACAGGTCAACACGTAAGACTAGTGAGCTTACTGGGCTTAATCCACAAGAATAGATTAGTGGGTTCGCTGAGCTAACCCCTCCAACTAGTTTATGGCAAGCAAGACTATGCATGCCTTGCCTAACAACATTATCTAAAACCAAACCCAGTTAAACTATTCCATTGAACTACAACTACATATACTTACAACTACCATACTACAATTCTATAGGCAGGTGAGTTCATTGTGCCAACTCTCACAGCAAAGAGCTCTAAGAAAGAAAATAACAGTGATTTCCCTCTATAATTATAAAACCCTGGCAATGTTGGCTGTAATTCTTGGGCTCAGCGCCCACAAAAAACTCCAGCACGGAGGCGGTGGAAATGGCCTTTCCAGGGAAGCAGATATTGCAGGAAGAGGCCGCCATAGAGTTATGGCTGAGTTTAGCCACAATTATTCCCACCCTTTTGAGCCATGCAAGAATTGATGCGGCCATGGAAGAATATATCTTCCTTTTTATACTCCCCCTCTTCGGCGGATGCCTCGCCATCCTTCCTTGGGCTCTGCCAGTGCCAGAAGCAGGCCCTGCCGTGAATACACAATAAACAGCAGCCCCTGCCGTGAAGACACAATAAACATCTCCCAATTGGATATTCTCCATTAATCCGGCTCCTGATTCACAGCTTGCTCGCCTAATTGTGCTTCCACTCCCGGAAAGAACACGAGAATTTTGATGAAGTAAAAGCAGCAGCAGAAAGAGATGCGGGGCATGATATGAATGACTGCGTGTGGCCGGAATTTATAAGAATCCTGAAGATTGAAATTTATCGTTTTGGGTCTTATCTGTTTTTACACAAAAATACAAAATAACATGGAAAATGGAGCAGCCATTGATGCATTTCGCTTTCGAAGTAATTATTCAAAAGCCAGTTGGCTTGTAATAGTAATTTTAGAGGTACGCGCCTCAGAGCGGACCAAGACGGTGACACTTGCAACCATTCGTTCTTATCGATGGGTCGACAAAAGTCGCTTCAGAGAGGACCAACACCGTGAGACCTCGGATAACTGAAACCCAAATAATCTTTTGTTATTATGATTACTTTAAAGATGGGTGGAGTGTCCACTCCAAATGGTTTCTAAATTTATATATACTTTTCTGTCTAGAAGTCTTGATATTCATTTAAAATTCTTTACATATAAAATTTTAAAAAAAGTTTCAAGAAATTTCATCCTTTTAATGTTTGATAAATTCTTTTAAAATAGATATATACTAATTTAAATTTACATTTAAATTAACCAAATAAATTGACCAATCTCATTACCAAAACATATGAAACATGACCAATCTCACTACCAAAAACATATGAAAATTATTTTTTATTTGAAATTTAAATCTAATTGTAAATGAAATGATATGAAGAAGAAATAGGTTAAATCTCGGATACCATTCCATTATGCACAAAAGTCATATTAGGAAGGAATTATGCTCAAGTATGATTTTTTTTCTCCATAGATGCTCAAGTATGATTATAAAGGAACTATACTCAATTTTTTTTTGTCTAATTCTTATGAGATTTTAAACTTAAAAAGTTCCTTTACGGTTTTTTAACTACAAGACCAGCATACTCGCCATTTACTTTTGTAGTGAACTTTTCTTTGGTTGTAAAATTCTACAATAGAGGAAGATGGAGTTCCCATAAATTGGAACTTTGATTGAATTTTGAGTATGTGGGTTGATTTTGAATTAGTCAAAATCTTTAAGGGTATGTTTCATTATTCACAAAACTTTTATCATGATGGAATTGTCCTCGTGCTTGAAATTTTTGTTGGGTTCTTATCATATTTTTTTATTGGCAAGGAGGCTATTTAACTATAAAATTAACTTTACTCTAAACAATAAAGAGTTCTTTGATCTTTTAGTGATGTCTTCATACTTGTATATTTATTCAAAAATGACATAGAAGATCCGTTGACATTTGGAGCTAAAGCTCCTATGTACAATGAAATTCAGTAGTATGTGTGAGCAATGGATTTGACGAAACCATTGTTTTTATTAAAAAAATGGATTTAACACCCTTGAATACCTCTAGTAAAATCAAATTGTACAATGTTAATGTATGATATTTGCAATTTCATCAATTTAAAATGGTTTTTACTTAATTATAATTTAACAAGGATAATTTTAGTGGCGAAATTTAGCCCATGGGCTATTTTTCCATGTTTTTTTCCAAAAAAAGATTCGCCAATTTGCATGTTTTGAAGCCCTATTTCGCCCAATTTTGATAGGGTAAACTTTTTTCACTCTAAAGTTCACCAAATTATTATATAACTATATAAATTCCTTAGAAATTGAAATAATTTTAGAAAAATATCGCCAAATATTTTATAGTTGACATTTTAAGAATTGGTAAGATTCGCCAAGGTTTAAATACACTTTTAAATAAGTATGGGTCCTTAAAATTATCCCTCATTATAAACCTAAAATACCATTTTCCCTTCCTATTATCAATGAGAAAAAATAACCACTTCATATCACATTTGCACCACTACCTATATATCAATTCATTTAAAAAAAAATGTGCTTACACAATTATGAGAAAAAACATCCAATAAAGACAAATGTGCTTGCCATTAGTGATCAAAACTGAACACTTCCCAACCCTTCCAAGGGGTTCAAAATGATCCTATGAGGGTAATTCCAAAATCCGCTTTCCAAAACAATGTAAACTTTTAAATTCACTTATCATTAATGAAGGACAACAATATTGTAAAATTTCGTAGGGACTACTTTTGAACAACGCATAAGCGTCTAGCTCCCAAATCTTGGGTATTCAATGATCATTTACTTTGAGTAGGATGGATTATGATCAAGGTTCAGGGGCCAACACTCACTACTTTCCTTGGCATCTAAAGACTAAAATCACCAATATTCTCATCGGTTCTCATTTATTCCAAGATACAATGTACCTTTCCACAACATTAAATCCATCACATAGCTCATGTCCTCATATTCCTACCATCATATCGACATAACAACCTTTTAAGCGTCTCTTAATGAATGGTTCATGGAGAATATTGGAAACCTTGTCTTTATGAGTCACCATTTGAATCCATAACTTAATGAAAGCTTAAGAAGGTTAGAGACCTTGTCTTTATGAGTTTCCATTTGAATCCATCACCTAATGAAATATTCATGGAGAATCTTGGAAAACTTGGCTTTATGAGTCTCCATTTGAATTCATGTGTTATGATCACGGTCAATCCTTCTTGATATGAAATTGCCATTGCATTTGTTGCCCATAGTTAATGTGTTTGATTCCTATCCTCTCCATAAAGCTATTCGATTTGTTATCTTTGGATCTTTCCTTGGCTTTCCAAAACACAAAAATAGTTACTCACGGTTATGAGTGTAAATTGTAATTTCACTAGAATCTTATTAATAAGGTTAACTTCAAATTTGTGGCTCAATGATAAATTTCAAGAGTAAATAATAGACAACAAGTAAATACAAGGAAATGTGGTCATATCTGTTTATTCATGTTTGCATATTCCATCTCTCTAAAGGTATCTAACACTTTGGTTCATTATTTTGTTGCATTGGTAATGTGTCTATCTTATAAAAGTTGTGATGCAATTATAGCATTGGTACCTAATATTTGATTATTATTTGAACATAATATATGTTAGCCCCTCCACCATCTAAGTATATAATACTTGGCATCCCCATTATTGAAATAGATATCTAATGGTAACAAAACACACGTAATCAACACTTGAATGTAAATATATCAAGAATCCATCAATCTTTTACAAGGTTGGTTTTAAGTCCATTGCAAATATAATGCATAGTTTTGTTTTGTTTCAAACACGAGTGGGTTAATGATTTTGCTTGGGATAGAAAACTCTATTAAGTGTAGCTAAATTATATATCTTGTATGTTCTTGATTAAGTTTAGATATGAACATACATAAAATTAACTTTGTCAACATTACAAAACCTAAAATTGTGACTACAGTGAGAATTGTGATTCTATTCATTTAATTTTTTTGCATAATCAAACATTCACTTCTTTTTCTCTAGACTGATCATTCCTCTTTTCTCAATTTGAGGCATCTTTATTTATCAATTTCTTTCAATTTTGTTCATATTTTTTATAAAAAAATTGATATCAATACCAATACAGATCCATCTTAACTTAGTATATACCAAGTGTCGTGAGGGACCCAATTCCTTGAGGTGTAAACCTTTTTTAAAATGAAAAATTTGAGGAAAAAATTGAACCTTAAGGTATATGATCCCTCTAGGCATTTGGTAGATCCAGAGTTAAGATGGATCTATACTGGTTTAATATTTAAATATCTCATATGTAAACCTTGGTTTAATCATGGTTTAACTCCCACAGATCGCATAGCAAGAAGTATCCAAGTTCCATATTTTTTTTGTTTTAATTAATTGGAATATATATCTCTATGGTTTTGGACTTCAGGTTAGGGTCGAAATTGTAAAATTTGAATTTACTTATTATTTTATTAAAGCACCACGTGAGAGCAGGGAATTACACTTCTCCCTCATACTCGGTTTGAACATTAGGTTAGGGCATACATTGTAAAATCTCTATTTACTTAATATTTTATTATTTTACTAGTATACATCCATCTTAATTAAAATGAAAATTTTGAGGAAAAACTTGCACCTCAAGGGATTTAATCCATCTCGACACTTGCTAGATCCAGAGTTAATATGGATTTGGATTAATATGTAAACTCTTGTATTTAAATCTCAGGTTAATCATGCCTCAACTCCAACATGGCATTGCAAGAAGCATCCAAGTTTCATTATTTTTTTTAGGTTTAAATAAACTGGAACATATATCTCTTTGGGCTTGAAATTTACGTTAGGAAAGGCATTCTAAAATTTAATTAAAGTGCCATGTGCGAGCAAGGAATTTAACTTCTCCCTCAACACTGGGTTTGAACTTTAGGTTATGGCATACATTCCAAATTTTCTATTTTTGTTAATATTTTATTATTTTTTTAAAGTGTCACGTGCTAGCTCCATGTTGAGCATAGGATTACACTTCTCTCTCGTAAGTTTTGAACTTTAGGTTAGGGCCAACATTATAAAATTTCTATTTACCTAATATTTTATTTTTTCATTAAAGTGTCACATGTCAACTCCATGGCGAGCACATAATTACACTTCTCCCTCATACTGAGTCGTAGAAAGTGCCTCTCAGTGCAATGATGATGCTTCACATGTCAAATATTTTGAGGCTACCCCATGACTCTCTTTAATTGTGCTTTAAGCCCAAGATCTATGTATATCATTTGCAGAATTAACGCTTGTAGCAGTGCTTTTTAATGCTTCAGTGGGATACTTAAGAAACTTATGAAGAATGCAACATGATTATTGTTATGATCATATCCTTGTATTAGATACTCTAACCTCCACCTCAGTATACATTTTTGTATAGTTTGAGAGATGGGTTTAACAATCAATATCCTTAATAAGAATAGCATACTTGGTCATAATGAGTAATGACCTTTAGCTTTGACTTGTATGGATTTTAGGAAGCTTCGAAACATATACATCTTAGTTTAAATAATAAACAATGGATGTCATCATGCTATATTTGCATATTCCTAGAGGCCTACACACCAACTAGGCTCTCTTCATGGTTCTTGTAATGTTTCGATATAATTATAAGCCTTGAACAAAGGCCTTAAGGTTTACTACAATTTCTTCTATTTTTTTCTAATGAAATCAACCACAAACATATCAAATATGCTTGAGATTTTAAAGGATGTTAACTCGCATTGTTTAAACATGATTTTGATATAAATCAAAATGTATTCCTCAAACATATAGATACACAAAACAAATTCTCTTTTATATAAGCATCTACGAAAATGTGATTTATGTATAAAGCTTTATATTGTTATTTTACAAAATATATTTATTATTAATTTCTTTAAAATTACAATTTATTTATTTTTTAATTAGTTAATTTTTTAATGGTAAAAAATTAAAACAACAATATTTAGAATAATATTTTTTTATGAAATGTGTAACTAATTTACTTTTAAAGTAATCATTAGGCTAATGCTTAACCCTTTGATAAGCTTACATATCTACTAGCTTAGTTTATGCAACTATACCAATGCTTTGATTCGATTAGTGGATAGAGCAATTTCCATAAGATAGATGATGAAGTAACATAAGCAAGGATTCAAGCTTATATAAGATACAAGCTCTTATAACTTTCCAATTCAATCAATCCTTGCAATTAAATTATGCTTTTGTACTTTGTACCTTTATTCCAAAATAAATCTGATTCTTTGATATTTAAAGCCTAAATCTGATTGTTTGATATTTAAATCTAAAATTTATTACAGTCAATCAATTTTGATAATTACAATCTCAAGATTTCAAATTTATAATGTTTTTTCCTCGGGTCAACTTTAACAACAAACCAATCAATTATTTTCATGAAGTTTTGGTCTCCGACATTATGATGTGAATTGCCGAATAAAAATGATAGTGCTTAGTGCTTGTAGCTAAAACTCATGGGTGGACATTAATGTTTAAGGTCCATTTTACATCGTTGTACCATCAGCTATACGATCACATCATCTTAACCTTTGAAACTAAAAATATTCGACCATCATCCAATCACATCATCTTAACCTTTGAAAGTATAAAAAGTCGAAAAACAATTACGTATGCCATTCTTTAATTATGAATGAAGATGAATTCTAATACTTCAAAGTTGAACTTTTAAAATTAATTATGCAAAAGACGAATTCTCATACTTTAATCTTGAATATGTTAAGAAGAGCACAACTGGATACTCTATTAATATTAATATCTTGAATATAGAGAAAGCACACCTAGATTCTAATAATAAATTAATATATATTAATTTCAATGAGGAAGGTTCCAAAAATAATTCACATTTGAAAATTTATTAATATATATTAATTTTAATTGGAATGGTATTCAAAAATAATTTACATTCAAAATTTTAAGAGTTAAGATAGACTTAGGTTGATATTCTCTCTCTAATTTTATTATGTTTATATGAAATTTAAATTTGATTTTTTAATATAATAAAATGACTATGTTAATAAATTATGCTCTTTCTTTACATATCGAAAAGTAGAGCTCTCAACTAATTAAAAACAATTTTATGTCATGCTCTAAGATTAAAAGCTAATCTCAACTTAGATGGTACATATAAGTAAGCCAAAATCCCTTGTAAATTAATGTTTATGATATTAGCCTTAATCTCATACATATATAATTAGCTAATACTAATACAATGTTGAGTGGAATATAAAAGATAAACATAATATTTTTAAGAAGTGTATTTATTAAAATTATTAATTGGTAAATGGCATATCAAAATAGTTAAACATTATGATTTTTTAGAATTATTTTTAAAATATTAAGTGATAAATTTTTAGGGGTTAGAGAAAACACACACACACAGCTAGAATCTTTATGACTTGCAGGAGTGACCTTTGGTATAAGAAACTATGATCGAAGGGTATCTAAGCCGTCAAAATCACCGAGGGATCACACATGGCCTGGGGCACACCAACCTTCAACTAGTTGGATTTTGGGTGTCTCCTTTTTCCCCGTAAAGGAAAAGTCACATTCTATTCATATTGTAAATAAACCATTTTTTACAGAGATTTGAAAATATTACTTGCATCCATTAAAGGCTCAAATAACTGGTCTTTAATAAACAATAATAAACATCAACGAGTGACATACCAAGAAGGATGACACTTGGATAATATTCCCCCCCAAAAAAGCTCTTCCAAAATTAAAACCGTCCAAAAACCATGAAGCGTGTGCCAAATATATGCTCACAAAAGGTGATATTTAGTCCATGTATCCCATGAATGGACATGGATCAATGGCTATTTCCTTTCCATTTATATGTTCCCATCTATGCCATCTACCCTCTTCAAGATCCAAACCTCTCTTAAAGGCAAAAGATCTGCCTCAATGTTCCTTTCGTGAAAGATGTAGAAAAACTTGACTTCACGAAATGTCTCCAGCATCCGAATGATCTCTTCATATGTGGCCACCAAAAGAATATTCTTTGGTTTTCTTTTATACTTCAGCCATTCTATAACAATTTTTGAATCACCAAATACTAGAAGTATCTAGATCCCTTTAGTAACAACTATGGAGATGGCTAGCTTGATGGCTTGTAGATCAGCTTTATTGTTAGTACAAGGCCCTAATCCAACAACAAATGAAACATAATGATAAATAGATAGATGGATTATGTTAAGGCCTAAATATTGACACATTACCCCCTCTATTATGGTGCATTACATATTATTTATGTCGGCTTGGGTCTATTAGTAGTTCTATTAGTTTTTATTGTACCCCTTTGTCTCCTATATATAGGAAGGAGACCTTTTCATTTTAGTCATCATTGTTTCTTGTCTTGTCTTTTGCACTAATAACACTATGTAAGGAGGTTCCTTCCTTGAACATGATTGTTATTCATCCCAGTTCTTCATTATTAAGGCGTTGTTTACTTTCTTCTGGTCTATTTATGTTATTTTTATGCTATATCTGGGACTTGGTTGCATAACATTTGGTATCAGAGCTCTTTCCTCGGGACTTGTTTCTTCAAAACGAGTCATCATGGAATTTTTTCTATAATTTTTTTTCTACAAGGCATCGAAAAACAAGATTAAAAGCCCATCACCAAAACATGCCAAGCTATCCGTCGTACACTTTTCAGATCCTAAGACCATACAGGTTCGAAGATATTCACCTTTGAATCTAGAGTTTTTGACTAGTCCAAAAACTAGTCTTAAACATGTGTTCTAGGGAAAAGGGTCATATATTTGGCATGAAAGATCCAAATTGAGTGAGAACTGTTGCATCCGAAAGATGACGAACCAAATTATCTATGGTAAATTTTCATACTTAGATATGAAATATTGGACATGTGGAAGATTGTACAAGTTCTCTCTTCTAGAAAGACCAAAAATAAGAAGTGTTGGGAGATTCGCAATAACATCTTATTGGTACATCAGAATTAGGTCATATCTGTGGAATTGGAAAAAGGAAACATTAGAATACATCAGGACAAATTTTTATACCCAGAGGAGACAAAATTTTAAATTTAGATAAGTTTCAAGTTGGCCCTAAAATAGTCTTCCAATCAGTGTTTGAAAAAAGGTGCACCATTTTAAATTTGAATTACTTTGAGTATAAGGATCAATTTGTGGTGAAAAATAGGGTGTGCTATCTATTTGTATTATTGATAATTCCACCAAAAGGAAGTGTAAAAAATCACACTCCACTCAAACCACCTGAGGAGTCATCCCCAATGTACGATGAAAGGGAAGACCTATCTTTTTGAGTGTCCCAGTTGAAAGACATGATTAAAGGATCTGTGAAAGCAATTGATTTAGTTAATTTAGAGGAGAATTTGATGAAACATATGGATAATAAGATGGAAAAAAATATGAAAGGGTTGATGGAACAAATGGAAAATATTGCTAATCTCATACAAAATTCAAAGGATACTCCTTCTTCAGGTGATGATGTGTTCCATGATACTTATGAGGATAAAGATAAGGTCCATGTTGAAAAAAATTCCATGAATAAGAATATTCCAAGAGGAAATGATTCTGATAATGGAAATAATCAGGGATGGTCACCAAGGGGTACCCAACTTCCCAAGATTGACATGAGAAAGTTTGATGGCAATGATCCAAGAACATGGATATTCTAGATGGAGTGGTTCTTTGATCTACACCAAGTTCCAACTTTGCATAAGGTAACTATTGCATCCTTATATTTAGAGCCTAATCAATTTGTATGGTACCAATGGTTTTGTGACCGTAAAAAGGAATCTATTATCTCTTGGTCTATACTCATAGAAGAATTGATTGCACATTATGGGGATATAAATAGCAAAACCTTCTTTAGCCAGTTGGTAAATCTCAAGAAAAAAGGCCTAGTTAGTGAGCACATCAAGCAGTTTCAGAAGCTAAGTCTTAGAGTGAAGAATATTTCAGAAGATAATTTTTTGGATCTCTTTATTGGAACTTTGAAGGATCACATCCAACTTGAGGTTCTCCTTTGGGAACCTAAATACTTGAAGCATGAATTTAGGGTGGCAAGAAAAGTTGGAAACAAAATTATGGCAATAAGGAAGTCTACCACTTACAACTATAAAGAAGGAAGTGTGGTCTCCAGTCATCCACAACCTACAAGGTTGACACCACAACAACTAGAGGAAAAAAGAGCAAAAGGGATTTGTTACAGTTGTGATAGAAAATACAATAAGGGCCACAACTGCACTAAGAAGAAACTATTTTACATAGATTGTGAAGAAGAAGAAGAAAATGAACAAGAAGCATCAAAAGAACATGAACTGTCTCAAGATGAAGAAATAGAAGATACTACTTCCGAAGAGATTACTCCCACCATATCTTGTCATGCATTGGCTGGAATTAGAATTCCTCAAACTCTCAAGATCGAAGGATATATCAAAAAGAAAAAGGTAACAATGTTGATTGATTTTGGTCGTACTCATAATTTCATTCACTGTAAATTAGCCAAGGTTCTCAATTGCTTTGTATATCCACCACCATAGTTTTAAGTAATGATTGCAGATGGAGGAAGTATCAATTGCTCGGGAAAATTCCATAATATCAATCTCACTATGGAGGAATATGTATTGAACATTCCAATGAATGCTATTCCAATGGGGGGTGTTGATGTTGTCTTAGGAGTACAATGGTTACAATCATTGGGAATAGTGGCTTTTAATTTTTAGAAGCTTTTCATGAAATTTTTATTGGAAGGAAAGAAATATGAGTTAAATGGTATCACAGGGAAACCAAGTAAGGTGATAAACTCTAATGGTATGAACAAATTGATAAAAAGGGGACATCAAGGTGTAATTGCATAATTATGCTCATTAGATCTTCAACTATCTAAGTCTCCTATTTCCCCAGATCTCCAAAAGGTGATTGATAAGCATTCCAAGGTATTTGAAGATATTCCAAAAGGTCTTCCACTTGTTTGTGATTTTGATCATGCCATTCACTTAATTCTGGAAAGTGTTCATCGTAACATCAAACCTTATAGATACCCTTATGGACAGAAGAGTGAAATTGAGTGTATGGTTGACGAAATGTTAGAGGACGACATAATTAGGCCTAGCCAAAGTTCTTACTCTACACCAGTGGTAATGGGAGGATGACATAATTAGGCCTAGCCAAATTTATTACTCTGCACCAGTGGTAATGGTACACAAGTCGGATGGATCATGGCATATGTGTCCAGATTATAGAGATCTCAACAAGATCACCATTAAAGATAAATTTCCCATTCCTTTCATTGATGAATTATTAGATGAATTCAAATGGAGCAGTTTTCTTCACAAAGTTGGATCTCCATTCCGGATATCATCAGATTCGAATGGAGGTGGAAGACATTCCAAAAACAACAGTCAGAACTCATGAAGGTCATTATCAGTTTTTGGTCATGCCATTTGGTCTCACGAATGTGTCTTCCACATTTCAAGGTTTGATGAATTCCATTTTCAAGCCTTTCCTTAGAAAATTTTTGCTTGTATTCTTTGATGATATACTAATCTATAGCAATTATTGGGAATAACATATTCAACATGTTGACAGGGTACTACAACTACTAAAGGAGCAACAACTATATGAAAAACCTTCCAAATGTTTCTTTAGGGTAAAGGAGGTAGAATATTTGGGTCATATTGTATCTCTAAAAGGTGTCATGGTAGACCCCAACAAAATTAAAGCCATGATGGACTGGCCAATTCCCAAAAATATGAAGAATATTCGAGGATTCTTAGGTATGAAAGGGTACTCCCACAAGTTTGTTCGGAACTATGGAAGAATAGAAGCACCTCTAACAACATTACTGAAGAAAGATGCATTTTCTTGGACTCCAGAGGAAACTCAAGCTTTTGAACAACTTAAGGAGCCAATGTGCAAATCTCCTGTTTTGGCCACACTAGACTTCACAAAAACATTTATTGTTGAATGTGATGCTTTAGGAAATGGGATTGGTGTTGTTCTAATGCAAGAAGGACACCCGCTTTCTTTCAAAAGTCATCCAATCAAGGGAAAGCACTTACAGAATCCCATTTATTAGAAGGAAATGTTGGCAATTCTACATGCTCTTAAGAAATGACATCCTTACCTAATAGGTAGACACTTCAAGGTCAAAAAATATCATGATAGTCTTAAATACTTCTTGGAATAGAGATTATCTCCAAAAGAGCAACACAAATGGGTAACCAAGATGTTGGGATATGACTTTTAAATCATCTATAAAAAGGGAAACATAATGTGATGGCAGATGCGCTTTCCATAAAAGATGAAGATGTTGGGGCATTACTTTGTGCAATTTCCATTCTACAACCTGATTGGGTAGTAGAAGCAAGGGAATAATGGAAAAATGACCTATCTATGTGGACACTCATTGAAAAGCTATAGGACAATCTCGGTTTATCAAATACTTTTGTGTAGAAAAATGATTCACTATGGTATAAGGATCGCTTATATTTATGCAAAGACTCTCAACTCAAACAAAAGGTCCTCTCGGAATTATACACCTCTCTTATAGGTGGGAACTCGGGATTCCTGAAAACTTACCATAGGGTCAAGAAATAATTTTTTTGGGAAGGTATTAAATATGATGTTCAAAGGGTCATGGCTGAATGCTTGGTTTTACAACAGAATAAGGTGGAAACAGTTAAGACCCCAAGACTTCTACAACTATTAAACATACCTTTCCAGCATTGGGAAGAAGTCTCAATGGATTTTATTACAAGTCTACCCAAGTCAGAAGGAAAGAATGTTATTAAGATGGTTGTTGATAGACTCACAAATTATGCACATTTTTGTGCACTCTCTCACCCTTTTAATGCAAGTATAGTAGCCACAACGTTTCTGGAAACAGTTCAGAAGTTACATGGAAATCCGAAGATTATTGTAAGCAATAGATATCCAATTTTCACTAGAAAATTTTGGACTAAATTATTTTCTTGTTTGGGTACCCAATCGGCTCATAGTTCATCTTATCATCCTCAATCTAATGGGAAAATTGAGATATGAACACATGTTTGGAAGGCTATATTCGTTGCTTTGCATCTGATAAACAAACACATTGGGTGAAATGATTATCTTTGGAATAATGGTGGTACAATACTTTGTTCCATACATCATAAAAAATGTCTCCATTTATGTCACTTTATGGGTACCAGCCTCCATTTATCCCATCTCCCTTAAAGGGAAAATCTAAATTTCAATCTGTGGAAGATCACATAGAGCACTAGAAAGAAGTTCTCCAAATACTTAAGGACAACCTAGCTATGTTACAAAATATAATGAAACAACAAGCTGATCAAAATCAGAGTGAAAGGAGTTTCAAAGAAGGGGATTGGACATTTTTGAGGCTACGACCTTACAAGCATATGTACCTTAAGAAACCAAATAAGGACAATAAATTAGCACCCAATTATTATGGTCCTTACAAAGTGTTTCAGAAGATTGGTAGTATGGATTACAGATTGGAGCTTCCTTCATCTTCAAGAGTACATGCAGTTTTCCATGTTTCTTGCTTAAAGAAGGTAATAGGAGACAAAATCCCAATTCAAAAAATATTGCTTGATATTGATGAAGAAGGAAGAGTCATATTGGAACCTAAACAAATCACTGAAAAAAGGACCAAACAACTACAAATTCAGGCTATTACGGAGTACCTCATCAAATGGAAGAACCTACCAGTGGAAGATTCGACATGGGAATATTAGTCCTTCATACAAAAGCATCAACAACTAATCAAGCATTGATGACAACATTTGTCTGAAGGGGAGGGGCATGTTAAGCCCTAAATAGTGGCATATTTCCCCCTATGTAGTGGCACATTACCCCCTTTATTATGGTGCATTACATATTATTGATGTTAGCTTGGGTCTATTAGTTGTTATTGTACCCCTTTGTCTCCTATATATTGGAAGGAGACCTTTTCATTTTAGTCATCATTGTATCTTGTCTTGTATTATGTACTTAGTACATTGTGTAAGGAGGTTCCTCCCTCGAAGAGGATTGTTATTCATCTCAGTTCTTCATTATTAAGTTGTGGTTTACTTTCTTCTGGTCTATTTCTTCTATTTTTATGCTATATCCGGGACTTGGTTGCATAGCATAGTATACCTCCAACACCTCCAACAGAAGGGTCATGTAATCTAGCACCATAAAAGTAGATCCAAGGGATAATAATATCAATGGTTTCGGATATAAAATTCCTGACAGATTTCTTAGTGATCACTACATGAAACATATTGTATATAGCAATCATGTTAGATGCACATATTGTGGGGTTGATATACCAATCCTCGAAAATGGCAAGATTTTTGGAAATCCAAACACTTCAGATGAAAAAAATAGGAATATCCTTGTAGATTTGATAAGAGGGATTATGAAACTAAGATGCAAGGGCCAATTCAAATGTTCTACCACCCAAGATAAACTGAATACCTTTTGAATTGGAGATGCAGTCCCAAACCTCTTGGACATATATGCAATGACTAAATAAATGATCTATGCTCTCACAATCAGACTTGTAGAGTGTGCACCAGCCAGGCCCCTACCAAAAATTCTTCAGCATCAAGTTCCATACTAGAATATTGTTCATGAGAACGAGTCAAAGGAAAATTTCTCACTTCAAAGGGCAACTCAAATCCCATATGGCGAAGTACCACCAACAATGAGGAGGTGGATCATGTTGTTCCCGCAAAACATTATAACCCACCTATAATTGGAGGTGTTAATAGGATCACTGACATTAAAGGATTTTTTATGTCTAAAATGGGCCTCCTAAGGGAAATAATAAAATAAGAGTTCTAAAATTTTGAGGGTAAAAAATAAAAACTACTTTTTCTTATTCTATTTTCGACATATCTCCTTATCGATTTACCCAAATTTCAAGTTTGGGAACTCATTGGATGCAAAATTTAATTCCGCATCCAGCCCATTCCCACACTTCACACTTCTAAGGCACCCATGGTATGAAAAAATGAAAATTTGAATTAAAAAACGTATTTTAATATTAAAATATGTTTTTTATTGAATTTTTTTTCATGTTGTGGGTGCCTCATAAGTATGCAGTGTGGGTATGGGTTGGATGAAGAATTAAATTCCGCATCCAACGAGTGCCCAAACTTGAAATTTGGGTAAACCGTTAAGGAGATATGTCAAAAATACGATAAGAAAAAGGTATTTTTTTCTTTTTCCCTCCAATTATTTTACAAATTTTAATCTTATGGTTGACATCATCATCTTGAATCCTATTGGTTCTTATAATGTGAATTTTTATGGTACATTTTTTGTTTTGAGGCCCATTTTTTACCTCAAAACTCCCATAATGCCTGTTCCAGAAAAATGTATCCCAAATCTCTCAAATATTCTATCAGTAGTTCCGGAAGGCTATGAAATACACCACCCCCAACCCATGGATCTTGTCATATTCTAACTCTTCTACCATTTCCAATGTGCCACTCAATCCAATCCCCAATTAGAATAAAAGCATGTAGCATTTCTTTTCATATAACTGAGATATTCCTGTGACTCTTTTCCTTTCCCTTGGACCAGTCTTCAATAGATACAGGGGTAATGTACTTGTTTACTACAAATAAGACCCAACTAGCTCACCCTTAAGTGGAATTGAACCTAGGTCACCCTGTTGATGAGGCCCACTCCTTAACTGAATAAACTAGCAAGATTTGACAAAAACTTATATATATATATATATATATATATATACATAATTTCAATGTTGGAAACAATCTTTTTTGAAAGGTATATAATTTTTATCATTAAAATTTTATTCTTTTATATAGTCACTCTAACATCCCTCTTTTACCCTTACTCTTTTGTACTTGAAAATATAACCATGTACTTGTTTCTGGTGAGGAGCTCAAGGCCAAGACCCCAGCACTGAACCATGTAATCTTTGTTACTACATGAATTCCTCAGTTGTAATGGTTGATTATAGACTTAGGAGATTGAAGGTTATGATGCAACTAAATGATGGGGCAATAGAATCAACTAGGGGGAGAGTTGAAAGGTAAGTGAGCCCTTGGGAATCCAACAATGATGAATAGGTGTCATTATGGTACCTTCGGATGCTAAAGGAAAAGTGAGTTGTTACCAATCGCTTACTAGCATAAAACACATGGCTAGGAAGATGAAATCATTACAAATCATTGGGTGATTGCATGACAATGCCCTACTCACATGAGAAGATGAGTGGACTATGCACTTATAAATGTAAGAATAGGTTATCCCTATCATTATGAATCTATTCTACTACATAAGTCATCATAAGGATTTTATTATTATCACTACCAGAAGAGTATTGAATTAAAGGAAAATGTTATCTTATAGATATATAAAGGCTATGGATAAATAAACGAATTAAAAGGGAAAATAGTCATGAGGTTAAACACTAATGATCTATATATATATATGTCTCTCTGTGTGTGTATGTGTGTGTGGGGGGAGGAGTGTAACCTTGTTATGGATGACCTAATATAGGTTAAAAGAGAAAGGGAATAGAAGTTTATTATTGTTGTTAAAGTATTTTTTTGGTGAAAATAAGAGGTCATTCCAAATAACGAATTTAGTCTATAAAAATAAGGATAATAATAATTAATAACCTAAGAGTTGATTAGGCAAGATTTACCTAGAGGTTAGTGGGGAGACCTCTTCAAAGAGAGAGAAATTTGATCCCAAGATTGACGCAGAGTTTAGTAGGGCGGCCTGGAAACCTTCTAAACTGCCATTTGGCATTGTTCTCCTAAGTTTAAGGGGTATCGACTTCCAAATGGAAAGAGGAATCCTTTCTAAAATTGGGTGGACTCTCCAAAATTGAATGTAATTATATAGAAGATCGCAGCAAAGGGAGGGAGCTCGCCCGCTGTGGATTTTGTACATGATGGATGAGAGAGATGAAATTTATGCATATGTTTTGTTTGATAATATTTTATTTAAACAGTTTGCGTGACATAGGTTGTGAATACAATATTTGAGTCTGCTTTGTTTAATAGTATTTTTATTTTATCTTTTCAAGAATGCATGACAGAGATTGTGAATGCAATCTTTGCGTCTTTTTTTTTATAGTGTTTCATTTAACTTCTACAGGAATACGTGAATGCAATCTATGTATCTAGTGTTAGGAAGAGTTTTATTGGGTTCCCTCTACACTTTTTGAAAGGAGTTTAGGATAGAAATTTATATATATGTATTATTCCTTATTGGATATGCATTATTCCTTATTGGAGGATAACGAACTATGCATATCGCTTGACAGAATTTGTGATAGCAATTTATGTATATATGTATATTGTTTCTTGTTTAGGGTAAACGATCTTTGCAATGAAGATGAGATATGACCCTTGCATTTAACAAAGTCTTGCTTGACAGAATCTCATTATACTATCTTTGCATTGGGTATGCTATGAATATTTGCATTTGTTATGCTATGCGATCTCAGTTATCTTTGCATTTGGTATGCTATGTGATCTCAATTATCTTTGCATTTGGTATGCAATGCATATTTGCATTTGGTATGCTATGCGATCTCAGTTATCTTTGCATTTTGTATGCTATGCATCTTTCAATTTGGTATGCTATGTGATCTCAGTTATATTTGCATTTGGTATGCTATGCGATCTCACTTATATTTGTATTTGGTATTCTATGCATATTCACATTTGGTATGCTATGTGATCTCAATTATCCTTGTATTTGGTATGCTATGTGATCTCAGTTATCTTTGCAATTGGTATTCTATACGATCTCAATTATCTTTACATTTGGTATGATATACAATTTCAGTTATCTTTGCATTTGGTATGCTATTCTATCTCAATTATGATTGTTGTTCTATAGATATACCCACTCTGCATTTGTGATGCGATCTGTACACAGTTTGATCGCTATAAAAAATATATACACTCTGTATTTATTATGCGATCTTAGTACAGTTTGATTACTTTATATAATCCCTGCATTAGTCATGCATTTTATTGGTTTCTTGACAGATTTTTGTTTCAGGAGAGACGACGTTGACGTTAGTTCGATTGTTTCCTTATGCATATTATATAACCTATGCACGGAAAACTCTATAAAAGAATTGACCCTTACATTATTGTTTTATTTAGAATATAGTCAGGTGATCCATCCAATGATTGGTCCATGCAAACCTTATAATTAATATGGAAGTGAGGATGCAATAAGATGGTCGATCCACTCCATGATCGACCCACTCATTTACTAAGATTTATATAGAGATTTGTTTACATAATTCTTGTTGGATAAAGATGTGGGCCACTTAAGAAAATTATTAGTCCTTTGACCTTTATTTTATATATAACAATGGAATTAAAATATCAGACTGCTTTTAGATGTATATATTAATATATACATAGGGTTGACAAAAGCAAATAATGTTGTATAGAGGATGTAGAGTCCTCTTGATTTTTGTAATGAGTGTAGTGTCCTAAACTATATTGTTTTGGATAATATAATGGTTGTTTTGATATAAATTACACTATGGAGTAATTATGCCCTTGCTATGGTTAAAATCATGATTCTTTGAATGTGTAGCAGTGGGTGTGGGTTAGCTTCTAAGTCATGTTGTGATTTTAGCATGAGATCATTTTTTGATTCCCTCGCCCTAGTGAATTCATTTCCAGATCGGGGGTGGTGTCTCGGCGGAAAAACATATGCCATATAGAGAACCTATGGTAGGGTGTAAATTTGCAGTCAAATCTTCGGTCGCATGAGTCTATTTGATCTGATAAGTACTCTCATTATTGTATTGTTTCAAAAGATGTAAAATATATATGTTCAACATGGGTTGCTTTATTGATCGATTTCATTTGCATGTGTGGATGTTATAATATGTTGATCGTAATAATAATGTGTGTTAATAGGAGCACATTTGTAATTAGATGGCTTATGAGATTAGAATAATGTTAATGTGTGTGATTTACTTATAAAAGATGTACCATTATATTTAGTTGATTTATGCCATAGACATAATGATAGTATAGGTGTTGTACATTTATAATGAAATGAATGTTGATATCCATAAAAAGGAAATGAGTATAATAGGGTAGTATCTTGCAATATTAAAGGTTATGATTGGAAGTTAAATGATAGCTAATGCATGGATCACCATAAAAAGAAGTCGACTATGCTTACAAGTGTTTTGATAAAGTCTTAATCATTAGACTAACCTTGTGTGGTACATAAGATGGTCATTTTGAGGTTTAATAAGTTGTTGAGAAAACCATGATGAATTATTACAAGTCCCTTATGAAAATAATGAACCTATGTAGGTGTTGCTTTTATATTCGCCCGAGGGTTGACTTGTAAGTAATTACTATTTTATGATATTGGTGAACTTTGATTAAAGGAATATCATCATTATATTCTTCTATGACTGGTTGAAAAATCATATAAACGATGACATTGAGCATATTTTAATTAGAACGAGTTAAATAGATCTATATGCATGAAACGAGAATGTTTAGTCATGATGTGTAGTATTAGAAGGCTAACATATTTGTTGGTTTCATATTAAAAAGGAATTTTTTTTACACCCCATGTCCTCAACATTATAAACGATACCAGGTGTGTTACAAAGTGGTATCATAACTGAAGTTGCAGCACTCGGGCCTATTTGGGCTCAACATGAAATAAAAAAGTATAAAGTTTGTTGAAATAACAAACTGATTTTTTTGTTTTTTATGCATAGGAGGAATGGACGAAGTGATGAATTAGATGAATTAATCTTCAATTTTTCCAAGAGGTGACCAATGAGATAGAGATATTAAATTCTTCGATGAGGTGGTTTATTGCATTGCCCAAAATAATCAGTTGGATTGAAATATGTGAGTTTACTAGTAGTACTTTCATTTTGTTTCATTTTTGGAAGCATGATGGTTATGTACTAAATAATGGAGTTTGGGTTAAAATATATTCCGAAAGAAGTACAGATATTTTTTCTAGAAATTATTTCTATATATACAATTATAGACAAAGTTGTCTAGTCAATAAGACCCTAGTCTTATGATTTTTATTATGAATACACAAGTTAAATATTTGAATTGGTGAATATAGTAGCCATTATAACTTGGCACTATTGGAAAGATTGTAAACTTATCATGTGGATTAGTTACTATATTCCATGAGAAAAAATAGTTTATGAAAGGGAACAATAAATGTTTATGTACTAACATTGCAGGATTATGACCATGATTTATGATTGACGAAAATGATAATAAAAAAGAATGTTGATTATAATGGATAATAGAGTTAAAATCACTAAGGAGTGAGTAATGAGTTTTAACATCTTATTATATTTGTTTGGTTGTATGGAAACTAAAACTAGTGTTTAGAAAATGATTTCTTAAAATTTTGACTATATTATGAAAAGTTGCACTAACAAAGTAGCTTTTGGTGGATTGGCAATATCTACGTAACTTGTTGACAACAAAAGAAATATAAATGGTTGTGCATAAAATATGGTGATCATATTGAAAAGGTTTGAATAAAGATAAAAAAAAATTGAAGACTAATGTATGTGAAAGATAAAATCATCAAAGCATATGAAATGTTAATGAATAATAGTTGATCAACAAATAGGTGAATCTATTATTGATGGATTAAAGATATGATGTTGTGACTAACTATCTGTGAAGTTGAAATATATTCAGAGGACTTGGTGATGGAAATGAATAATGGAGCCACGATGAGAACCAAGTTTATGTGCTGCAAGTAGTTAAATGTTGTGATTGACAGTGAATGCGAACCAAGAATAAAATGATCATTATTAATGATTCATAAAAAGGAGAAAGACAATATCGAAAAGGAAAAACACCAAGTCGTGAAATTGATGATCCATCTCTAGCCATGCTAAAATAATTTCCTAGATTCAAGCAAAAGAGCTTGAGTGGAAAAGAAAACAATATACTGGACTCAAGAAAGAGAACTTGAGTGGACCCCAGATGTGGGTGTCACCATGACACAAGGGGCCATGTGTAGGACACGAGGAGGGCACGTGGGGGAGGAACCTATACCCAGGTGCCCGTAACATGGCATGCACACCCCATACAATTAACCACCTGCCTTCCCTCACACCTGTAGTTTTATGGCCCCTTCCCGAACCTTTGCTCGCAAGTCTCTTCATCGGCTAGCTGGATGCAACTATGGTACATCCCAACCTCACCTAGGCCCTCTGTGCATTCAAGATGGCCCTCACTTCGGCTCCCTGCACCATCATTTTATCTCTCTGCAATCTAATATGGCTCGTGCGAACCTGAAACACTGCTCCTTAAATGGGCCAGCGAGAACCCATGACTGCATTCTGTTAGCTTCTCCTCGACGCTAGTTCTGTTCTGTGCACCCTCATGCTCAGCTATGTATCTGGTTGTGGACTCTCACTGCACTCTCTGCCATGACCAAGCCACATGGCCTTTCTTGACGGGGTAGTGGGAGCTGAAGAAAAAACCAGTTCTCTGTTGCCACTTGCGATGGCTACGACATTGGCATCTCCTTCACTAGTCGTAATTTGATTGATGAGTGGGAAGGGTAGCTTGTGGTGAATCACCTGGCCTCAGGAAACAATGGAAGCAACATCAACCACTACTGGATTGTCAAAAACATGCTCGGAAAGATCATCGATGATATGCTGGGTAATTGGGGCTGTGCCAGGAATCATATGTTGGCCACCAGGGCCAAACTCATCAAGCTGGATGAATGTTTGGCCAACGTAGACACCACATTCTCTTGGAGCCAACATGCTCTCATGGGCCGGGGCTCGGTCATGGAGGACTCTGGTGGTAGGTGTGATGGCGGTGGTATCTCCGACATCCAGAATGCCAGTGGTATGTTGTCGGAAGGGCCTGCAGCTGCTGCAAATGATGCTACTCATGATCCTTTCCTAGCCATTACTGCTCCTTCTTCATCGATGGCTCCTCCTATGTAGTTCCCGTTCCCTTCCACAATTGGCTCTCCACCTTGCAAGAAGATCTGCAGCCATGCAGAACCCGATCTTCTCGCTACTCACAAAACTGAACCGCTCCCTATGAAGCTACCGGAGGAGGAATTTCCGGGGAGTTGACCCATTCTGGAGGAATTTCCTCTTGAATAATTGTCTCTATGTCTACACGAGAGTTCAATGAGAATGCTGGGTCTCTCTGCTCTGTTCAGGTTTTTTGTTATAGTTGTTTAATGTGTTTTTTTGTATGATATAGTCCTACATGATACTCATCACTCTTAGATTGTCTTTTGTCATGGCCTTGCCATAGGCGGCATTTTTTTTGTATAACCCACAAGTTGCTCTGTAATACTCTTGCAAGTTCTGTTTTTTTCTGTTACGCTGGGATGGCTCCATTATCCCGGGACGCTTGAGGGGTTTCCTCACTATGTAATTTTATATTTTACTCTTAATTAATATACTGTGCAGAGTTATAAAAAAAAGAGAACTTTAGTGGAAAAGAAAAAAATTTCCTCGACTCAAGCAAGAGAGCTTGAGTGGAGAAGAGAGAAAGAGACGGTGATCATCAATGGAAATACCTAGGCGCACTAAATTAAAAATAACATCTGAGGAACATGACGCTATTTGATGTTTTTTGAGAAGGATATTTTTTGGTCCTGGCAATCAAAAGAGGAGTAATGTCAAAAGCTTATATCCTGTAAGACCACACCTAAATTGTTGACAGATCTCAAGGGAGAGTTATGTGTTCAACAAAGTGTTTATGAAGTCCCAAATCTCAGGGGAAAGTTTATGTTCAACAAAGTGTTTGTTGAATTCTTTCATCTCCATGATATAACAATGGAACATAGGGTAAAATATGCCAAGTAAATGGGCCATTAGCTTCCCTAATGTTTAAGTATTGTGTATGCAAACAATACTATAGGTAATGCAAAATTCATCCAAAGACGAGGATGAATGTCTAGTTGAGGTTTATCACCTGAAAATACATGATATAATGCTACTAACTTGTGAATGAAGGGAATGCCTATCACAATTTAAGGTCTAGCTAATATTCTGAGAGTTGGAAGTGAAGGATATCCTCCAAAAGATAAGTAATTTTTTGTTTTTCCTATGCATTCGTTTTATTTATATTGAAAAAATCATGTATCATGTTGTCTTATGGTGATAAGAACATAAATTTCAATGAAAAAGACTAGGAGATTTTTTATGTATACAATAGTGTGTTGCAAAAGAACTTATTACTTACGTTCTGATTAAAAATAAAAACAATTATGGTATGTTTATATTATGCTAATTTTTTTTTTTTGAAGAACTTGTATGGGTTGTGTAAAGTCCAGGCTAGGAAATAAAGAGGAGCGATAACGACATACAGGAAGGGTAGGAACTCGAAGATGATTAACAGTTGAAGAAAAAGAAATAAAATATTATCAAAACTGAGGATGGTGTAATTTTTAAGGGGGGAAGGATGTAACATCCCTCTTTTACCCCTACTCTTTTGTAATTGAAAATATAACTATGTACTTGTTTCTGATGAGGTTCTCAAGGAAAAGGCCCCACCAGTAAATGATGTAAGATTTGTTATTACATTCCTAAGCTGTGATGGTTGATTATAGACGTAAGAGACTGAAGGTTATGAGGCAACTAAATGATGGGGCAACAAAATCCACTAGGGGGAGAGGTGAAAGGTAAGTAAGCCCTTAGGAATCCAACAATGATGACTAGGTGTCATTATGGTACCTTCGGATGCTAACGAAAAAGCGAGTTGTTACCACTCACTTACTAGCATAAAACACATGGCTAGGAAGATGAAATCATTATAAATTCTTGGGTGATTGCATGACAATGCCCTACTCGCGTGAGAAGGCGAGTGGACTATACGCTTATAAGTGTAAGAATATGTTACCCCTATCATTATGAATCTATTCTACTACATAAGCTATCATAAGTATTTTTTATTATCACTACCAAAAGAGTATTGAATTAAAGGAAAATGTTACCTTATAGATATATAAAGGCTATGGATAAATAAATGAATTAAAAGGGAAAATAGCCATGAGGTTAAACACTAATGGTACACACACATGTGGAAAAGTGTAACCTTGTTATGGATGACCTAATATAGGTTAAAAGAGAAAGGGAATAGAAGTTTATTATTATTGTTAAAGTATTAATTTTTGTGAAAATAAGAGGTCATTCCAAATAAGGAATTTAGCCTTTAAAAATAAGGACAATAATATTTAATAACCTAAGATTTCATTAAGCAATATTGACACAGACGTTAGTGGGGTGACCTCTTCAAAGAGAGAGAAAGTTGATCCCAAGATTGACGAAGAGTTTAGTAGGGCGTCCTGGAATCCTTCTAAAATGCAATTTTGCATTGTTATCCTATGCTTATGGGGTATCGAATTCCAAATGGAAGGAGGAATCCTTTCTAAAGTTCAACGGACTCTCCAAATTTGAATGTATTTATATAGAATATCGCAGCAAAGGGAGGGAGCTCGCCCGCTATGTATTTTGTACATGATGGTTGAGAGAGATGCAATTTATACACCTGTTTTGTTTGAAAGTATTTTATTTAAATTGTTTGCATGACATAATACAATCTTTGCGCCTGCTTTGTTTAATAGTATTTTTATTTTATCTTTGCAAGAATGTGTGACAAAGATTGTGAATGAAATCTCTGCGTCTGTTGTTTTATATCATTTCATTTAAATTCTGCAGGAATGCATGAATGTAATCTCTGTATCTAGTGTTAGGAAGAGTTTTATTGGGTTCCCTTTGCAGTTTTTGAAAGGATTTTAGGATAGAAATTTATATATGTATTATTACTTAGTGGAGGATAGTGAAATCTGCATATCGCTTGACATAATTTGTGATAGCAGTTTATGTATATATTTATATTGTTTATTGTTTGGGGTAAACAATCTCTGCAATGAAGATGAGATACGACCCATGCATTTAATAGAGACTTGCTTGAGAGAATCACATTATACTATCTTTACATTGGGTATGCTATGCATCTTTGCATTTGGTATGCTATGCAATCTGAGTTATCCTTGCATTTGGTATGCAATGCATCTTTGCATTTTGTATGCTATGCGATCTCAGTTATCCTTGCATTTTGTATGCTACACGATCTTAGTTATATTTTCATTTGGTATGCTATGCAATCTTAGTTATCTTTGCATTTGGTATGCTATATTTATCTTTGCATTTGGTATGCTATACGATTTCAGTTATCTTTGCATTTGTTATGCTATTCGATCTTAGTTATGATCGTTTTTCTATAGATATACCCACTCTGCATTTGTGATGTGATATCTGCACAGTTCGATCGCTATATATATAGAGAGAGAGATAGATAGAGAGAGAGACTTTGTATTTATTATGCGATCTCATTACAGTTCGATTAGTCATGCATTTTATTGGTTGCTCGAAAAAATTGTGTTTTAGGAGAGATGTTGTCGGTGTTAGTTCGATTACTGGCTTATGCATATTATATAACCTCTGCTCGACAATCTCTATAAAATAATTGACCCTTACATTATTGTTTTATTTATAATATAGTCAGGCGATCCATCCAACGATTGGTCCATGCAAACCTTATAATTACTATGCAAGTTAGGATGCAATAAGCTAGGTGATCCACTCCATGATCAACCCACTCATTTACTAAGATTTATCTGGATATATGTTTACATAATTTTTGTTGGATAAAAATGTGGGTCGCGAAAGCAATTAGTCCTTTGACCTTTATTTTATATATAACAATGGAATTAAAATCTTAGGCTGATTCTAGATGCATAAATTAATATATAAATAGGGTTGACACAAGCAAATAATGTTGTATAGAGTATGTAGAGTCCTCTTGATTTTTGTAATGAGAGTAGCATCCTAAACTATATTGTTTTGGATAGTATAATGGTTGTTTTGATATAGATTACCCTATGGATTAATTATGCCTTTTCTATGGTTAAACTCATGATTCCGTGAAGGTGTTGTAGTGGGTGTGGGTTAGATTCTAAGACATGTTGTGATTTTAGCATGAGATCATTTTTTGATTCCCTCACCCTAGTGGATTCATTGTTGGATCGGGGGTGGTCTCTCGGCAGAAAAACATACGCCAGATAGAGAACCTATGGTAGGGTGGAAAGTTACAGTCAAATCTTCAGTCGCATGAGTTTATTCGATCAGATACGTACTCTCATTATTGTATTGTTTCAAAAGATGTAAAGTTCATAGATATATATGTTCAACATGGGTTTCCTTATTGATTGATTTCATTTGCATGTGTGGATGTTATAATATGTTGATCATCATAATAATGTGTGTTAAAATGAGCACATTTGTATTTACATGGCTTATGATATTAGCATAATGCTAATGTTTGTGATTTATGTATAAAATGTGTATTATTATATTTAGTTGATTTATGCCATTGACATAATGATAGTATAGGTGTTGTACATTTATAATGAAATGAATGTTGAGATCCATGTAAAGAAAATGCATATAATAGGGTAGTACCTTGCAATAGTAAAGGTTATGATTGGATGTTAAATGATAGCTAATGCATGGATCATCATAAAAAGTAGTCGACTACGTTGACAAGTGTTATGATAAAGTCTTAATAATTAGACTAATCTTGTGTGGTACATAAGATGGTTTTTTTGAGGTTTAATAAGTTTTTGAGAAAACCATGATGAATTATTATAACTCCCTTATGCGAATAATGAACCTATGTAGGTGTTGCTTTTATATTCCCCTGAGGGTTGACCTATAAGTGATTACTCTTTTATGCTATTGGTGAACTTTGATTAAAAAAAATAGCATCATTATATTCTTCTATGCCTAGTTGAAAAATCATATAAACGATGGCATTGAGCATATTTTAATTAGAATGAATTAAACATACCTATATGCATGAAATGATAATGTCTAGTTGTAATGAGTAGTATTAGAAGACTAGTATATTTATTGGTTGGATATTAAAAAGGAAAAAAAATTACACCACATGTCGTCAACATTATAAAGGATATCGGGTGTGTCACTTTTGGCGCGTTAGATGCAATAGAAAACTGAAAAATCAGGCATCCCTCAACTTACTTGGTTTTTTTGAGATACTTACACAACATATCTTGCATCGAGTAAAAAATATGAAATGTAATAAATTGCGTCACGTTTATGAATATATAAGTTTTCAGTATTGAAAATTTACATAACTATGTCAAATTTAATCTTTTATAACAACCACTTTCTATTTTTTTAGCAAATGATAAGGTATATGTTTTTGTGGGTGTAGCCTTTGAGTGCCTAAATGATGGTTTCGATCTACAAAAATTGGTAGACATGTATTGAACCTATAGCACTAGTGCAAAACTATTTTTCCAAAATTAAATGTTTAAGTTTTTTTTTTCAATTATGTAAGTGATCAAACCTCGAGAACAAGACATCAAATGTGGGTGCATTCTTTGAAGGTCTTAATGCAGTTATTTCGACTTGGATTTTTTATAGCATGTAGAGGTCGGTGTCTACTAGTGTAGCATAATATTTATTTAAAAATGTTTGTGAAATGAAAAAGTTATGGAATAAACACTAACAACATGTTTTTTGACTTAAGGAGTGATGACATAAGAAAATTAGGAAACAAATAGAAAAAATCAATATTTTATTTTAAAATTACATATTTGGAATCTGCATAAAAAATGCTATCTATGCCTAAAATTTCATCAATAATGGTCATGTATGTCATGTTGTAGAGAGCGGTGAAAAACAAGCATATTGAGAAAAATGGTGGAAATGCCTAATTAGCTATGGTTCAGTAAATTCCATAGCACACGTTTGGGAAGTCCGAACAAACCACATAGGACTGTGGCTGACACACAGGTGTGGTAGTAGGGGGCTATTAGGTTCTCAGGAATGTGCGCACGTTATATTTAAATTCAAATAATTTGGTTGGCACACTTGGTGTTAGATGAAACGCGCACGAGTTTTTTTCGCGTGTTTTTGTATAAAAAAACGCTCACGCGTTATTGTTCACATAACACGTTCACGTTATGAACTTCACAAATTTATGTTTTTAAGTGTTGAATGGAGATCAAGGGGGTGAGAGAGAGAGAAGAGAGATACAAAAGGGGGGGAAAGGGACATAAATTTAAGGAGTTGGGGAGAGTAATGATAAGGGAGGGAAATTAAAGGCCTAAAACCATAAGTCCTAAGTACCAAACCCCTTAAATTCATACACCCCTAAGCACCTAATACCTTAGCACATAATCTCTTACCCCATTAATAGTTGATCATAAATCCCTTAACCTATAAAGGTATTACTCCTTAAATCCTTAGTCCCTTAATTAACCCTTTATCTCCCCTCATTGTTGTCCTTATCCTCTAATTCCCTAAGCCTTTAACACTATAACACCTTAAACCTCAATTCCTAACCTCTTAAAACCTAACCCCCTAAGCCCAGAGTCCTTAATCCCTTTACCCCTAAATCCGAAATTGTTAAACCCCTTAAGTCCTTTAATTGTTTACCTATAATCCTTTAACCATTAGCCCTCTAAGCTCTATTTTACCCTATACAGGTAAAATAATTCTTTACCTCTACACTAAGTTTGCATGTGTGACCTCCCTTGTGCTAGTGTTCCCTGCATTTTCTTGTGCGCTCTACATTTGCATGTGTGTTCTTTGTTTGCATGAGAGCTCTATGTTTTCTTGAGATCTCTCCCTCTAGATTGATCATTCATCTCTCATCTTTTTCATTCTTGCTTGGGATTGTGCATTAGTCTCTTTAAGATCTAATTTACCCCTTATAATCCTTTAATCCTTTAACCCCTTCACCATTAATGCCTAACCTCATAAACCCTAACACGCTAAACCTAGATAACTAAATCAATTAACCCCTAAGACCGCTAAACCCTATACCCCCTAGCCACTTTATCTATAATACCACAACCCCTAACCCCTGATACCTAGTCCACCCCTAACCCCTAAATAGTTTAACCCATATTACTTAAAAATCTCAAATCCCTAAATACCTAAGCCCTTAACCCTAGAAACAATTAAACCTTTTCCACCTACTCATAACCCCCACCCCTAAGCCCATATTCCACCTACTCATAACCCCCACCCATCTCTATCTGGAAACCCCTAAAAACACCTCCCTACCCCTCCCCCCCCTCTCTCTCTAACCCCTCCTCTCCCTCTCCCTAATCCCCACCACTCTTAAATCCCCTTCTCTCTATCTCTCTCCTAATCTTGTCACTACTAACCCTTTCTCACTCTTTCCCCTCCTACACCTAACCCTTACTAACCCCCTCTCTCTCTATATCTTATGTAATCCTCCACCAACCCATATCCCCCACCCCTCTCTCTCTTCTAACCCCTTGACAGCCTCCTCCCTTTATATCTCTCTATAACCCCTTAACCCACCCCACCCCACCCACACCTAACCACCTCCCCTATCTTATTATCTCTCCTACTCCCCATACCCCCAACCCCCCTCTCTTTATCCCCTCCTCCTCGTAACCCTTACAAACCCCCTCTCTCACTCTTTCTTCCCTACTTCTACATCTCTCTCTCACTCTCTCTTCCCTACTTCTAGGCCTCTCTCTCTCTCTCTCTCTCTCTCTCTAAATTCCCTCTCCCTCTCCCTAACCTCTCCACCATCCCTAACCATCCTACTCTTTCTATCTCTCTCCTACTCCCCCTAGCCCTAAACCCCATCCTCTATATCTCTCTCCCCTCCTCTCCCTATCCCTTACTAACCCCCTCTCTCAGTATCTCTCTCTTCCCTACACCTCCACCTAAACTCTAACCACACCTCCCACCGCTCTTTCTCACTCCCTACAACTAACACCCTCTCCTCTCTCTTTCTCTCCCTCCTCTCCCCACCCTAACAATTATTAACCCCCTCTCTCACTCTCTCTCTATCTCTCCCCCTTGCTAACCCCCCCTCCTAGCCCCTTACCCCTAACTAACCTCCCCTCTCTCTCTCTCTCCTACTTCCCCCACCCTCTCTCTCTCTCTCCTACTCCCCCTTCCCCTACCACTAACCGCCCCTCATCTCTAACCCCTAAGCCCCTAAGCCCCTTGACACCTTAGCCCCTAACACCAAATCCCTATTTAACCTCCTAATCCATTGAACATGAAGCCCAAAACCTTTCAAGATAAGTAGGGATCTAGGGAAATAAAGGGAATTTATTTTCTTGGGAAGAAACTATTAAATAAGGTTTTGATGAAAATGAAAATTGTTTACATTGCCATAGTGCTAGCACATTTTTGGATGCAGAAATGCTCACGCAGTTTTGGCCACTAGACGTTATTTAGCCGTGCAACAAACATATTAATTGCATTATAGTTTTAATTGCCTAGATTTAATAAATGCTAGCGTGTTTTGTGTATCCATAATGCTAGCACATATTGTGTATCCATAATGCTAGCGCATTTTGTGTGTGCAAAAATTCAGCAGAATAATCTGCCTATTTCATACCCGAAGTTTTCGTTTTGTCTCCTTGACAATGCTGCAAAAAAACTTGATACTCTATGTTCACAATCAACAATCAAGGAAATTGAGGAAGCTTGATAATCTATGTTCACAATCAACAAGCTTGAAGAGGATTCTATAGTTAGCATTGAGAATTGAGGATTCTACATTCACAATTAGCAAGCTTCAAGAGGATTCGACATTCACAATTTTAAGCTTCAAGAGGATTCTACATTCACAATTTCAAGCTTCAAGAGGATTCTACATTCACAATTTCAAGCAAGCATGAGGAATCTATATGAACACAATTGAAGAAGAATCTACATTCACTATTGAGCAAGCTTGAAGAACCTATATTCACAAATGAAGAATTTTCTATATTCACAAGTGAGGTAGAAGTTACTTTCACATTTGAGCAAGCTTGAGGAATCTATATTCACAATTGATGAAGTATCTATATTCACAATTGAGCAAGCTTGAAGAAGCTATATTCACAATTGACAAAGAATTTGGATATTTGAATAGTTGAGAGCACCTCTAGAATCTATTTTCTTAGTATTTCTCATTATGGTCATGGGGAATTCACGCAATCAAAAAAGAAAATCGACAAAGAAATAGAATTCTCAAGAAACCATGGAAGAAGTTAGAGAAAATAAAAGATTGGACATGTGGAATCGAAGGAATTCCATGGAAACTCGTCCAATTCCAACCATAGATGATGCCACGGTCGTTCATACCCATCCACGACAAGAAAACAAAAAAATTCACTAGAGGGGCCCTCAATTTCAACAACATTTGATGAACAAGCACCCCATGGCACTAGTCAAGAAGTAAAACAAAGGTTCTCATTGGGGGATGTTTCAATTCCCACATCAAGTCAACCTTAGACTATGGTAGTGAATGACTTGTTGGGTTGTGGTTAAACAAGTGATGAAGTTAGGGAGGCATTGAATGAAGGATTTACAATGAAAGAAGCAAATTTTATGGAGACCGTCCAAGAGAAATTCCAATTTCCCACATCCAACTACCAACAAAAGAATGAAAGACAAGAGGCTCCTATTGAAATGCCGGAGCATCCTGGTGATGTTCTACATGCTTCAGTTCCAACACCCTTACCTCCATTAGCAGCTACACCCCAAAGAACTCCGAAATGTATACAGGTTGATGAAACTCTCATTAGTTCACTTGAAAGAAACTTGTCTAAACGTGTTATTGCTTATGAAACTCAACAAATACTTGATAACTTTTTTTATTCTAAATGTGATGGGAACAAGTGCAAATTATTTTTATCATTGTTAAAATCTAGGTCTATGGTTTTTGTTAGAAGAACGTTAAGGATAAAGATGACCAAAAATTTAGAACCAAGTTCTCATATTGTTAAAATTTTAGTAGATGCATTTAGTACAATTGGAAAGAAATCTCGCTCAAAGGATCACAATGCGGCTTCCCATGTGTTGTCACAATCAATTGCGAACAAAAACACTAGGGCACTTCATTTTCTTAAAACTACCTCCAAAATTATTTATTTGAATGTGAAGACACTTCGTAGGTATTGTGTTAGAAGAGAACAACTTGAAACAGATCAAACTGATGTTTGGGCCTTCATTGGCAGGTTGCCACGCGCTGATATGAAGCTCATTAATTCGATAAAGGGATTAGTGCAAGATTTTTGGCATGATAGCACTAGACCTTCTTCCAACCAAAAAGATGTATTAAAATTGAGAAGGGGTTCAAAGGATCATGAACCACACATTAAACATTTTCTTGATATGACAAAAACAGAATTATATGAGAGATTTAGGAATGAACATAAAGAACTTAACTTGGGCCAAAGATCCTTTGAAAAATGCAAACCATGGAATGTTAAAATAAACACAATTTGTAACACATGTTGTTGTGGATACCACATTGAGTATGGTTACTATTATGACACATATACATATATTTTCCTTGTATTGCATAACACTCTTGTGCAGGAATGCTCAACTACATTACCATCGATGTCATCTAGATTCTTTATTCATAACATTTTGTGTAGTAGGCCAAACGGTTGCAAATTTTATCAAAAAACTTGCATAGATGGGACATGCCCAGGGTGTGGTGGATTGGCATTATTGGAAAAATGCATACATGTGACCAATGAGCATGAAATTGGGAGGCAGGAGGTGAACTTGCAGTCATTCAAATATGTCACGTATGATATTGATATTGCGTTATTGAATACAAATACAATTGGTTACTTCTCACATTGGTAATGAGTTATTGAATACTATTTTTTCTTCATATGTAACAATCTATTGATATATGTCTTTATTGTTGATCTACCAGGTACAGTTTTGCGACTTCATGGAGGAATTCTTTGAAAAGACACAACAGTATGTAAAGCATGTACATGTGGCTCGTTGGCAAGATGAGCAGTTTAGAACATGAAGGGATACATTTCCTATTGGGACTATCCTGTCAATGGTCGATTTTGTGGAAAACTACACCCTTCAACCAAAAAATGAGATTCAGAGTCAATACTATCACTAAGACTAGGTCAACATAATGGTCCATATCACCTATAGACATGGGGCAGATAGTACTGAATAAAATAGGGTTATATTGAATGAGTATCACTTCTACATAAGTGATGACAAGTGTTACGACTTGGATTTTGTACAACACATCTTTCAAATGTTCTTCAATCACTTGAAGGATAACAGTATACAAATGGAACAACATTGGGTTTGGTTTGACGGTTGTGCAGGGCAATTCAAAAATGCCCGTGTCTTCCAATGGTTGTGTATGCTCCACCAAAGGCACAAGATGCCACATATTTGGAACTATTTTGAGATTGGACACGGAAAAGGTGAACATGATGGAGCAGGTGCGTGCATCAAGACTACATTATGCAGGAAAGAAATGAAGTTCACAAATGTATCACTCATCCGAGATGCAAAAACCATCGTTGAATAGTGTGCTTTAGTCATGGGGGAGGGAGCACGAAGGCAGGAAGATCACTCAACCAGGAAAGCACATGTACATATAAATTTTTGGGAGGTGGTGGATGTAGATCGATCAAATTTATATGAGTGTAAGACCATCCAGGGAACTCGTGCATTTCATTCATTTAGAATGTCGGAGGATGCTATACTTGAAATGTGGACAAGGAAACTCTCATTTTTTTGTTCTCCATGTAGTAGTGGTGACTGGGAAGAATGTGTCACATACCCAAGTTCTAGACATTTTATGTTATTAACAAAAAATTATGTTTTATTTTTATTGTAAAGTTTTATGACTACTGACCAAGTGGGGTTAGGGATGACTGTAATTAATTACTTTGAATATTTTATTATTAATAAATAAAAGTGGAGACAAATATCCAAATGAGACTGTTGAATGAGTGTTCATTGACCCACTAGGGGGAATGGACTGTGGTGGAGAGAAAATTGACACTTGGCAGTATCCTCAACTCACTTCTAACTGTTGCAGGGGGAAACTTCCCTAGTTTTGTGGTCATGTTCCCCGAGAAAGTGGAATTGAGCAGGTGGCTCATTTACTGAAATAAACTGACCAAAAGACATAGGCATGCTATTTATATATCCATCAAATTCAACAGGAGGCTGTTCATTCTTACCTTGTGATAATTTATGAGCACAAGAGATTTGATGAGGGGAAATTTAGAAGTTTTTGAGTGAAATAAGACTACATTCTAAACTAGTGCAGCCACATTGCTGAGTTCAATATTGCTAAAGGCAGGAGGTGCTACTATTAAATACTACTGCTGAGTTGCAAGGGAATTTATTCCATTATTCCACACAGCATCTTCATCCTAGTGGTTCAGTGAATAGGCTCAGGGGTCCTAAGGCAAGTAGCCTGGCTGTCTTCAGTAGTTGGTTGGGTGGAACGGGTTCCTTTGGCTATTTGTTTCTAGTACAGTTTCCAGGTTCACATTGTGTTATCTTGTTTACTTCTATCATGTTAATAAATTAAATAGGAATGTTTATGTTATCAACTTTTCCCATTTAATTTAAGATATCCTACCTTAGTTAGTGAATAGTTCATTCTGTAAATTATTACTGTTGGGGACAAAATGCAATATGAATGATGTAGTTAAAATAATAGAATGATTGATTATCAATTTACTTTCCTTCATTTTTCCACACACTGTAAACAATGCCGTACTCTAGTACATGAAAGGATAATTAGAGTAGATCAGAGTGATTGTATGCAAATAATAAATCTAAATGATTATTCCATAAACAGAGCTATATCATTTTCAGTACTGTGTTATTGCTTTATTTAAATAGACAATTTAAAATTGTAAACAGAAAAATACAATTTCTCCAAATACTTCACTGTTTATGCTAAATAAGTAATCACTGAACTTTGTTTATAAACAACAGTAGTATTGAAAATACATTCCTTTCAAACAATATTAAAAACAGTCTTTAAAACCAAAGTTATTTACAGTTCTTGTAAATGGACTCTTTCCATTTACCAAACTTCTTTTACAAATATTACTAGGTTTCTTATATCCCTTCTACTATCATAGAAATATATCAAAGATAGATTGATATTCATACTATTTACCAATATCCAAAACTCCTTTGTATAACCCTTACAAACAAACTTAGCATTACAATAGGAGTATATAATTTCACCCTTTTCATTATTGTAATAATTCATAGTGCTATGAAACTATACAATACGAATCTAGTATTTGAATAAATATAACAACACTATAGATTCGTTCAGGTAAGGTCAGCTGCGGGTTCGAAACTCCTTAAGCAAAACTTCAATAATCATTTCAAACGTAACTGTTATCAAATGAATATCCACATTAGGGTTTTAAAAACCTGAGCAATATCTTTATAGTTTAAATGATTTCTTTTTAACTCTTTTCCAAAACTTAGGCTGGAGAAAAGCCCTAATTATTTTCTTTTGCATTTAGGTCTACTTTCGTTTGAAATCCAATGTATTTGGTTACCAAGGTTAAACAAAATCACGAACAGGTTGAAGAACCAATCCTTCGAACCTTATACCAAAACAACATAAATTACATTTTAAAAACCTTCATTATTTTCGACGAATCCATTTGAATTACACAGAACAAATAGTTCAAAATCAACAGAATCATTTGATGATATTCGAATCCAAACCCTGATAAACAAAAACTCAGCGAAAAATACTATAAATAGTGGCTGAGACTGTAAAGAAAACGATGAGATACAGCTCAAAGGAGCAAGGCTCTTAAATATATTTTTGCTTCATAGCTTAAATGACGATTACAACAATCATCTGCACAATCATTTTTACACCTTCAATCCCCGACAGAGACTAAACAAAAAAAAAACCATTTCTTTGTAACTGTCGGCAAAACCCTTGGAAGATAACACTGAGGCTTACCCGGATAGCTAGTATCCTTTTCTTGCAGACGAACGCCAATACCATGAGAGCATAACCTGCCAAAGACAATGCATTATGCAGGGGTTGAAAACATGAAATACAAAAGTAATACGAAACCACATTACTATCAAATAAGAACAGAAAATGAAGGAAATAATTTAATACATCACCTGAGTAGGATTATGTTACATATTTTTTCTCTAGACATACTGTAGAAGCTCGAAGTATTGCTCCAAAATTCCCTATCGGGAGAAACCAGACCCGGTTCACTCAGACTCCGATTGCGATCAACTATAAACTGATCAGTGCATAAAATTCTCACAACATACCCACAGGGGGTTCACTTATGTACATTCTTATAACCTGGTGTTTCCAAAACCACCGGACTTCCAAATCAAAACTCTTATTTTTAGGTCACGATATCAATACCCGAGCACATCACAAATCTAGAAGTCCGCTCTTCACATTTCTTTTATCCCTGCAAATGTTTTACAGTTGGCTCATCACACCATCGAAACCATGGAAGGCCGAAGCAAGAGTGTAAGTTACAAACACTGGTGTTCCAGAGAGCCTGTCGGCCTCCCTCCCCACTCTCCCATACAATTGAATGCTACAAGAATGAAATCGATGAGATATGGTGAATTAGGGTTTTTCCAAAACCCAAGATAACACAAGATCAACGGCCAGGATGCAACCACCATAACACTTAGGTATACGTTCACCCACTGCATTTAATGCTTCATTTAAAACTTGAATCACCATTATCGAGATAGTTTCCAGCATACAGTTCCAGCAATACGATACCTTACCATGTCATTCCCATCTTGACGACTGCTCATATGTCCAGTCGTTGTGTCATTACCACAACCCCAATTTTAACACGTGAACTAGCCATGAAAGCAGCCACCATGTAATCCACTACTATGGCAGTTATGAAGGCTTTAATTACACCACCTTTGGAACGAGTGCCTTCCAACGCATACTTCTAAGATTTAACTCTTCACCCATCATCGTATTGTTAAATTTAAACCATTTTAGGAAGGGTCGTATAGTTTCAAACATTAGCAATAACACCTACATGATAATCTATGTATACATTACAAAATGCATGGGTTATGCATATTTATGTTACATGTAGGATTAAGGTAATAAATCGTAAGTATAAAGTTTGCAATAGATCGATACATATTCTTTCCATTCAAAATCTATGTATAATTGCTTTCCTAATATAGTGGATAATTCATATAACAAAACTATATTGTTAAATATAGGTGTTGAATTTATGATCCTTCCAAATAAAGTAGTATGATAAGGTTCTCACCATAGTTCTTGGTGGAGAACATGTAAATATTAAAACTATGCAATATTTTCCTTATAGTTATTATAAAGACTCAAAATGTCAAACTCTTTTCATATTTAAACCTGGAGATACAATGTAATGAAGGAAAGTAGAGAATTTCGATAAAGTACCTGAAGGACTTTTCAGAGCAGATAACTCTTTGCATAATCTTAATCAAATAAAAGGACGAGTATTGTATTGTAGGATAATTGAAAACATACAAGTAAGTTGCCAGTGGAATTCTTGGTCATACCTACACTCTGCAAACGGTAGTTAGGAGCGTTAGCTAGCGATAACTAAGTAAGCCTCGGGGCTAATCAAGGACCCCTTCAGTACATCAAAATGATATTTTAGTTGCTAGAATCAAAACGCAGAACTTAGTAAGTAAGTGATGCTATGCCTTTGACAAAGAAAGTACATAATACAAGCAACATAATTAATTTAAGTTTACATCAATTTTGAGTTTGATGCTAACGGAGTTTAAGATAATTCAAGACTTAGTAAATAGCTGTTGTAACTTGTTCTAGGATTTTGTAAGTAATCTAAACAGCAGATTAGGAAAGTTTTTATCGTTGAAATATTTTCTTAGAGTTTAGCATGTTGTTGTTAACATTTAAAACTTCCGCATCGCAATCATAGCAGTTTATGCTACTACACAAATTTTAAATTTTAGTGAATTTTTTTGGGATGTTACATGTGGTATTAGAGCGCAAGTTCAAATACTAGGCCTTAAGTGGCTCATGCGCGCAAATGAAAATCTATAACAGAATTTCAAATTACTAATTTAATTTATTTTGTTTTCAGTTTCAACATTTTATAAATTTAAGTCTGCAGGTATGGAAGGACCAATAGAGTCGGCTAAAGACAAGTCTCTTAATAATGAACAAGGACACATTAATACATAAATTATTTTTGTCGAATTGAATGATAATTCATTTTAATTATTAAGGACTGTAAAAGATTTAAAATTTGAGATAAAAACAGTTAAGGAAGAGAACGAACGAATCCTGAAAGCTCAAGAAGAGCTAAATCACATCCTGCTGAATAATATTCATAAAAATGACCAAGATAACGAAACAACAAATAATGTTGAGTCTGAAACAATGTCCTATCAACGTAAGGGTAAAAAGATAAAATTAACTGATTATGACAGCAGTTCATCTTCTGAATCCGATGAAAGGGCACACAGGAAAAAGCATAAGTACTCTAGTGATAGTAGTGACAGTGACTGCTATACTAAGAAAAAGAAGTATAGGCCCTATGAAGAAATTTCAGGCGAGTCTAAAAAGATCAATCCTCCAACTTTCAATGGAGAAACAGAAAAGAGTGAGACAGCTGAAGCATGGTTGTTCGGGATGAATAAGTACTTCCAGATCTATAATTACTCGAGTCACCTAAAAACTAAAATGACAATTTATAATTTAACTGGAAAAGCAGACATATGGTGGCAAGATCTGGAAAGAGTTAAGGTTTAAAGGAGAAAAGTGTAAATTGGCGTAATTTCAAGAAGTACTTTAAAAGAAACAATTTGTCAGAACAATATTATGAAGAACGAGCTAAAGAATTTTATCAGTTAAAGCTAGGTTCCATGGATATGAGGGAGTTGTGCAGCAAGTTTCTGAATTTATTAAGGTATGTGCCTTATTTCGTTGAAGAGAAGCCTAAGGTACAGAGGTTTCTGAGTTGTTTTCTCTCTCACATAAAAAGACAGAATTGAATATGATAGTCCTCGAACTCTTGAAGACACCATGAGAAAGGCGAATATTTGTTTTGAACAGAATAAGAGAAGAGAAGGCATACCAAGCTGGAAAGCAAAAAATCCTAACAACTTTGAGCAAAGGAAGAAGCAGTTTTCTTTTAATCGTAATTTCAGTAATAATAATTCACGAATTTATTCTAACATAAAGTTTTTAGGAAATAATGCAGCAGTTAATAAACAGTCAAAATTTACAGCTGCAAAGAAAAGTGATCCACCTAAAAACTTTGTTAAAAGTAATGAACAGAAAGAACTTGTTAAGTGTTGGGACTGTCAGGGACCTCACTATGCATCAAACTGTCCACTCCGAAAGAAGGTTGTTAACAACATACACACTGTACAAGAGGAGGCTACTGTTGGTGATTTACCAAGAAAGATGCCCAGAATAAATGCAGCTTTGGAGAACAGGCAAGCACATCATCAAACTTCCATGGTTGAAGTGGAAGGTATGTTAAAAAATAAACCTGTTTCTATTTTGATTGATCCAAGGGCAAGTCTTAGCTATATTTCACCTGATTTAGTTAAATGTTGCAATCTGAAAGTAGATAAGTTTGATAAATCTTGGTTGGTTCAATTAGCTACTGGCATGAAAAGAAAGGTGACTGGTTTTGTAAAAGAATGTGAATTGTTGATGAATCAGTGTAAGACTCATGTTAAACTAAATGTGTTGCCTGTAGGTTCTTATGACATTCTGATTGGAATGGATTGGTTAGAGAATCATAGATTTGTATTAAATTGCTTTGAAAAGACGTTTACTTGTTTAAATGATGCATTTCAAACTGTCACGGTAAAAGGGATTCCTAGAAAGATATCTATTAGGCAAATCTCTGCATTACAAGTTAAGAAGGTTGTTCGAAAGGGGTGTAAGTTGTTTGCTATAAACGTAATTAATAATGAACAGTCCACTAATGAAGATAAGTTAAAGCTTCAAGACATACCCATTCTTAAGGAATTTTCTGATGTATTCCCGGAAGAAATTCCAGGACTACCTCCGAAAAGAGAACTCGATTTCACCATTGAGTTAGTACCCGGAGCGGTACCAAACTCAAATGCTCCTTACAGAATGAATATTCTGGAGCTCAATGAACTTAAGTCACAGCTTAAAGAATTGATTGATAAAAATTATATAAGGTCTAGTGTGTCTCCATGGGGAGCACCTGTATTTTTTGTTAAAAATAAAGATGGAACTATGCGCTTATGCATAGATTATATACCAAAAGCTAAATAAGATGACTATAAAGAACATATATCATTTTCCCTGCATCGATGATCTATTTGATCAACAATGCGGTGCAACGATATTCTCTAAAATATATTTAAGCTTAGGGTATCATCAAGTTAGGATTAAAGATGAGGACATCTTTAAGACTACATTCAGAACTCGCTATGGACGCTACGAATTCGTGGTTATGCCCTTCGGACTGACAAATGCTCCAGTAGTCTTCATGTGTTTAATGAACAATGTATTAAATAAGTATTTAGATAAATTTGTTGTGGTTTTTATTGATGATATTCTAATTTATTCTAAGATGAAAGAGGAACATGACTAACATTTAAAGATAATTTTACAAGTGTTAAGAGAACACCAACTTTACGCTAAGTTAAGAAAATGTGATTTTTATAAAGATAAAATACAATACCTAGGGCATGTGATATCCAAGGATGGAATTGCAGTAGACCCAGACAAGATAAACTCAATTAATGAATGGCCTGCGTCGAAAGATGTAACTGGTGTTCGATCTTTTATGGGAATCATAGGCTACTATCTTAAGTTTATCGAAGGATTTTCTAGAATAGAAAATCCTATAACATCTTTACAAAAGAAAAGTAATAAGTTTTTATGGGATCAAAGATGTGAAGAAATATTTAAGAAACTAAAAGAGTTATTAACAACAGCACCTATTTTAAAAGTTGTTGATCCCAACAAAGATTTCATAGTATGCACAGACGCATGCAATGATGGAATTGGTGGGGTCTTAACACAAGAAGGTCACGCAATTGCATATGAGTCTCGGAAGTTAAAGATTCATGAAAATAACTATGCAACTTATGACCTAGAGTTGGCTGTTGTAATACATTCATTAAAAATGTCGCGACATCATGTAATTGGAAGAAAATTTCTCTTAATGACTTATAATAAAGGGTTAAAATACTTATTGGATCAATTGAATCTGAACACAAGGCAAGATAAGTGGCTAGCTTTCCTTAGCAAGTATGATTTCAAGATTCAGCACATTAAAGGAAAGGAAAATAAGGTTGTTGATGAATTAAGCATAAATGCAAAAGTAAGTTTTATTTCAGTAATTAGCACTTATAAAACTGATTTAGAAAATCAGATTAAGGAAAGAATCATAATGGATGTAAAACATCAGAATTTACTCACTAAAATTGTTGAAGATAATGCTGAAAATTGTATAAAAGATTACATAATTGATGAAAGAGGGTTACTGCTATATAAAAACAGACTTTATGTTCTTAATGTTGCTGAAATTAAGTTGTTGATTTTGAATGAATTGCATAAAAGTCCATACTCAGCACACCTTGGTTACCAAAAGATGATAACTATGTTGCGAAATGATTATTTTTTGCCATGTATGAAAAGTGAAGTAGCTAAATATATTGCTAGGTGTATAGAGTGTCAGCAAGTAAAGGATGAACACCAACACCTAGCTAGATTATTGCAACCACTACCTATTCCAGATTGGAAGTGGAACATAATTAGTATTGATTTTATTACTGGATTACCTAAAAACCAGAAACATAATGATTCCATCGTGGTAGTTGTGGACAAGCTCAACAAAATAGCCCATTTCATACATGTTAAGACAAATCACAAGGCTGCTAACATTGCTGAAATTTTTATGAAGTAGATTTTTCGTTTGCATGGTATTCCGAAAGTTATCATTTCTGATAGAGACTCAAAGTCTACAAGAAATTTCTGGAAATATTTATTTAAAGGTTTAGACACTACTTTGAATTTCAGTACATCATTTCACCCACAAATAGATGGGTAGACTAAAAGAGTTAATCAAATTCTTGAAGACATGCTAAAAATGTATGTTAGAGACCAGCCAGGTAAATGGGAGGAATATTTACATCTTGTTGAATTTGCTTATAATAACCATTATCAAGCTTTGGAAAAGCTTAGTCCCTTTGAAATTTTATATGGCATAAAATGCAATATTCCTATATCTTGGAGTAATCCAGTTGATAGGTTAATGTTAGGACCTAATTTGTTAAGAGAATTGGAACTAACTGTGAAACAGGTTCAAGGCAGTTTGAAAATTGCACAAGATAGACAGAAAAGTCAGGCATATCTAAAAAGAACTCAGAAAGAGTTTCAGGTTGGTGAACATGTGTTCCTCAATGTAAAACCTAAGAAAAGTTCCCTAAGACTGGGAAGTTGTGCTAAATTAGCACCAAGGTATTGTGGACCTTTCGAAATCTTGTCCAGGGTAGGACCAGTGGCATACCAGTTGGCATTGCTAGCAAATCTTAAAGTACATAATGTATTTCATATCTCTCTTTTAAAAAAGTATGTGCATGATATTACTCATGTTATTAATTGGAATGATGTACAGGTGGAACCAGAAGGAGATTTTCTGGTGGAACCAGATTGTATACTCGACAAGAGGAAAATTTTGCTTCGTAATCATACCATTGGATAGGTTAAGGTGCAGTGGAAGCACCTTAGACCAGACGAAGCTACATGGGAATTGGAAAGTAATATGCGGGTGGAATATCCAATGTTGTTCCAGGAGGAACAAGAGGATGATGAATAAAGAAACATCGAGGACGATGTTGAACTTAAGAGGGGGCGTTTGTCACATACTCAAGTTCTAGACATTTTATGTTATTGACAAAACATTATGTTTTATTTTTATTGTAAATTTTTATGACTATTGACCAAGTGGGGTCATGGATGACTATAATTAATTACTTTGAATATTTTATTATTAATAAATAAAAGTGGAGACAAATATCCAAAGGAGACTGTTGAATGAGTGTTCATTGACCCACTAGGGGGAATGGACTGTGGTGGAGAGCAAATTGACACTTAGAAGCATCTTCAACTCACTTATAACTGTTGCAGGGGGCAACTTCCCTAGTTTTTTGGAAATGTTCCCCAAGAAAGTGGAACTGAGTAGGTGGCTCATTTACTGAAATAAACTGACCAAAAGACATAGGCATGTTATTTATCTATCCATCAAATTCAGCAGGAGGCTGTTCATTCTTACCTTGTGATAATTTATGAGCACAAGAGATTTGATGAGGGAAAAGTTAGAAGTGTTTGAGTGAAATAAGACTGCATTCTGAACTAGTGCAGCCACATTGCTGAGTTCAATATTGCTAAAGACAGGAGGTGCTACTGTTAATTACTACTGCTGAGTTGCAAGGGAATTTATTCCATTATTCCACACAGAATCTTCGTCCTAGTGGTTCAATGAACAAGCTTGGGGGTCCTGAGGCAAGTAGCTTGGCTGTCTTCAGGAGTTGGTTGGGTGAAACGGGCTCCTTTGGCTATTTGTTTCTTCTACAGTTTCCAGGTTCACATTGTGTTATCATGTTTACTTCTGTCATGTTAATAAATTAAATAGGAATGTTTATGTTATCAGCTTCTCCCATTTAATTTAAGATATCCTGCCTTAGTTTCCCATTTAATTTAAGATATCCTTCCATAGTTAGTGAACAATTCATTCTATAAATTATTACTGTTGGGGACAAAATGCAATATGAATGATGTAGTTAAAATGATAGAATGATTGATTATCAATTTACTTTCCTGCATTTTTCCACACACTGTAAACAGTGCCGTACTCTAGTATAGGAAAGGATAATTAGAGTAGATCAGAGTGATTGTATGCAAACGATAAATTTAAATGATTATTTCATAAACAGAGATATATCATTTTCAGTACTGTGTTATTGTTCTATTTAAATAGACAATTTAAAATTGTAAACAGAAAAATACAATTTCTCCAAATACTTCATTGTTTATGCTAAATAAGTAATCACTGTCCTTTGTTTATAGACAACTGTAGTATTGAAAATACATTCCTTTCAAACAATATTAAAAACAGTCTTTAAAACCAAAGTTATTTACAGTTCTTGTCAATAGACTCTTTCCATTTACCAAACTTCTTTTACAAATATTACTAGGTTTCTTATATCGCTTCTACTATCATAGAACTATATCAAAGATAGATTGATATTCATACTATTTTCCAATATCGGAAAATCCTCTGTATAAACCTTACACAAAGACTTAGCATTACAGTAGGAGTATATAATTTCACCCTTTTCATTATTGTAATAATTCATAGTGCTATCAAACTATACAATACGAATCTGGTATTTGAATAAAGATAACAACACTATAGATTCGTTCAGGTAAGGTCAGCTGTGGGTTCGAAACTCCTGAAGCAAAACTTCAACAATCATTTCAAACGTAACTGTTATCAAATGAATATCCACATTAGGGTTTTAAAAACCTGAGCATTATCTTTACAGTTTAATTGATTTCTTTTTAACTCTTTTCCAAAACCTAGGCTGGAGGAAAGCCCTAATTATTTTCTTTTGCATTTAGGCCTACTTTCGTTTGAAATCCAATGTATTTGGTTACCAAGGTTAAACAAAATCATGAACAGGTCGAAGAACTAATCCTTCGAACCTTATACCAAAATAGCATAAATTACATTTTAAAAACCTTCATTATTTTTGATGAATCCATTCGAATTACACAGAACAAATAGTTCAAAATCAATCGAATCATTTCATGATATTTGAATCCAAAGCCTGATAAACAAAACCTCAGCAAAAAACACTGTAAATAGTGGCTGAGACTGTAAAGAAAATGATGAGCTACAGCTCAAAGGAGCAATGCTCTTAAATATCTTTTTTCTTCATAACTTAAATGATGATTACAATAATCATATGCACAATCATTTTTACACCTTCAATCCTCGACAGAGACTAAACAAAACAAAAACCATTTCTTTGTAACTGTTGGAAAAACCCTTGGAAGATAACATTGAGGCTTACCCGGATAGCTAGTATCCTTTTCTTGCAGACGAATGCCAATACCATGAGAGCAGAACCTGCCAAAGACAACGCATTATGCAGGGGTTAAAAACAAGAAATACAAAAGTAATACGAAACCACATTACTATTAGATAACAACAGAAAACGAAGGAAATACTTTAATACATTACCTGAGTAGGATTATGTTACATCGTTTTTCTCCAGACATACTGTAGACGCTCGAAGCATTGCTCCAAAATTCCTTGTCGGGAGAAACCAGACCTGGTTCGCTCAGACTCCGATTGAGAACAACTATAAACTGATTAGTGCATAAAATGCTCACAACATACCTAGAGGGGGTTCACTTATGTACATTCTTATAACCTGGTGTTTTCAAAACCATAGAACTTCCAAAACAAAACTCTTATTGTTAGGTCACGGTATCAAGACCCGAGCACATCACAAATCTGTAAGTCCACTCTTCACAATTTTGTTATCCCTGCAAATGTTTTATAGTTGGATCATCACGCCATCGAAACCCTAGAAGGCCGAAGCAAGGGTGTAAGTTACAAACCCTAGTGTTCTGGAGAGCCTGTCGGCCTCCCTCTCCACTCTCCCATAATATTGAATGCTACAAGCATGAACTTGGCGAGATATGGTGAAGTAGGGTTTTTCCAAAACCCGAGATAACACAATATCAATGGCCAGGATGCTGCCACCATATCACTTAGGTATACGTTCACCCACTACATTTAAAACTTCATTTAAAACTTGAATCACCATTGTCGAGATAGTTTCCAGCATCGAGTTCCAGCAATACAATACCTCACCATGTCATGCCCAACCCGACAACTGCTCATATGTCCAGTCGTTGTGTCATTACCACAACCCCATTTTTAACACATGAACTAGCCATAAAAGCAGCCACCATGTAATCCACTACTATTGCAGTTATGAAGGCTTTAATTACACCACCTTTGGAATGAGTGCCTGCCAATGCATACTTCTAAGAGTTAACTCTTCACCCATCATTGTATTGTTAAGTTTAAACTATTTTAGGAAGGGTCATATAGTTTCAAACCTTAGCAATAACACCTACATGATAATCTACGTATAAATTACAAAATGCATGGGTTATGCATATTTATGTTACATGTAGGATTAAGGTAATAAATCATAAGTATAAAGTTTGCAATAGATTGATACATATTCTTTCCATTCAAAATCTATGTATAATTGCTTTCCTAATATAGTGGATAATTCATATAACAAAACTATATTGTTAAATATAGGTGTTGAATTTATGATCCTTCCAAATAAAGTAGTATGATAAGGTTCTCACCATAGTTCTTGGTGGAGAACATGTAAATATTAAAACTATGCAATATTTTCCTTATAGTTATCATAAAAACTCAATATGTCAAACTCTTTTCATATTAAACCTGGAGATATAATGTAATGAAGGAAAGTAGATAATTTCGATAAAGTACCTGAAAGAATTTTCAGAGAAGATAACTCTTTGCATAATCTTAATCAAATAAAAGGACCAATATTGTATAGTAGGATAATTGAAAACATACAAGTAAACTACCAGTGGAATTCTTGGTCATACCTGCTCTCTGCAAACGGTAGTTAGGAGCGATAGCTAAGAAAGCCTAAGGGCTAATCAAGGACCACTTTAATACATCAAAATAATCTTTTAGTTGCTAGAATCAAAACGCACAACTTAGTAAATAAGTGATGCTATGCCTTTGTCAAAGAAAGTACATAATGCAAGCAACAAAATCAATTTAACTTTACAACGATTTCTAGTTTGACGCTAACTGAGTTTAAGATAATTAAAGACTTAGCAAATAGCTGTTGTATTTTGTAAGTAATCTAAACAACAGATTAGGAAAGTTGTTATCATTGAAATATTTGCTTAGAGTTTAGCATGTTGTTGTTAACATTTCAAACTTCTGCAGTTTATGCTACTACAAAAATTTTAAATTTTAGTGAATTTTTTTGGGATGTTACAAAATGTGAATCCACGGATTGGGTTGATAGTTGGGACCATGTATTAATCCCCATTGGTCAATGTATAGCTACAGAATCATCCAAGTTGGAGGAGTACCAATCAAGTATTTCACCAGAATATGACCACATATCAGATCTCATACAACCAGGTTTGATTAATATTTTTATATTTTTGATATTTTTGATGACTAGTTGTGCCTAATTAGTTGTGTATATTTTTTATATTTTTGACAACTAGTTGTGTCTAATTAGTTGACTGAAACGTTGGCACTATATTTTCTCCAGGGAACATATACATAGTGGTTTCCCCGAGACACAATGCATGGCGCGCTGACTATTGTTTGGCACATTGCTTAGAGGGGAATCAAACCCTAAATGTCCCATTACAGGACTATGAGGCCAATGATTTTCTAATTGGGTCGATGGTTATAAAAGGAGAATATTTGAACTATGTTTCCCACTTACCAAATAGAAAAGGGTATACATATGAAGATTATAGACTAGGTGAGATTGTATATGATTATATAAACTTACTTATTGGCACAAACCTCCAATTGCAAACAATTCCAAGGAAGAAATCGTCAAAGGAACGATACTTATTTCCTTATTCCGAGCACAAGAGGTTAAAGGAAACCCTTGGTATTCGAGGTGCTCCTGATGGTCTATTCGAATGACCATAGGTAGGTAATCTAGTATGTGGTTTGCATGTTTTATTGTGTACTATGTTATAGGTATGTGGTTTGCATGTTTTATTGTGTACTATGTTATAGGTATGTGGTGTACATGTATGCTATAATTTTGTTTCATGGTCTCATTGAGTATTGACATTAATATTTTGACTATTGCAGCCAGACATTGATAGCTTGATAGATTGATAAATTGCACGATTTTTTATCATGGATTTGTTTTCTTTGTTTTTTTCTCCCATCTAAGTAAACCATAATATCTGCATCCTCATGCCCATTTTCATGCTCACTATCACCATCACCATATCCATGCTCATTATCACTATCCCCATGGTCATTGTCACCATCACCATGCCACCATGAACATCACCAGCGTGCTCTTCCTACCCATTTTGTCACCATCACCATCCCCTTTTTCACCATAAGATTCTCAGCCATCGTCCACACAAATATAAATGTAATTTAGAAACCTAGAAACCCAAACCACAAACATAGAAACCTAATCTAGCCTTAGAAATCTAATCTACCCTAGAAACACAAATATAACCTTAGCAACCTAATCCATAACAATAGAAACCTAGAAACCATACCAAAAAACAAAGTCATAATCCTAATATATATGCATGCCAAAAAACAAAATAGCAACCTAATCCTAATATATTAAACCAAAAAAACTTCATCTATTCATGTGCATTCACTTGTATCTAAACCATTGTGCTACAAATATGCACAAGAGTCCAAGAAACCACAATTTGTATTCTAAACCCCTTAATGCATCTTGGACAAAGATTGTATTGATTCTAGGTTTGTTTCATGGATATTGAACTTGAGGAATAGCATTTAGGAAACCAAAACCATAGAATTTGAGCCTAAGAAGTGTCACTTAGGGAATGTGCCCCTTGTTTTCCTTGCTTACACTTGGTACACCTCGAGACCCATTCTTGGTTCGCAAATAACCTAGTCATGGAGGCAATAACATCCTTGGAGGTGATTATTAACCTATATAGGTTTAATGTGGTGCTTTGGGGACTCATAAATGGTTCTTCCCAAGTAGAGTTTAGTATTCTGTCCAAGACTTGATCATGGTGTCCATATTCAACTTGAAATCCAAATACTCCCTAGAAATGGATTCTGTCATGGTGTTTGAGCTCAAGAATGTTAAGTTTGGAATTAAATCCATTGTCCCACCAACCATGTTTATTCCTCAACACTTATTTATAGTGCACAAAACCTACTAATGGCACTTGTATCCCAGTTAGATGTTAAATACCCCCTACAAAATTCTCATTTTCTAGTTAAAGGACTTTTCCAATGCCCTTAAGCGTTAGAAAATTTAATATGATCATAAATCACTTGTTTCATCACTTGATGATGGCTAAGGCCCCACAATGTATTCATTGTCCAATGTGGAGTCCCAATGACACATTCATGAAGGTTGAGCCATATAAGTTATCTATAAGACCTAAGGTTGTTGGTTCCCTCATCTAAGCATGGTCAAGGACCTAAGTCTATTTTTTCCCTTCCATGATCATGGCCAAGGTATTAGTACCCATATGTGGAGTAAAAAACATCTTACTAGAACCCATATCCAGCTAGGGTTTTTCTCATTAAGAGGCAAAGAAGATTTTGCAATAAATGGTCAAATTCATAAAATGTTTGCATGAGAGTTTATGGACAATATGCTCATGTTGGTCTCTCCCAAACACACTTTCCAAAAATTAGAACATTCAATTTTGTTGCTTGGTTTGGTTATTATTCCCAAGGATGAAGTTCCCATCTCTCCTTGAGACACTTTACCTAAATGAAATTGGAGGCACGAAATGAAAATTGTGCATTGAAAGGACATGGCATTAGTTGCAATACATCTATTTCAGTAGGGCCATCCTCCCCATTCATTCATAGGCTGAAAACGCAAAGTTGGGAAACAATTTTATGACAATGGAGTGAAAAAAAAACTAGTGCACGTGGATGATCACGCAAAAAAATTCAACCTCAAACTCTAGGCCGAGAGTTTAAAAAACTCTAGGCCAAAATTTTGTGAAAGTTCAAACTCTCGGCCGAGAGTTTAATAAAACTCTAGGCTGAGAGTTTGAACCAATCACCGCACTGTATTTTTAAAAAAAAATCTCGGATGAGAGTTTGAACTAAACTCTCAGCCGAGAGTTTGGAAGATATGTTTTCGGCCGAGATTTCATGGTCAACAAAACCTGCGAAAACATCTGGCATCTTTCTGGAACCTGCAACTTTAGCAAGCCAAAACCCCTGCAAATTTTAAATATTATTTGTCGGACTTGGTAACAATGGATTCATCTATGAATCTAGTTTCCAATGATATGATAATTGTTTCAATTCGATTTGAATTTCTATTTATTAATAATTTTTTTTCTAAACCTTATCTCTTAAGAATTTTATTACTCTGAAAATCACCCAAAATGAAAATTCAATATCATAACAAAGACAACACCAAAAAATTTGAAATCTTCACAGAGATCTTCCTTGCCCCATCCTCTTCAAAAGTGTACTTTATTTTTTTCAATAAGAGTCACACTAAAAAGAAAATTGAAGCTTACCAACATGTGTCGATAAGGCACCATTTCTGAACATATGCTATTTTGATAAATAATAAAAAATAGTTCTCAAGTCCGAAAAACCTCAAAATATAGTCCATGCACAAGTGCAGTGTGTATAGATTATGATCATACATTGTTTTACCTAAAATGAATAACCATCTGTCAAAAAACTAGTGCTCACGCTGGTCACTCACTATCCATACCTAAAATTTTCAAGTATATGCCGTTGGTGACCACCAAATTTGTCCCCCGATATGTCCATAAAAAAATTAAAAAAATTACGAATAGAAATCTAATTCAATTCTCTAAAACATTTGTGTTTACTTCAAGTTGAAATTCCTAAGGGAGATATGGGTTTGAAGAGGTCGAAGTTGAAAAACATAAAATTTAGCAGTTTTGTTTGTCAAAAACAAGCCAAAAGTGTTACCCAACTTTGAGTTTTCACCCCATAGAGTTCGAATCATTCATACCATTTTTCACCATAATATTCTCATCCATCATCCACACAAATATAATTGTTAGATGCCTAATTTAGAAACCTAGAAACCCAAACCACAAACATAGAAACCTATTCTAGCCTTATAAATCTAGTCTACACTAGAAACACAAATATAACCTTGGAAACCTAATCCATAACAATAGAAACCTAAACCATGCCAAAAAAACCAATTCCAAGAAACCATAATTTGTATTCTAAACCCCTAGCCTAGAAACCCTATTTTGTATCCTAAACCCTAATTTTAATTCTAAACCTTAGAAACCCTAGTTTGTAGAATTTGTGTTCAAAATCCTAGAAACCCTAGTTTGTAGCCACTAACTATCGTTGACCAATCGCTAATATCAATGATTCATTGTCATTTTTTCCCAAATTGGACCTTCTCCATACATTAGTGAATCGATATGCGATTTGTTTTTGTGGGGGATTTCTTACTTGGTGTCTACCCCACTAAAAACTAGAAAAAACCCTAAGATGGAGTCTACAGGAAACAACTAGGAATGCTTCTTAAAAGAATACTCAATAATCCTCCCTACTTCATATTTGCACCATATGTACCCTCTCATCCTTTCCCATGGCCCAGGTGTCATCTTTTAGGTCCATTTTGGAAACTAAGGTTTTGCTCAGTAAGGGACTGTGCAATATTTGCACATAGGGGTCAACTTTGCAAAATCATCGATCAGGGACTTATGGCTAGCGTTCCCAGCTGTAACCTTCCTAGAAACACTTGTAGGACTTCCTGAAACCTGGTTTTGTTGCACAGTTGGAATTCTATGCCCTCGGTAGGTATCCAACTGGTGTCCCAGAAGGCCTTTGGGATGCGAGTTGGAACGATCCATAGAATGATGACCGTGGCTCGGATCGACAAACCGTCGACTCCGTTGGATTCATGACATTGGGATAGTTCTAGGCGTGCCCCTCTCCTCTGGTCCCATGGCCTAGGTGTCATATTTTAGGTCCATTTTGGAAACTAAGGTTTTGCTCAGTAAGGGACTGTGCAATTTTTGCACATAAGGGTCAAATTTGCAAAATAATTGGTTGAGGACTTATGGATAGCGTTCCCAGATAGAAACGTCCTAGACACACTTGTAGGACTTCTCGGAACCTGGTTTTGTTGCACGGTTGAATTATATGCCCCCGATAGGTATCCAACTGGTGTCCCTAAAGGAATTTGGGATGCAAGTTGGAACAATCCATAGAATGATGATCACGGCTCGGATTGACAAACCATCGATGTCATTGGATTCAAGACATTGGGATAGTGTTAGGGGTGCCCCTCTCCTCCGGTCCCATGGCCCAGGTGTGATCTGTTATGTCCATTTTGGAAACTAGGGTTTTGATGAGTAAGGGACTCTGCAACTTTTGCACATAGGGGTCAAATTTTCTAAATCATTGATCGGGGACTTATGGCTAGTATTCCCATCTGGAAACTTCCTAGACACACTTGCAGGACTTCTTGGAACCCGATTTTGTTGCACGGTTGGAATTCTATGCCCCTGGTAGGTATCGAACTGGTGTCCTTGAAGGCCTTTTGGATGCGAGTTGGAAAGAGCCATAGAATGCTATGGGTGCCCCTCTCCTCCGGTCCCATGGCCCAGTGTCATCTTTTAGGTCCATTTTGCAAACTAGGGTTTTGCTCAGTAAGGGACTATGCAATTTTTGCAGATAGGGGTCAACTTTGCAAAATAGTCGACCGGGGACTTATGGCTAGAGTTCCCAGCTGGAACCTTCCTAGACACACTTTCAGGACTTGTTGAAACCCGTTTTTGTTGCACGGTTGGAATTATATGCCCCCGGTAGGTATCCAATTGGTGTCCCTAAATGCCTTTGGGATGCGAGTTGTAATGAGCCATAGAATTATGATCGTGGATCAAATCGAAAAACCATCGACTCCATTGGATTCAGGACATCGAGATAGTACTAGGGGTGCCCCTCTCCTCCAATCCCATGGCCCAGGTGTCATATTTTAGGTCCATTTTGGAAACTAGGGTTTTGCTCAGTAAGGGATTGTGCATTTTTGCACATAGGGGGCAACTTTGCAAAATTTTGATTTTGATTCTAGAACTAGACATTCAAAGAGTGGCAATCAAACCTACCACAGTGCACCCTTGGTAGATTGCTATGTCTTTAGTGTGCCATGTCATTTAACATCTCCTTATTGTTCCACTATATTTGCATTTTGAGTAATTAATGTCATTTTTAAGAATTCAAAGTTCTAAATAAAAAATGGAGGCGATGTTTCATCAATGATATCCCTATGATCCTTGCTAGCTTTGTTAGATCAAAGTCACCATGAACCTTTGCCATCAATTTATGGGGAATACTTTCCAAATCACCATGAACAACCATTACATCATCATTTGTATCAATCAAGTACATTCAATTTTAAATACATTTTCATATGAGACGAATCCATCCTTTTTACAAACATATTATTTTCCTTCATCAAAACAAAATTATCAAGGAAGATCATTAAACTAGTTAGGTATTTCATTTTCCATGGATTTTGTATGATTACTTTTGCATTATGACAAGTGGAAAATGGACATATGAAAAAGGTAAAGCACAAACCAGGGTCTTACATACTAGGGTTTACTAAGGATAGGGTTTATATCTTCAACAATTTTATGATAGTGAATTCATGACCAACTATTGGTTAGCATATTGGAACAAACTAGGGTATATTTGTTGTATATTTGACCATATGTACATGAAGGACCAATGAATTTTATTACACTTTAGTTCATGCATTCCTTTCCATTGTACTTGATACTTTGCCATTGTTTTTAACATGCTAGAGTAGGCACACTTCAACCGAACTTCATAGATGCTCATGTACGTATCGTTTGATTAAATACGGTAGCATTGATGAAATGTGTCACATCTATTAGACTTCCTCTTAGTTTGTGAAAATTTCATAGGCTTACATTGATGATATGCGTAACATGTTTTACATGGCAGAGGTTATTCAAACATATTTTGACTTATTTTGTTAACTTTTGTTTTTTCCTGGCAACCATAATCCTGATCAATGGGTACGAACCCTTGGAGTTGACAAAAACCACAATTTAAAATTAGATATCAAATTAGCATGCATGTACTAAGTTCATTCATTGGACTGTTGGAAGATATTATTAGTTTGTTCCATTAAGATAATTTTTTCATAACACAATGATGATATGTTACTTGATCAATGCAATAAATGTAAGAGAATAAATATTGCTTAAAATGTAATTATAAAAATTCCAATAGTATAATTTATCAATTTGTGGAAGAGATAAATCATCACAAGAACAAGTGGAAACTCAAGAGAAAATATGCAATATATTATATCATGCATTGATAGTCGAATGTTTGTAATACAAAATATGGCAAAGTAGTCGCCCCTTAAATGGCCTGTCAATGTACATGTATCCCTAAGTACAAAAATGTGCATGTATGTCAAAATACATATATATGGGACTATGCAACATCAAAAATCAATCTTTCACTTGTTTTTTCCTGACTTTCCTCTATCAACCATCTCCCTAGGATCACTCTTCATCTCAGGAATCTGCACAAAAAAGATCATTATTTTTATCAAATAACTGCACTAATACCCTACCATTAACAAACTTAAAAAATTAACGTATGGAAAAATTATTTTTGACAAACACTCACCAAATCCATTTGGGGTATATATGCTTGCGGTGTGCTCATGGAAGGCCTCTCTATAGTTGTGCTCTGCAAATAAAAGATCATATCTCAATTAATTCAACAATTCAACATTGATCAACATGTTTGGGTAAATTGAATAAAAATACTTGGTCATTAATGAACATCTCACCACAAGAGGAGACCCAGTTACACCAATGGATTGAGCGGAGGGGCCGGGCACTGCTGCCGCAAATGGATACAATCACCAAATGGGGAAATAGTTAGAAATGCGTGAATAAACAATATAGTAACATGGTTAAATACTATGCATTGTAATTGTTGAAATAGTTACCTCTGTATGACTTGTTTCTATTACAGATGCGGCGCTAAATGCAACATCAATGAACCTTGTTAGGTGAGGGGTAGATGGATCTCCCGTGTGTCTATTATAGAGGACATCCAAACCCTTTCTAGGACTGGAGCTTCTCTTATACACTTGTCCCTTTTGCACATTTGGACTAGGAGGAGAGGAAACTACTGACTGTTTCCTAAATATAGAAGTTGATGGCTACAATCACCAATTACTGGCGTAGTTAGAAATGTATTGGTCAATGAAATAGAATGTATTAACAAACTGACAATGATGAAATACATACCGATGTACTGTATACTTCAATCAATTCTAAGAAATGTTCTGCCACCCGTTGGGTCTCTATGGGAACGACAACGCTTGTATTCCCACCAGGGGGAAGCTCACTAGATGAAATCATTTGCCTCTGAGGGGGATCTACAACCTACAATTTAGAAAATTGTAAATATTAGATCGTGTAGAATTAATTAAGTAACATGTGATAAAAAACTAACAAAATAATGTCATATTGAAATAGTTACCTCGGTGTGAGTTGTTGTTATTGAAGGTATGACAACATCTTGTACATTAGACGATTCTGGTGCATGAGCCTCTAGACTATCCTATGCATCATCAATGGAAAATTCTTTCCCCTCGTTCCCTTCTTGTATCAACTACAAGTTTTAAAATCATTAAAAATATTATCAATCTATATATGTGTATAGTAAGGAAAAATAATTTACAAATGACACTAAATTGTTAACCATTTACTTACCTGTGTAAAATACCCAATAAAGCTATCATCTGTCTGGATAGGACCAAAGCAATGATGGCCACATATTGTGCATGGGTGGGGCTCTCGGTTGTGCTCATGAGGTGCAGGTCTAGTGCCACTACTAGATGCTCCTCGACCACTAGAAGGTGGTGGCTCTACCCTACCAGGAGGTGGGGGCTCTACTCCACCCATAGGTGGTTGCTCTGATGGCCTTGCCTGGTACATACCTTGAAGATACATGCTATGGCCAACAACTGCATGTGCCAACAGTAGGAGTGACTCCTGTGTCTGTGGCACCAACTGATGTGCAGGCGGCACATCTGGCCTGGGTAGATTCCTACGAAGTGAAGCTACTGGGTGATTGGGATCTATGTGGATCGCATTGGGATGTTGTTGAGGCATCCCCATCCCAACTCCCTGGTATTCCAAGATATCAAAATAATGAACATGCTTCCCCAAAACAAATTCTGCGTACATCTTTCTAAGAAAATATAGAGGCATTTCCCTGTTGTTATGTGGTCGTATATCAAATACCATGTACCATCGGTCCATCCAATTATCTATGAATGGTTTATATGTACACCACTCGATAGAAATATGCCTTTTGTTTACATTTGGGATTTCACCCATCTGTGGATCTTTAAAAAGGGAAAAGATATGTTGTTTCATTATCTTCAACTTCTTAACTTCTTTGTAGCTAATACCATCATCATATTCTTGCCTCTTTCTCTCTCTGTATGTAGCAATATCTTGTAGTGCACCATTTGACCTACTAAAGGTCTCTATCATTGCGTCTAAATTGGTTGCAAGCATACGGTGCCTATCATCAACAATTTTTATTGAGGCTCAAATGTATCTAAGCCTCTCAATTTTTCTTTGGATGTATGAATGTGCATCCATGGTTGTCACTGCAATCAAAAAATAAAAAACAAATCATTAGGAACATATACATGTGCTATAATGACATCTCTCAAATATGAAAAAAGTAAAAACTTTGTGCAAGAATGAATACATTACAAACATAAATATCATCTCAATATACTATAATAACAAATACATGTAAACCAAAGTGGAAGGTGAGGATCAACTACATGTAAATCGATTAATGATCGATGGCGGAGAGCTCCTAATTCAATTAATACTAAAGGATCAAGACAATGGGGGCCTTAAAAGCACTTTATGTACACCTTTCTATAGCCGAGGTATTGGAGAAGATGTTATTCGTCATCCTCTACCTTCAAATATTGATCTTTTGTAACTAATTCATTTCATGTTCGTGTCCCTTTCCTTGCTCAGAATCTAGTGTATGATGAGGAAGATTTGGTGGTGAAGTCCTCTGCATCATTAAGAAGGGGCAAGATTTTGAATGTGAGGGTTGATCTACACTTGTTCCATGAAGTAAATCTCTTATCGGTTTCTAGGTATGAAGACCCAAATCCATCGATTGAGTGTCTTGGTGGTGAAGGAGGTCAAAAAATATGTGGTAGTTCATCTTAGCAACAAAGTAAGCGGTGTGTCTGCAAAGGAGGGGATCCTAATCCCTTGGGTATTCGGGGATGATTTAAAATCCATCATGCCATTGGGTTGGATTCACAAGCATTGGTTGGACATTTTTAGGCTAAAAGAATGTGTGGGAAAAAACATAGGGTTTGGTTGAGTCAAGTCTGGAAAGCAAGCATAGGTTATAGTCCATAGTTCCTCCTCCTAGCCAAATGGTGGATGGATTTTCTTTTCCAATTTGCAATAGATGTGGAAAAAATATTGAAGAAAAGTTGGTGTTGGGATTCAAATTCCTTATTGATTAGGTGGATGCAAAATTCATTAAGGGGATTGATAGTATGGAGGAATTGCCATATGTTAAATAACAATTTCTAAAAATTTTAGTTTTGGAAATTCATTTACATGGATTTTTAATTTAGGGCAATATAAAAATTTATATTGTTATTGAGGAAATGAGGCAACGATGAACATTTGGATGCCTATCTTTCCAATCCTCCTTTCTTTTCGAATTCACCCTCCCTCCACTTTTCCACGTCAACGTTGGAAGCTCTAATCGCTCAAGCGTTTTGGTTAATTTCATCAATGAACAGTGGACACGGAAGCAAACCGTTTTTTGGCTTTTAAAATATTAACCATAACGTGCACGCGTTATGTATTTCTATAATGCTCACATGTTATGGAATTCATAACGCTCGCACGATATGATTTCCTATCCTACGTGTTAACTGACATGGAAGGCTCATGCCCACCCATGCCTAGTTCAAAGAAACACATGTGCATTTTAGTTTTACTGAACTTTAGCGCGTTCCGCGAAAGCATGATTGCACCTAAAAGGTCCCTCAACTTCGTGCAAGGGCCCATATATATATAATTTCACTGTTATAAATAATCTTTTTTGAAAGGTATATAATTTTTATCATTAAAATTTATTATTTTATATAGTCACAAATTTATAAATATATATGGTCTAAGATGATGATGATGATGATGATAGTTAATGTCTACTTAGACCAATTTCGGTTTATCCATTTTTGAGAAAAGTAAACAATTACTTAGTTTACTTTAGAGTTTTATTTCTACACTTAAAAAATTTGCAAAGAAACATTCTTAAATAACTATAATTTTGAAAAGATAAAAAATTGAACAAGTTTATATTATAACCAAACTATGACTTCAATATTACAAACAAACTCTTTGAAATATATATAATTTTTACTATAAAACTTAATTATTTTATATAATAAAAAATTTATAATTATAAAATTTAAAACAAATAACATTTTTTAATTATGAAATTTAAAACAAATAACTTTTTTTTAATTATAAAATTAAAAAATAACATTTTACCTACCTATTAAAATTAAAATTTAGTTATCCTTTACTTTCATATTGCAATCAATTTTTCATGGAATAAAAAAAACCACATACCACGCAAGTATAATATTTTTATATATATCTTGAATCCAATCCACATTAAGAAAAGTACAAATAAAAGACTTCCTACCATGAAAGTATAACCTTTATATATATCTTAAATCCAATTCGCAATGAAAGAAGTACAAATAAAACATATTTTTATATATATCTTAAATCCAATCCACATTAAGAAAAGTACAAATAGAAAACTACATACCGAAATAAAAGTATAGCCTTTATGTATATTATATATATCTATCTATCAAAAGTACACTCTAAAATCCAAACAAAACTATAGGAAAACTATATATATATATTTCATTTGAATATCATGTCCCACAATTATAATATAAATCAAACCAGTTCATGCCTAATAATTTTCAAAAGAATAAAACATGTATCTCCATACCGATATGTCGCTTTAGTGGGATATATCTATCTAGTGGCAAGACTTTAGTTATTTATTTATATATAATATAATACGGTATGAAATCTCGACCATAGAATATGAAGGAAGGTGTAAGTTTGTGTATATAACAATCAGATATTTCAAATATGCAATTATTATTATTTGTAGAATAATTATGGTCAAAAGACTTGTAACTAGTATAATGATGAAGAAGAGATTTTTATTGTCCACTAAAGATAATTTTTGATCTCTTATAGATATAGGAAATAAATATAAAAATTATTAATTATTTTCAATATATTATTTATAAAATAAAATTTTAAAATAAATGTTTTAACTTTTTTGTTTTTTTATGAATTAATGTGTTATAAAAATGAAATTAAATGTTTTTAAATTGTTTATAGTAAAATTATAATTTTGATTTTTTAATTTAGAATTTAAAGTTTATAATAGAGTTTTAGCCATTTTTAAATTGCTTATAATAAAATTATAATTCTGATTTTCTAATTTAAAGTTTAAAATAGAATTTATAGTTTATATATATAATTTATGATTTTTTCAGGGTTGGTAGGCATGGGTGGAGTCTTCTTCGACTCTGAAGGAAACAAGTTGAAAGATTATGCTTGGGGAATTGGAAGAAGGACTAATAACAGTGAGGAATGGCTAGCTCTAATCAAAGGATTGGAGCTAGCAAGGAACGATGGCCTCGAAGACTTGGTGGTATTGGGCGACTCGATGCTGATTATAAGAGAAGCAAGAAATTTGACAAAGAACACTAAGAATCCTATTTCTAAGATTCATCGTCTATTTAAGTGCGTAGTCAATGAATTTAAAACCATCAAATTCCTCCATTTGATGAGATCCAACAATCACCAAACAGATGCTATGGAAAATATAGGAGTTAGTCTTGATTTGGAGTACTGGTATGCAATAAAAAATTCTATGGAAAGATTTGGGTCCCATCATTTTGCTCAAATTATTTTAGATGGCAACATAACATTTGTTCCTTTGCTCTAAGAGGAGGTTAACCTCCTTGGATTGGAGTGGCTCCATAACCTTCCACTCTCCTCTTTTAAGTTATACTCGTAGCTATGATATGGCCAAAATTAAGGTTGGTTCAATAGTCTTAAACCCACATCGTGTCTCGGATCGGGAGCAACTCGCACGCAGGAGCCACATGGCCAACATGCAGCAATTTATGGCGCTGGGAAATCAAGAAGGAATGGGCTCAAATGCTGGCTGCGGTTTCACTGTCTTTTGTTGGATGAACCTGGTTCGTTTGAACTCGAGAGGAAACAGTGTTGAGGTTCATTGTGCAAGGATGGGCGACTCTGCCTCTCCATTCCCTGCTCCGGGTCTCTTCTCGGCACATTGCTTGCTCTACAGGAAGTCGATATCCAGCACCGGGGGATCTGTGAGCATGGAATTCCTGAAGAAGTCCCTTGCGATGGATGGCGGCTAGACCATGTTACAAGATGGCTTGGTTAATGTGCAACACAGCCCCCACAACTCCTGTAGGCATGAATTATTGGGGATTGGAAAGAAATTGCATCCCTCTTTTGTCAAAGAAGATGGTAGAAGTACTTGTTTCAAGCAAGAGTTTGATAGCATCCCAGAGTAGGTCAAGACTTACATGAAATACATGGAGATCCAAATATGTTTGCTTCAAGGGTAAAATCACGAATTTAAGAGGGCCATCCATCACCTGTACACACTAGTGCAAGCAACACATACAGAGGTCTATGATAGCAACAACAAACTTAACGAGAAGGTTGATAATATTGCATAAGTTCTTGAAAAGGGTTGTCCTTGTTCTGTAAATCTGGACGCCAAAATCATTGTTGTTCATAGCAGTGTTAAGATAGTAGAAGCAAAGATTGATAGCATGCAAGCGGAAATAAGGAGAAGCACTCAGGGATTGCAAAAATAATTTGGAGGTTCAGTTGGTGGACATGCAGAGAACCAGGCCATTATACCCCATTAATAGATCGAGTCTCATTTCCAGTATTGGCTCTTCAACTCTGTGAACTTCTAGGTTTTCCTAGGCACTTTTTTGGGTCTTTCTATGATACTTCAGAATTTTAGTTTAACAGTTTTTGGGGTTTTACATCTAGCAATAATAGTTATGAAAGCTTTCAAGACATATGACATTTCTTCCTCTCAATGTTTTGCTTCTGTTACCTGCTTCTAGGGTAGTTTGTCCAGAGATATAGTCTCCCATAGATTAGGAAAATATCATGATAGTTACAAGCTTGTAACAGATGAATGTGGAGTCATGGTCATTCTTCTTTTTTTGGGAATAGTCTCTTCTCGGCAGTATGTAACCTTGTGTTTTTTGCATTATATATAAAAGCTCTTTATCTGTTTCTGTAATATATATATATATATATATATATATATATATATATATATATAATTTATGATTTTTATATAGTACATTCGTTTTCTCTTATTCTTAATGTATTCATTGCATTAATTTTTTATTTAAATATATTTGTGATTATATTTTTAATGATATTGATATTTTAAATATATCCCTAATTTATTCTCCAATACTTAAATTAATAATTTAAATTTTTATTCTCACCTATTTTAATTTTTAGTGGTACTTACAGTAACACTAGGATGCCTCATAATCGTGAGGTCAAGTAGTTTATTATTGTACATTAAATACATTTTCATAGCCTTATTCTCAATGGGTGGAAGACTAATGTCCAAGAGGAGGATTGGATAGAGTATTGCTTTTAATTTTAAGATTATTTATTATAAAATATGTGTTGATTTTCTCTATTTTTATCCAAGTTACCCTAGAAATTATACAACCCCAAATTCACAACTATTTAAGATCACCAGATTAACAAACAAATAGATGTATCAAACAAAAAATATTTTTTTCCCAAAACCAAAAATATGAACTTCTTTGCAATTATTCATAAGACAAAAATAGGCCTTCCAACCTCCATCAGTCATTATGTATACAATATATTTCCAATCAAGCTTGTGATGAAGGTCAATTCGAAGATATTTGTATCAAATAATTGCCTCCAAGATGTTCTTATCATGCCCAAAATTAGGGTATGTGATTTGTCTAGATTTGATGATCATAACATTTTTCGTATGCATATTTAGTGACATTTCATAGCTAACACAAAAATATTTAAGAATTCTAAGTTGATTACCAATATTGAAGTCACTCCTTCTTAATAGAACAATATTAGTTATGTAAGAAATAAGTGTGATCACTATTATGTTTGAAGTAGTCCCAATGCAACTTGCTTTCTCCATATACATTCTAACTTGTCAATATAAATTAAGAAAAGGGTAGGAGATAGATGACATCCTTGTATAAGCCCTAAATTGCAATTAATTTCTCATACAACGTTAGCCTTGTATCACTCTACCCAATATGAACCTTATATCTTCTAGTCTCTTCCATAGATTAATTCTATTCACTATCTCAAAATATTTCCTAAATTCAATGAAGCAACAAAGAAGATTTATTTTGTTATCTCTACACTCCTCGACAATAATCCTAAGAATAATTAGGTGGTCAAAGGTTGCATGATAGCTTCTAAAACTCGCTTGACCTTTATCCCTCTTCCCATATTTTTAACTAATTTAAAATACTCTCCCTCTATAAAAAAATTGTGCAATTTGGCTAAGAGAGGGCTAATCATACATGTCCCATAATTTGAAGGGTTATTTTTGTCACCACTTTTAAAAATAAGAAGAATGAGGATTTTAATCCAAGGTTGACAACCTATTTGAGTGTCAAGTAAAAAATATTATGAATGCAAGGGATGAGAACAAATCCTATGATTTGTAGGACTTCTTCATGATAATGGTTGACGTCTTTATCTTTTATTTTTTCTAGGCACTTTATCCCAAACTCAATGTCTTCCAAAGAGAAAACCTCCTGTAATACCCATTTCATTAGATTTTGTGTTATTTTTGTTTAATCCATTTCAAAGATAAGTCAAAATCAATGTTTCCAAAGTGAAAAAGTGGGTTTTGAATAGTCAAAATTGGATTCCAAATATGAAAATTGAATTCTAAATGTAAAAAAATGGATTCTTAATTGTTTTTATTCAATTTTTTGTCCTCATTCACATATCAATCATATTATTCAATAAGAAAAAATTTGGAATTTACATCTCATGCATACTAATGAATAAGTGGTTTCTCAACAAATTAATATCACACACTAAGAATAGATCTATCAAAAATGCAACAATTGATAAAGTACCTATTGATTGCAAATAAATATTTGCAATTAAATTACAACTAAAATCTATCATCATAATTAAAAATGTTGACTTTGAATATTTTTAACTAATGACTCACATTGGAATGAGCTCCCATAAATTTAGAAAGCATAATCAAACTCTCTCTTTCAAATGAACTATATAGTCACCGACATCTAGATTAATTAAGCAATAGAATAAAGAGTGTACAAGAATTTAATAGTGGTGCCTCTTTGAGGGTGTGATCTCCATAAACCAAAAGTTCTAATTGTTCTTCCTTAATGATCCCCAAAGTTATGTATCCTTGGTGTGTGTGTTCCCGCACACACATGCATAATTAGACGTGATTATTCTACTAGTAATGATAATAATAATGTAATGGTACCAATCCTAGGGGTTTAACACACCCCTTCCTTCAAACAAGTGTTTCCCTCAATACTTGAATAATTGCAAATGCATTTGTAAAATATTTTATCTTATGAACGTGTCATTTATCAACATATTTCTTCATTTGATGAGGTACTTCACAATTGATCTATGGGCTGATGCACAATCATGGACTCCTTTAAAGACACTTTAGATACCACATAATACTGAAAAAACCTGGAACCTCTGACTTTAGGTGACAATTAGGGGTACTTCTGTAATGGATTTGAAGATGAAGTAAAAAGACAAAAGACAGGCAATTGAATCGGCTTTCATAATAAAGAACATGTATCTATACAAAATTTGTGTAAATGATTATAAAATTAGTTTCCATTAAATTGGGTTTTCAAATTTTCAGCACATCATAACATATATGTTTGTGCGGGTGCAGCACTTATTGAAGTAAATGATGTCATTTTTGGATAAAATGTTGTAGACATATAAAGGACACATGGGCCTAGAGCAACAGTATTTTTTCAAAAAAATTCATGAATTATTTTTTCTATTATTAATTATTGAAGTCAGAAAACCTTGAAATGAAAACGTTATGTGCGGGTGCAACACTTTAAGGGAAAAATTTAATGAAATCATTAATTTCTATATATAATATTGTAGAGCTCAGTCTCCTCTAGTGCACCATATATTTTTCTTGGTAAATGGTGAAGGCAATCAAAAGTTATATAAAAACCAATCAATGTATTTATTTTCGAAAACTGACGTGTGTCATTTAGAAAATTAATAATAAATAAATAAAACATACATTTTTATGAAAAAATTACATATTCAGAATCGTTAGATCGTACTCTACAATATTCTATATTTTCATAAAAAAATATTGAGTTTTTCATAGCAAAACACGTCATTGAAACTGAGCATATTGATAGAGTTCTAAAATACAGGCAATGGCCCTGGTTTTTTTGTTCTAGCCAATAGGTTCGGTAGTCCGAAGCTATTTCCGAACATCATCCCAAGCCTTGTTCCCGCTGAGTTTTTAAATTTTAAAACAATGCATATGCATTATAATGCATGTGCGTTATAACGCATATGCGTTTTTTCCTTGTTCTATCGCATATGCGTTATAACACATATGCGGTTCATATCGCATATGCGATTCATTTCACATATGGGATTCATTTCGCATATGAAATTCATATCACATATGCGTTTTATCTTTAGTAGCATGGTATGAGAGTAAAAAATAATTTACCAAGTTAGTGGATAGGCTTCGAGAGAAACCCCATCTAAAAGAAAAAGATCACCATCCCTCTTTATCTAACCATCGTTATTTCCCTCCTTCACCACCCCTCTACCTCTATAACCATCCCTCAGTCCTCTCTCTCTCCCCCTTCCCCCTCTCTCCTTTCCCTCTCTCTCCCTTCTTGCTTCTACCATCCCTCCCTCTCTTTCGACCTCCATGTGTTCCATCCTCTCACTCACTCCATACCTCACATCCTCCCCCTACCTCCTCTCTCCACCCCCTTCTCTCTCCTCCCATAATTTCTTCTCTCTCTTCCTCTCTCCCCCTCTCTGTCTCAATCCCCCCTCTTTCCTTATCGAGCCACTCCCCCTCGAACAAACTTACACACCTCTTGGTCTTGAAAAACCACACCCCTTCTCCCTGTATAACCCTCCCTCCCTCTCCTTTGACCTCCATGTGTTCCATCCTCTCACTCACTCCATACCTCACATCCTCCCCCTACCTCCTCTCTCCACCCCCTTCTCTCTCCTCCCATAATTTCTTCTCTCTCTTCCTCTCTCCCCCTCTCTGTCTCAATCCCCCCTCTTTCCTTATCGGGCCACTCCCCCTCGAAAAAACTTACACACCTCTTGGTCTTGAAAAACCACACCCCCTCTCCCTGTATAACCCTCCCTCCCTCTCCTTCGACCTCCATGTGTTCCATCCTCTCACTCACTCCATACCTCACATCCTCCCCCTACCTCCTCTCTCCACCCCCTTCTCTCTCCTCCCATAATTTCTTCTCTCTCTTCCTCTCTCCCCCTCTTTCCTTATCGGGCCACTCCCCCTCGAAAAAACTTACACACCTCTTGGTCTTGAAAAACCACACCCCCTCTCCCTATATAATCAACCTTCTCCCCTTTATCTCTCTCACACACATCCACACACCCCCTCTCCATCATTATCTCTCTGCCTCTATAACCGTCCCTCAACCCTCTATCTCTCCCCTTTTCCTCCCTCTCTCTCTCTCTCCCCCTCTCTGCCTAAATTCCCCCTCCTTCATAATCTCACCACTCCCCCCTCAAACAAACATACACACCTCTTGGTCTTGAAAAACCACACCCCCTCTCCCTGTATAACCAACCTTCCCCCCTTTGTCTCTCTCACACACATCCACGCACCCTCTCTCCATCACTATCTCTATGCCTCTATAACTGTCTCTCAACCCTCTCTCTTTCCCATTTTCCTCCCTCTCTCTCTCTCCCCCTCTCTGCCTAAATCCCCCCTCCTTCATAATCTCACCACTCTCGCATCAAACAAACTTACACACCTCTTGGTCTTGGAACACCACACCCCCTCTCCCTCTATAACCTCTCTTCCCACTTTCTCTCTCTCACACACATACACACATCCACACACCCTCTAAAACAATTCCTTTGCTGCCCCTCCCTCCCGCCAAAACCCTTTCTCTCTTCCCCCCTCCCTCCTGCCAAAACCCTTTCTCTCTCACACACACATCCACACATCCACACACCCTCTAAAACAATTCCTTTGTGGCCCCTCCCTCCCGCCAAAACCCTTTCTCTCTTCCCCCCTCCCTCCCTCCTCTTCTACCTCCATGTGTTCCATCCTATCACTCACTCAATCCCTCACTTTCTCCCCCTACCTCCTCTCTCCACCTTCAAGCCTTCATCCCTCCTTCATCTCTCCATATTTCTCTCATTTCCTTAATATCCATGATCTCTCTCTCTCTCTCTCTCTCTCTCACACACACACACACACACAATCCCTCATCTCTATCCCTCGGTGTAACCATCCTTGACCATCCTTCATTTCCCTAAATCCCTACTCTCTCATTGTTATTATCCCACTCTCTCACCCTCTAACCATCCCTCCATCCATCATTCTCTCTCTCTCTCTCTCTCTCTCTCTCTCTCTCTCTCTCTCTCTCTCTGACTCTCCCCCTCTCACTCTTTAACCACCCCCCATTTGTCTCTCTCACTCACTCACTCTATACCTCTATCTATACCACCAATCCATCCATCCCTCTCCTCCCTCTCACTCTTTAACGACCCCCCCCCCATTTGTCCCTCCATCCATTATGCTATATCTTTCCTCCATCCAATATCCTATATTTTTCTTACACCCAATCATCCCTCCCTCTTATATATCACCCTCTTCCATCCTCCCTATATCTCCCCCCCCCCCCCGCCATCCCTCCCTCCCACTTATATTTATTCCCCTCCCACCAATCCCTTCCCTTTATATTTTTCCTCCCTTCAGTCCCCCCTCATATCAATGTCCAAAGACCCATCTCTCCCTTCCCCTTACATTTCTCCTCACTTCATCCCCACCATATATCTCCCCTACCCATCCCTCCCTCCCATGATTCCCTCTACAACTTCCTCTCCCTCCTTTGACTCCCCCCACACCTCTTTTAGCTTAATCAATGTAATGTTGGGCCATGAGCCACCCCATAGATTGTCTGGATGGAATATTGGGAGTCTAAATTGTATTATAAGGGGATAAGGGTGCCATTATAGGGTTTTGGATGGGAGGGATGGGTCTCTGGACATTGACCATAGTCATGGAAGAAAAGATGGTCCAATGAGTCTCTAAATCAATACACATGCACTATAGATGGAATATTTGGCCTTTAGTGGGATATGGGTGTCATTATGAGGTTTTATGCACTAAGGATGGGTCTCAGGGTCTTAACCATGGTAATGGGACAAAAGTGTAACATAAACAAGTCTTAAACCACTACACATGCCCTTTCAAGGGGATATTTAGCCTTAATATGGGATATATGTGCCATTAGACTATGTTATGCACTGAAGATTGTTCTCGAGGCGTTGACCATGGTCATATAGGAACCATTACTAATATTTCTAGACAAGACATAATTCTGAAGTCACTACCATGGTCCAAGGATAAATCCAATCTTCTAGGGATTAAATGATGTTTTTATGGTTCATGGGAAAATGACAAGGTCCCAGACTACGACAAGCCCTATAAATGGAGTCTAAATGGGATAAGGGTGTCATTATAAGGTTGGGACCTTGATCATGGCCATGGAAGAAAAGGTAGGGTCTTAGGACCTAAACGAAGCTTTTATGGCTCATGAGCTATAAATGAGTCCTTTAATCACCACACATGCCTTCTAGATGGGATATTTGGCCTCTAGGTTGGGTATGGGTTCCATTATGAGGTTATGTGCATTGAGGATAGGTCTCGAGGTCTTAACCATGGGTATGGGTTGCATTATAAGGTTAAATGAAGTTTCAATAGTTGATATGCACTGAATCACATGTGCGATATATCGCATATGCGATTTAGTGATCACGGTATACAAATTGGTCGTTAGTAAAAAGCATAGAGTTCATATAGTAAAAGCATAGAGTTCATATCGCATATGCGTTAAAATGGAGATGCGTTATATCGCATATGCGATATGTGTTTAATAAAAAACCTTGGATTGCGGGCCATGGGCCAGTTTTACTGTATAGCAAAAGACAAAATTCTTCTGAAACCCGCGCAAAGCGTATTGTTCAACCTGCAATTTAATCATTTATTACATAGATCCATAGGTTTTGTACAATTTTGGGTGGATTTCAATGGGGAATCTACGTAATAGAGGTCGGAAGTTAGCGAGGAAGATGCTTACACCTGAAGAAGCTGAAATTAAAAAAGAAAAGAAGAGGGAACATTCAAGAAATCGTCAACATTCATTGGATGAGCAAATACTTCCTATTCCCACTCAACAGATACCTGATGAAGAGGCTGAGGAAGATATTGCAACTTTAATGCAAGCTAGTTATAACCAAGATGAAAATTTTGGTCCATTATTAAGCGGACAACCCTCTAAAGAGTTCAATCATTATGTTCTTGATAAGACTCCGCAACAACCATGCCAAGTGTTTCAATCTCCTAATCAAAGTTGTCAGCCTGTAGTGGATGTAAATGTCACTCCAACATTTCAAATGACAAGAAATCTCGCATCAAAACGAAAGAGAACTCCTAAACGCATACAAGTGGATGAGAGCGAATTGACTTCCATGGAAGGTAAGGTGGCTAAACACACTATCCTTCGTCATTGTTCTCAAATAATGAAACAATATTTTGAACCAAAATATGAAGCCGGTAAATACGAATTGTTTTTAGCTTTGATTAAATCTAGAAGTATGGCAACTGTTAAAAAAAATTTAGGCATAAGAACATTGAAGAATACCGAATCAAGTAATCACATTGTTAAATCTCTTGTTGCTGCATTCACATCGATTGGTAAAAAAACTCATTCAAAAGACTGTAATGTGGCTCGCCGCGTATTGACTGAATCAATTGTATCTAGATCCACAAGACAACTTCATTTACTTAAATGCACATTAGAAATTGTCCCTTTACATCCAAAGACACTTAAACAATATTCAGTAAGAAGAGACAACCTTGATGTAGAGGGACAAATGGAAACATTATGGGCATTTAGCGTTAGGTTGCCCCGCAAAGACATGAAGTTGGTCGAAGCAGTGAAGGGACTAGTGCACACGTTTTGGCACGATAACACTAGGCCTTCTTCTAACGCAAAGGATGTGTTAAAACGCTATAGGGGTTCTATGAACAATGAACCTCATGTTAAACATTATCTTGACATGACACAAAATCAACTGTTCGAGATGTTTAAAGTTTCCCACGTAGAGCTAAGGCTCGGGCAAAGATCTTTTGAAAAATGCAAGCCTTGGTATGTTAGAATCAATAGAATCCGGAACACTTTTTGTTGTAGATACCACATAGAGTTTGATCTATATTATCATACATTTGCACATATACTTCGTTTTTTGCATACTAACCATGTGCAGGAATGCTCAAGTATAGTACCACCAATGCCATCTAGAGATTTCATCCATAGCATAATGTGTCCAAGGAAAGATGGGCAGACACATTACTTGAAACAATGTGTAGAGGGTTCTTGCAACAATTGTGGTGGGCTATCATTATGGTCCGATTGCGTCCATGAGAGTGAAGCTCAAGCATTCAGGAATGCAATTGTCGAGAAGCAGAACTATCAATATTAGACATATCAGCTACGTGATGGGAAAGAAAGCAATAAGATTAAATTGGTGACTTCACAGGTGACAATCTACACGAATAATGTTCATTTAACTGAGTGTACATTGTTTATGTTGTTTTATATCATTGTTAAATATTGATGTATATTAATATTCATGTAAATATTTTTATGTTGTTTTATAACATTGTTTATTTTTTTCCACCAGGTGCAAGTATGTGATTTTATTTCAGAGTTCCATGGAAAGATCCAACAATACATTCAGCATGTCGATGTAGCATGGTGGCAAGATGAGCAATTCAGAATATGCTGGGACACCTTCCCTCTCGGAACAATACTATCAGTGGTTGACTTTGCGGAAAATTACACCTTACAACCACAAAATGAAATACAAAGTCAATACTATCACTCATAGCAGGTGAGCATAATGGTCCATATCACTTATCGACATGGGCCAGATAGCAATGAAGAGAAACGTGTGATATTGACAGAAAGTCACTTTTACATAAGTGACGACTGGACCCATGACATCCATTACGTGCAACATTGCTTTCAATTGTTCTATGATCATGTGATAGCTATGGAAATACCATTTTATCGTCATTTGATTTGGTCAGATGGTTGTGTTGGACAGTTCAAGAATGCACGTGTATTTCAATGGTTGTGTTTGTTGCACATAAAATACAAGGTGCCACATACATGGAACTACTTTGAAATAGGTCATGGCAAAGGAGAGCACGATGGTGCTGGTGCATGCATAAAAACTGCCCTTCAAAGGGAAGAGATGAAGTTTACAGGTGCTTGCCTTCGAGAGGCTTCATCTATAGTCAAATGGTGTGCATCTGTGATGGGAGAACAAGCAACAAGGAAACACCTAGTGCAGAGAATATTCTAGGAGGTGATAGATATGGACCGATCCCAAACACATCGGGTGAACATGGTGCATGGAACTCGACGTTTTCATTCAATTAGAAGCTCAGACAAATCAGACCTACAAATTTGGACAAGATTGAAGGCTTGCTTTTGCAGTTCCTGTAGCATCGATGAATGGGATGATTGTGAGTATACAAATACAGTTGATACATGGGATCAAGTGACACTTGGCACCGATTTCAAGGGGGTTAATGAAATAGACCATTTGGAATATTATCAGACATATATTTCTACAGACTATGATCACATATCGGATCTCAGACAAGCAGGTACAAAAAAGTAAATTAGTAGTACCTAAATCACTACAAGCCTTTACATTGAAAGAAATTTTAATTATGTTACATGCAAGACCCTTTTCAATATTTATGTATTTTTAACCTTTTTTATTTCCCTTCACAGGTTAGATATATGTAGTGGTTGCCCCAAAAAATAATGAATGGGGTTCTGAATATTGGTTGGCACGTTGCTTAGAGGGGAAACAAACCATTCTTGAACCTGTTACAGATGATGAAAATATTGAATTCCCAACTGGCTCGATGGTTATAAAAGGGGAGTACTTGACACTAGCAACACAATGAAAAAAGAAGGGTGGGTATGTTTACTAGGATTATACACCAGGATCTATTGTATACCACTTCACCAACCTGGTAGTTGGTATAAACATCAAGCTGCACACAATTTCAAATAAAAATAGGTCACATGTACGATACTTGCTACCTCATTTAGAGCATGAGAGATTGATGGACACCATCGGCAGCAGAGATGATCCAGATGGCCTACTCGAGTGAGTGCATGATCAAGTGTTACTAGATTGTTCAGTGTGGCTAGATTTTCAAGTGCATTAAATTTAATACTTAAAGTGTTTGTTGAAGCACAATTTCGATTATTTAGCCTTTATTTTATTCTCAATGCACTAAACTGTGATGTCGGATACCATTCACAGACATAGTTTACTCTTTAGAGGATACTGGACACTATAAACACGATCCTACAACCTTTGGTGAGTTATCTATAAATAATGTTTGTACATTTTCATTGGGTTCTCTTTATTTTCTTATGAGAGTACTAATGTTTAGCCTTTCATGTGCTTAGGATACAAACACTATCTATGGCACATTGGAGGTGCCAAGAACAACCGGTTTCTTTAGACACCACCAAATAGAAATAGGAAAATAGCATGCTCTTGATTCAAGTTTATCATCATCATCTTCATATGCCAAAAGCTCTCTTGTATGTTAAGTTTATGAATATATATGCCAATTTTTACATATGACCAATAAACCCTAAGATTATGAATGATCAATAAACCTTAACTAACCTACTGTTGCTCCTAAAATAAATGCAGACCTCAACTATTTTGCAGCCCTAACTAACCCTTATTTCCCACTCCTTAGGCTTCTAACATATCCTAGATACCTAAACTTACATCCCTAGTATCATAATCCTTCAACGTAAGGCACTAGTGAATTTTCATCTTGTATCCAAAATTGTGATGTTCACAACAACTATTGCGCAATTCAGAATTATAATCACCTAAATGCAAGAAATTTCATTTTTCCAAGCTTATGATAGTTCTCTTCTAACTTCTTTCAATACCAACAATTATCGTAGTTTGTTAAAGGCACATGAGTTGGGAGCACATGGTCCTGTGGTGAGCTGTTTAGGAGTCTAATGGAAAGGTTAAGATTGATACAAAAGTAGTGAAAGTGATTGATTGCCTAGATGTGTGTGAGGTTAGTTTTTCAATTGAGTTTGCTCAAACTTAAAATTCAGAATTTATTGTCACTTCCGCACTCCCTCAGATATTACTCACATCCCTACATTCCAATCTTGTGTTGTTGGTTTGTACCCTATTAATAGTATGCAATTTGTAGTTCATCAAACCCTAGTTGGTTTTCATGTATGTGCATTGCCTAGGTATATGGCCGTTTTGTTTCATGTATGTGCATAGCCTAGGTATATGGCATTTTGTTTCATGTATGTGTATATAATTCATGTAGATGTGTTTCTACTTCTAAGTCATGCATGCATGTCAACGTCCACTTGTGATCCATGTTCAACCCTATTCATTTTGTTTCATGTATGTGCAGAGCCTAGGTATATGGCCTTTTTGTTTCATGTATGTGCATCTAGCCTAGGTATATAGCATTTTGTTTCATGTATGTGCATAGCCTAGGTATATGGCCTTTTTGTTTCATGTATGTGCATAGCCTAGGTATATGGCATTTTGTTTCATGTATGTGCATAGCCTAGGTTCATGATATAAACCTAAAGAGTTCATAAAACCCTAGCTTGTAGTTCCATGTCTCAATTTGTGAACCCTAGTTTTATTATGCAACATGTTTTGCGGACCACCAATGCGAGATTGCATTGAAGGAAACTGAGCAAAACCCTAGTTTGTGAAATGAATGCACAATGAAGTCACTACGCCATGAAAACATGAGGGAGAGGGATACCTAGAGGTAATCGCATGCCAGGAGACCAACGGAGTCGACGGTTTGTCGATCCGACCTCCGGTTTCCGAGTTATGTCAAGTTGCAAGTCGCATGAAAATGTCGTTCAAGGACACTTGGTGACTTTCAGTCAGGGAGTGAAAAAACAAATGGAGCAACAAGATTGTGTGTCGTTGGCTCCTACAAGTGTGTATGGACAATGCCGATGTGGGAACACTACCAACACTAGCTCGGTGGAGGGTTTTGCAGAGTTGAACCACCAATGCGAGATTGCATTGAAGGAAACTGAGCAAAACCCTAATTTACGATATGAATGCACAATGAAGTCACTGGGCCATGAAAACATGAGGGAGAGGGCTACCTAGAGGTAATCGCATTCCAAGAGACCAACGGAGTCGACGGTTCGTTGACCTGACCTCAGTGGATGGTTTTGTGGAGTTGACTACCAACACTGGCTCAGTGGATGGTTTTGCGGAGTTGACCCACCAATGCGATACTGCATTGAAGGAAACCGAGCAAAACCCTAGTTTACGAAATCAATGCACAATGAAGTCACTGGGCCATGAAAACATGAGGGAGAGGCATACCTAGAGGTAATTGCATGCCAGGAGACCAGCGGAGTCGACGGTTCGTCGACCTGACCTCCGGTTTCCAAGTTATGTCGAGTTGCAAGTCGCAAGAAAAAGCCATTCAGGAACACTTGGTGACTTTCGGTCCGAGAGCAAAAAAACAAACGGAGCAACAAGATTGCATGTCGTTGGCTCTTGCAAGTGTGTATCGGCAATGCCAACGTGGGAACACTACCAAAACTGGCTCAGTGGAGGGTTTTGAAGAGTTGAACCACCAATGCGAGATTGCATTGAAGGAAACTGAGCAAAACCCTAGTTTACAAAATGAATGCACAATGATGTCACTGGGCCATGAAAACATGAGGGAGATGGCTACATAGAGGTAATCGCATACCAGGATACCAATGGAGTTGACGGTTCGTCGATCTGACCTCTAGTTTCCGAGTTATGTCGAGTTGCAAGTCGCGTGAAAATGTCGTTTAGGGACACTTGGGCATTAATCTCTTGTTTTAATAAAGCATATTCACCCTAACCAAGTGTTTTACACAGTCTTGGTTAATTCTAGAAATTACATGTGCAAGGTACATAATCTATAAATTTTCATTGTGCACATTCAAGGTACATAATCTCGAAAATGCTAAATTACATTCATTGTTATCACTTGATTTATTGGTTATGAGTTTATTTTAATAATTTATTGGTTACACTATTTCCATGTAACTAACCATTTCATAATTTATTGGTTATACTAATTCCTTGTAACTCAACATTTACACATAGTTTACTTTGAGTTTACTTTCAAGATTTAAATTCTTGTTGCATTTATTAAAGATCTAAAAGTGTTAAGAAAGGAGAATTTTTTATGCTAACTCGAGATGAGAATAAAGGTAGAATTGTTGTTTGACAACCCTTAGAATGTTCTTGTAGCATGTTTGGGATGGCCAAGTTGTTGAAGAATTTAGGGAAGTGGACTTTCCTTCAAAGTTAAGTGGTCTTTTGGGAGTTAATGCAAGTAGATCACAGTTGTTGCAGACCGTTGGTATATGTGTTTAGTGTGAAGTTACTTGTTGGTCTTAAATATCCTAAAAGGGTTGATTTTGATAATAATTGCAAACAAGTTTATTTTATGTGCACAACATTTTGCCAAAATAATTGCCTATTTAATGAGATCTTAAAAGTATTCTTTAACAATTATACAACCAAGTATGGAAACATTTTGGTGTTGCTCGTGAAGATGTTCATTGAGTTTGTTTGAACTATTGTGTCAAACTTGTTTCAACCATCTCATTTAATTTTCAAGGCTTTCTTGGGATGGGTTTTTTTCTATATTTTAAACATCTAACGCAACCGCAACATCAAACAAAAAAATTGCGACATAAATATAAAAAACAAAAATGATATATAAGATGTCAAGTGGTAAATCACACTTTATTGAAATATGATATCTAGATCCTAAGTCATAAGTCTTGGCAGGATGATACAAAATCACATCAAAATCACATAGTTGGCAGGATGATAATTCAACTATATACATGTATGCAGTAAAAACCATGTAAAGTCAACCATGTATATAAATATGAACATTGCTTTATATTATATGTACATAATATAATGTTTTTAAAAATGGCATGCCATGGCCATAATACAAAATAGTGGATCATACTGTACATATGATGTTACATACAAACTAAACGATACATGTATGTATTCCCCCTATACATGGATTCTATTTACCCCCCCCTATACATGATTTCTATTTATCCCCCTTTTCACTGCCAATGTCAGTGGCTTTTGAGAAGTCAATCTTTCTTTTTCGGCTGCTAGATGGCGTTCCCCAACGCTGAATAGGAGGATTGATTCTCATTTTCGGAGACTGTACACACAAGTTACCAAAGTTTGTAAGTTAGTTTACCAAGCTATAAAAATAAAAACAAATCTATGTACATTTGTTCAAATTCCAAGCAAATATAACATTTTTACTTACCATGTGTGTGTAAGTCAAGGTACTCGGCCGTGTAACTGCATGTACCTGTGGGGGAGGGGGGTGGAGGTTCATCAGTGGCCCCAATTGGGTGATCTTCAAGCACCATTGCATCACTAGATGCCTGCATAAAGTAACATATGGACCAATGTTAGCAAATACAAAGAAAATGAGACTGTATATACTATGTATGGACGTACAATGACCTTTTCAAAGAAAGAGAGACGTACACGTACCTGGGAGGGGGAGAGGTGGGTCACCAACAACGTTGATTTGGTGCTCTTCAAGCACCATTGCATCACTATATGCCTGCATAAAGTAACATATGGACCAATGTCAGCAAATACAAAGAAAATGAGACTGTATATACTACATGGACGTACAATGAACTTTTCAAAGAAAGAGAGGCATACACATACCTGGGGGGGAGAGGTGGGTCACCAACAACGTCGATTTGGTGCTCTACAAGCACCATTGCATCACTAGATGCCTACATAAAGTAACATATGGACCAATGTCAGCAAATAAAAAGAAAATGAGACTGTATATACTATGTATGGACGTACAATGACCTTTTCAAAGAAAGAGAGATGTACACGCACCTTGGGGGGGGGGGAGAGGTGGGTCACCAACAACATCGATTTGGTGCTCTTCAAGCACCATTGCATCACTAGATGCCTGCATAAAGTAACATATGGACCAATGTCAGCAAATACAAAGAAAATGAGACTGTATATACTACATGGACGTACAATGACCTTTTCAAAGAAAGAGAGACATGTACACATACCAGGGGGGAGAGGTGGGTCACCAAGAACGTCGATTTGGTGTTGTTCAAGCACCATTGCATCACTAGATGCCTGCATAAACTAGCATATGGACCAATGTCACATACCCAACTTTTCGCAAAAAATTAAAAAAACTTCTAGGCGTCTAATCGTCATTAAATGCTACGCGGAAATATAAAATGTATGTACGACATCTATAATTATTGTTTTAATAAAAGCATCATACTAATAATCTCATAACTTTTTAACATTGTACTTATTAATAAAACTTTAATCATCAACATAAAAGTTCCCTATTTTATCAGAAGCCACCTTAACTATCAATATACAACTCTTAACCAATTTCCTTTTATTAGCACAAGATTTATAAGTAAATATAAACAATACACTGAAATACACCAATTCATATTGTCAACCATCTACTCCTTAGAAACATTAAGTGTACCTAAACATTTCTATTTAAGAAGTACATTTCATGATCAATTCACTATCTAATTACTCATGCAAATTAATTATACATAATCGAGGAAAATATTAAACCATCATGATCGTTAATACAAGTTAAATAATTACAACACATAAGAGAAAAACTTTCATACACAACCATAAGGCATAAAAGATGCATACAAAGAACATTTTCACGTGGTTCACCCGCATCTTGGGCTACGTCCACAAAAGGAGTTGTTTTGTATTAATTAATCAAGGAAAGAGAATTTACATCAAGTAATATGGTTGTTGCAACCAAAATTTTTCTACTTTCTCAATCTCTATTACAAAGAGTATGAAAGTACTCATTTACTATTTAGGGAGAAAACTCATAAAATACTTCCTCATTCTAAAGGTGTAATTATTTTATTAACATCACAAACCTTTCTAGGTCCCAACTTCACTAAAGAGTTATAGTCTCTCCATATCCTCTTATCAAAGAGTATAATACATTATGTAAAGAAATGTTCCCTCTATGGGCTTTACTCAAAACCTTGCCTTGGTGAAGGATTAACGAAATATTATGAGATCTTTAAGGTTAGCTTACACATAAAAACATATAAAAAAAAATGTTTAGTTCTATAATAACTTTATTATTATTAAGCACTTTAACCCCTCCCAAAACTAGGGTAATATTCTTATAGCTTTCTTCCGACTAGTTACTATATAAAGAACAAGGGATAAGTTATGTGTTTTAACTTAAATTTTAAGATAACCTATTTGTTAACTACCATGGCTGAGCATACCACGCTTGACCATGAGCCATGCCTATTTGAATAGCTATGAAAGCAGTATGAAAGGATTCAATTTCATGTTAATTCTTTCCAAAAGTTAAAAGGACGAGTCTGAAATAACACAACGCTGTGTTTGTGTATTCGCACGGAAGAGGTTCCTAAACCCAGATAAATATAAACATGGAAATTTCCAGGGTTTATGCATTCCTACTTACGATATCCAAGAAGATCGCCTTCCATACTTCGAGATACAATAAAATATAAGGCAGCTTTCAACACTTGCTATGATGAAATAATACAGAGTTTTCTTATTTGAAATCAACAATCAATACGACGACACATACAAGAAAGACGTATACAGAGATTCCTTCTCAAAATGCATGCAATAGAAAACACAGACTTTTCCATTCACAGACAGCGAGGAATTTATTACCTGGCTTTCCGATAACCCTATCTAATTGTGCCCTCTCAAGAATTTTTTATGATAGAGCTTTGTAGAATATAATTGTAAATGTATGTCACTCTTCCAAGATGAGCCACACCTTCAACTGAGCGCTTGGCTTCAGTTCTTAAGGAAATCGCCCCCTTATATTCACTCGGCCTTCCTAGTCTTCCGCTTTTTTGCAGAGATCGTTAGGTTGCTTCCCTATTCCTCCCCGAGTTTCCCTTCTTGTTGATGGAACTATAATATAACTCTCAGCATTTTAAATATATTTCATAAAATATTATATCTTATTGGGATCATTATTCCATGGCTACGCAAATCTAAACTTAGTCACTGAGAACAGGTATGTATATAACATTCAACTATAAAATATGATATCCTACTCGAAATCATTAATCCCATCACCGCACAACAACATGATTAAAAACAACACATAATATCAACTCTAAATCTGAGCAGGATACTAGCCGAGCAGGATACTAGCCCAAAACCATGCTTCCTACGCTACACAGGAAGCGATGTAATATATAACAAAGGGATAGATTAAAATCCAACCAGCGTCGTAATATCCTAAGGGATCTGCACGATAGGTAGTTCGATATCATCGCAGCAAAGATTTTCCACAACATACAGTTATGTAAAAAATATCACACATCAGAAATTTACCTCACAGAGATTACTTTTACAATTTAAAAATAGTAAATGATCTACATAGACATTTCAGAGGTTGATTTCTATTTCCCATTACACAAACAAGCTAAACTGAGAAATAATCTATATATCATAGACATTTCAGAGTTTGATGAGATTAAATTCTAGATTCTGTCACCCTAGTGGATGCAGATCGTTCCTATAGTAGAGGTCTGTATAATATACTACTAACTTTCTTGATAAGGTATGCATAGATTGCTACGCAAGAAAAATGATCAAACAACTTAGGTTGCTAAAATCCAAGTAAACTTAAGTGCAGGGAACGATATATATAACTGATTGATGTACCTAGTCAAATAGGAATTTTGTTGATTACTGCGTGCAAAGATGCTTACATGAACCATCCCGTGGTTGAAGAGGAACCTTCAGGATTCGGCTTAGATTTGCTTGAAAATTTTCCTGTCAACAGAGATAGAATAAGGTTTCCAGCATTTGTGCCCAATACAGAAATTAAGGATATGCTCATCTCAAAGAAAGAAGGGTGATCCTTCCATGTTCATCCTATTGGTTGTTCCCTATGGATGCGGCAAGAGTTGGCAGCATAACTCACAAAGTCATAGACCACATCTGTAAATCGTTATCACCTCCCAAATATAAATTCTCACAATACAATCGAAACTTATTTCCCCTTCTCGGAAGTGACATATAATGAAAAATATAAATGAAAGGATCTCCAGATCTCTCCGATCTGGTACAGGGATCAACTAAGATCACCCTTCAACACCTCTCTTACATCTATTGAAAACGAGACTGTCCCTATGGCATTGCTCTCCTCCTCTTTTGCGACCCCTAACCACATAGATCTCTCCTCTTTTTGAAGATTTTAACACTCGGTGAGGTCAAGAATTTTTTGACAAATGGCGATGTTCCTTTATCAAAATACTCCACCCAATAACGCCGTTGGTGGTAGAAATTGTAAACGGTAGCTCCATCATGGGAGCACCTCTTCCCTGAAATTACTGTGCGATTAATGGAATGAGTTAACCGTTTAAGAGAGAGATCGTGGAATGAAAGTGTGTCTACTTCTTTAGCTATTTTTAAGGGATCGTGGGATATGTGGTAGCGCCAAGCTATTGTGAAGACTTCCCTCAATAAAGCGAGATCATTTTTATTACAAAGAGCCCATTTCCCTAGTGGTTGAGAAAAGCCTTATTAAAATTTACCAAACTTCAACAAGGATCCTTTCATAATATGACAATAAAATGCCAAGTGGCTCTCCAATTAATATTTTAACCAAGAGATGGGAATATCTCCCCAAAAACGTAGTGGGAGTGCAACACTTATTTTATTCCACTACAAGTCCCTTTACTTATTCCCAAAACATCCATGATACATCAACTTTAGTTCGGAAAAGGTCAATTACTCTTGGTTATGGTGTTTTTTTTAGATGGTTAGAGTCTTATTTAAACGATCCTTGACATGGTGAGGAATATTAAAATTACTTCCACTTTATTCATATATATATATGTACCTATAATGTCCACCACTTTACATCTATATATAATACACATTAGTTATTACTACTATTTATTGATCTCTTCACCATAAATATATATATATATTATCTATAATAAGCTAAATTCTTTTTAGCAAATCTAAAGGATTCTCTAGCATTTTCTCTCGGAAATGCTTATAATCGCAAAAATGACCATTTTGAGATACTTAAATGGATATCTTAATATGAAGTAAGATAATTTTCCTTATCATAAGACTTGTTACTTAGATCTTTGTCGCAACTCACCCAATTGTTTTAATCTATTTATAACAGCCGTTAGATTTTTCGCTATAGGATGGTAGGTTAAATGCATAGAATTAGGTTGAAGCCGCAAAAGTTTACTATTTAACTATAGTGGTTTAGTTCCTCTACCTAGGGCTAAACTCTATTCGGATGGTGCCCTAATTATTTAAGTCATTTAAGGAAAAACATATTATCATCTTCATGTACCCTAGTCATTAGAAAACTTGATTCTCATGACTTCTCTGCCAACTCATCTTTTCTTTTGGATGGGTTTGGTCATTTATCATTTAGTCGCATTTACTATTCTTAATTTTGTAGCCTTAACTAAGACTTATAATCATGACGCTAACTTGAGGTCCATTGGTGGGGCCTTGGCCTTGAGCTCCTCACCATGGCCTATTTACAGAATGACTACATTGACATACAATGACCTTTTCAAAGAAAGAGAGACATACACGTACCTAGGGGGGAGATGTGGGTCACCAACAACATTGATTTGGTGCTCTTCAAGCACCATTGCATCACTAGATGCCTGCATAAAGTAACATATGGACCAATGTCAGCAAGTACAAAGAAAATGAGACTGTATATACTATGTATGGACGTACAATGACCTTTTCAAAGAAAGAGAAACGTACACGCACCTGGGGGGGGGAGAGGTGGGTCACCAACAACATTGATTTGGTGCTCTTCAAGCACCATTGCATCACTAGAAGCCTGCATAAAGTAACATATGGACCAATGACAAAAAATACAAAGAAAATGAGATTGTATATACTACATGGACATACAATGACCTTTCAAAAAGAAAGAGAGACATGTACACGTACCTGGGGGGGGGAGAGGTGCGTCACCAACAACGTCGATTTGGTGCTCTTCAAACACTATTGCATCACTGGATGCCTGCATAAAGTAACATATGGACCAATGTCAGCAAATACAAAGAAAATGAGACTGTATATACTACATGGACGTACAATGACCTTTTCAAAGAAAGAGAGACATACATGTACCTAGGGGGGGGGAGGTGGGTCACCAACAACGTCGATTTGGTGCTCTTCAAGCACCACTGCATCACTAGATGCCTGCATAGTGTAACATATGGACCAATGTCAGCAAATACAAAGAAAATGAGATTATATATACTACATGGATGTACAATGACCTTTTCAAAGAAAGAGAGACATACACGTACCTGGGGGGGAGGTGGGTCACCAACAACGTCAATTTGGTGCTCTTCAAGCACCACTGCATCACTAGATGCCTGAATAAAGTAACATATATGTCAATGTTTGCAAATATAAAGAGAACAAGACTATATATATACTACATGGACGGACAATGACTTTCCACATGGGATGGACCGACCTGGGATTCCACAAACTCATCGTGCCCACCCTGCATAAAACATATTGTATCAAGTTTAAGACGTATTGAATGTTGCAATCTCTAAATTATAAATATGTAAATCACTCGATGAAAAATTAAAAAGTAATGTTCTTACAACTAATGGTGAAGCACCAAAATCATATGCAATATTGACCGTTGCATCAATGACATCAGCATCAACGGCCGGATTATGTGAATCTGGGGTGTCATTGGACACCAGCTATATATTTGTTCACGTAAATTGTCAGATAATTATTTAAATAGAAATAAATTACGAAACAATTGAAAAATATGATATAAAACAAAATATATACTATGTAAAGAATGAAATACATATCATAGTAATCCATCACCCCAAAACTCTGAAGCAGGACCATAACATATGCTTTGACATGATGTGCAAGGGTGTGGAATAACCCGATGCTCTGAAGACTCTGCATCATCGGTGCAATGTGTAGCTCTGGTTTGGTCTGGGGACCTAAAAAGTGGATCCTCACTGTGAGATGGTCCAACCCCAAATGGGCCAGCCTCGGAAGTGCCAACCCCTTGGCCTACATTTCCTTCGACGACAGTCCCATGTCGAAGCTATATATCAGCCAAATCGAATAAGGCCTCCTGTGTATCTTCAATAACCGGATCGGCATGTGGATATACCCGAGGGGGGTTTGGTGTGCGTGCAGGGCATCGCACACGGTTAGGATCAGTCCTAGCCCCTTCCCTATCTTGGGGCATCCCATGACCTACACCTTAGAACTCTAGAATGTCAAAATAGTTCACATGTTTCCCCAGGATAAATTCTGCATACAACTTCCTAAGGAAATAAAATGGAATGTCTCTATTCCCGTGAGGGTCTTCATCGAAGACCATGTACCAACGATCCATCCAATTGGCTTTAATATTTGGTTCCATGCACCAGTCTATGGAAATGTGTGGTCGACTGGTGGGTGGAACCAATATGGTGCTAGGGTCTTAGAATAATGAAAACAATTGGTCTTTGGTTATCTTTAGTTTTTTTCACATTTCTGTAGCTCAACCCAGTGGAATAGTATTGCCTCTGGGAATCTCTGTACGAGCTAATGTTGTACAGTGCTCCCCGGGCATTGGCAATTGTATTTGTTATGGAGTCTAATGCCTCGGCTAATGATTGTGTTAAGTGGTCCCCCCCTCTAAACAGTGATCTAAGGCGCCTCAATGAACCCAAACGAGCCAGAATCTCTAAATTACGGTCGTGTTCCTCCTCAGTGTTTGGGTTTGTGTCTGGATTTGTGTTTGGGTTTGTGTTCTTTGTTAAGATTAAAACAACAAATTCAAAATTTAATTAATAAATTTCATTGTTTGTTTTTAAAAACATGTAACAAATTTTATTAAATTGGTTTAAAAAAAAACAAAAACTAGTAAATTAACAAACACAATAACGAAAATTTCAAAAGGAATTTGGTCATAAAGGGCCACCTACCTTCCATTTTATCCGAATTGTGAATTGGATTGCCTTCTCCTTCTCTCAAACAAAAATCGACAGTGTGTTTTATCGCCTTCTCGATATCACTGAATGTGACTGTGTAAATTGGGAAAATGAGGCCGTGGGCCTCTGTTTTATATATATATATATATATATATATATATATATATATATATATATATATTGCATTGCAAATCGCACTTGCGATATATCGAAAGTGAGGTATATCACACTTGTGATATATGGAAAGTGAGGTATATCGCACTTGCGTTTTGTAACTCTATGAATAATTTTTTACTCTTCAAAGTGGTATTTCTATTTTTTATAGTTTGTTTCAAAAAGTAAATTATGAACATAGAAATGAGATTTAATTATGGATAAACACTAATTAAAAGAAGAATTGACACATTAAATGACATTATAAATTTCTTAAAAATTATTTTTTATTGAAAGATATCTCTATATTTATGCTTAGGTTTTTAAATCTATGTTCGATTCTCGAAATGCCCCCAAAGTTATACTGTTTATTTCTTTCAATCGAATCTAGGTTTTTTCTTTATATGGCTCCCATGGCCACAACCTGTTGGCCCACGGCCATTGAATCCATGCCTAGCCCCAAGGAATGTGGCCATGGGAAACCAACCCAAACACCATTGTTTTTTTCTCTATATTTTTTTATTTCCGTGTATATATATATATATATATATATATATATATATATATATATATATATATATGAATGAATAAATTATTGGGGATTTACTTGGACCAAGGACGAGGGATACAAGGGCACATTGAATTCTACAAATCCATAATTAGTAGGTCGAAATCCCATCATTTGGACATTCATTTTTGCCAATGTATAGGGATTTTCACCCCTTGCTCCTTGACTAGGGAGGGACAATTACAACTTTGTCACTCCTTGCAAGCCTACTAGGGAGTGATAATTACAACATTTTCACTCTGTGTTATGCCTTAGGGGAGCGATAATCATGTTTGCACAATTTTAGCTTAGATCTAGGATATTGATTTGGACATGATTTTGGGAGGTTTGTTGCATCTTTCGAGTATGATCTCATTTCTATTCGAGGCATCCTTGATATCCTAGGATCCAAATTATCCTCCCTTAATCCACCCTTCTCTCCCAAGCATTTTGGCCTATCCACCCTATAAAATGAGGCAAATTCTTGAATGAAAACATCGGGACTTAGAGATACCATCCTTATGATTGCATGATTCTCAACATGGAAAATAGCTTAGAGAGATGGTCCTTATGGTCTTAAAGTGCTCAAGGGGATTCTAATTGAGAGCTTGGAGGAGATGTTCCTGGTGCAAGATCAGGTATAATAATGTCATATACTTGTTTCCTTTGGCTTTCTAATAAATGAATTTGGCCTATTCTCCCAAATAGTGCTTCTCAGGTCGAATGCATGTATTTGTTTAATTGTTAGTGAATATATTTTGTTTGATACACTTGTTCTTGGAAGTTGCTTGTATTTTACTTTTGCTTGTAGGATCATGAACTTGGATCCTCAAGCTAGGAGCTAGATCAACAAGGAGCATCGACGACAACCTTCAGGGCTGAGGTGGGACATCTACCCCTTCTCATGCATATGCTTGCTTGGATTGGATTGTGTATAAACTAGATCTAAGATAAAGTATAAACCATTTGTTTCTTTTCTATCTTGGGTTAGGTGTCTAGGGAACCTACTTTATCCCAATAGGAACCCTGCTTTTCTTTTCTATCTTGGGTTAGGTGTCTTAAGAAACGCAATGAAACAATTTGTAGATGTTGTAATAAAGTTTTGGTGTTCCAAATCGTACTTGCGATTTATAACTCTTACAAAACGCAAGTCCGATATATCGCATATGTGATATAGGCTAACTAAGCTTAGCCTCAGTTTTGGGCTCGGGTTTGTCCAAACCTAGCCACAATAATGCATATGCGTTATGGATTTCTATTTCGAATGTGCATTTTTTTATTTCTAAAGTGACACTAAAAAATGGAACCAACTTCGTGCGCGCGCCCCTATTAATTAGTTCCTTAATTATCTTCTCCATGATGGTTTTTGGTTCTAATATGATTTTGTTGTCTTCATCTAGTTGTAGTAATATGGTGTGTACTATAATTTTGTTTCCTATTACTTATTTTAAGCATGAGACATGGAAGACTGAATGTACTTTTGAATATGAAAACAACTCCAATTTATAAGTCATGGTTCTAATCTTCTACGACACTTTATAGTGTCCACAGTACTTGGTTCTAGTTTATTATTTTTTTTATTATTATTTCAGAGACATTTAATTGTAAAATTGTAGTCTTAGAAATAACCAATCTCTTACCTTGAAATGCCTTCCACCGTGATGTTGATTTGCCCATTATCTCATCCTATTTTATCTATAGTTAAATTTATTTTAATAATTGTAATACTTCTTATTTGTGTGGGTCATCTCAATGTTGTTATAATATTAAGGTTCATACCTATAAAGTGATATAAATGAAGCATTTTGTCTAAGGTGTTGAATGATATATTATACAACCATTTTTTCAATGGTGGCCACTTGACCTAATATTGTTTGATGTAAAGTAATGGAGATAACCCTCTCCAGTTGTTCACAACTTTAATGGATGATAGAATAGTTAATGGATGATAGAATAGAATAATCTGTGATATGTGATATGATTAAATACCCAGACATTATATAAAATACTCTTTTCAAAAATTATTTGCCAAAATTTAATCTTTAATCACTTATTATAATTATTCACTTATTATAATTATGGGATTGTTATGTAGCTTTTGTACTATCTCCATGAGTGCTATTGTTATGCTTTCTTTGAGAGGATGAGCATAAATGAACATATTTTGTAAACTTACAACAACGATGATTCCATTTAAACTTACTCTTAATATTGACTAGGTATTGATAACGTTTGCAATATTCACGACATCTTGATTATTTCTACCTTGTTTTGTTGGACCACCACACAGTATGACACAAAATTCAAGACATCCTTTTTAATGCCATCCCATAAAAAAATTCTTAATTATATAATATGCTTCTTTCTTGATTCTCTAATATGCTTTTGGAAATATCGAATGTTCCCCATTTGGTGTTGAAATTCTTTTCTTAATTATATAATATGCTTCTTCCTTATTTCTATAATATGCTTTTGGAAATATGGAATCTCCCCCAATTGGTCTTGAGTGTAGTTATGGCAGAACACCACACATTTTGATACACATTCAAAACATCCTTTTTAATTCCATCCCATAAAATATTCTTTCTTAATTCTATAAATATGCTTTTGGAATTATGGAATGTCCCCCGCATAACCTTTTATTTAAGTCTTACAGAGATACAAGTGATCTTTGTAACATATTGAATTATTGTTCCATTGAAATTTATGTCATTTACTAGTCTCTCTATATTTCTTTTACTAGTCTCTCTATATTTCTTGGGTTATTTGTTGAAAATTATGGTTTATCTTATACTTGACCTTTCAACCCTAAGTTTATTAATTTTAGATTTTTTTTCGTAAAAATTGAGCTTGATTAATTTTTAGCTCTCACAATTCCTTTATCCCTTGGTAACATTCTCCTCTTGTTTTTTATGAACTTAATTTCTCATTATTTTGAACTCTTTTAATATAAATTTGTGTTTACCTTTCCTCACCTCATCTTTTTTTGTATGATTAATAATTTTTTTTTTACAATGAATAAGTCCTTTTTACATATGTTTATTCTTTTATCTTGTATTAATAAATTTCACATCCAAATTATTATTTTTATATCAATAATCAAGAAAATTTAATTATGACTTCTTAAAGGCTAATTTATTCACTTCCTATTGATTCATATTCACTCTTTTTTATCTTTATGTTTATTTTGGTCGCTTAATAATGGGTGGTGTCACAGCTTTGGGCTTGGACCCTTAGCCAACCCACACTCGCAAGATGGGCTTAGCACAAAGGTGTTGAGATATTGTAGCTTCTAAGAATATTATATTTGTACTTTATTCTTCCAGAGATGTTTCATTCCTCCGTGGAGACCCTATTGTATTTCCGGAGATGTTTCATTCCTCCGTGGAGAATGTGGTAACTTGGGTTATTAGGCTTCCCTAGTGAGGTCGGCCCTGTATGATTCATGTGGGTTAAAAGGTTATTAGACCACTCCAGTGCGGTCGTCCCTATCACATTATGTTAAGTGGTTAAGTTGGGGCCAACCTAGTTAGTGTAAAATTCAAGTCGGAGTTGTGTATAAATAGAGGAGGTGTGTTCCTCATTTAACACACATTCACTCACTTGTGATTAGCGCATAGGTGAGAGAGAGACCTGATATGGAGGAGAAGGAGATCATGTTTGGGGATTACATCTTTGTATTTTCTAGTCATCTATATTGAGGAAGCTTTGCTGGGTTTTCTACCCCATGAGGGTTACCCAGGATAAATCTGTTTCTCTTGTGCTTATGTTGTGCTTGTTGTTCCTTTAGTGATTGTGTATATGATATTGTTGTGAAATGGAATGTAATACTAATATTTCTGTCTTAGCATATTAAATATTAACATGGTATCAGAGCTAGCCTAAAGGAAGGAAATGTATAGCACTTACGACACTTGTCTCGCTTACGACAATTTGCAAGTTAGGGTTTTCTATAGAAAAAACCAGTCATCGTGGCACTTTCGCTATAAATCCATTTTGGCGAATTTTCAGGTTCTGAAACTTTTGCAAGTTATAGATAACATCCCCATGTACCGTGTGTCCGAAGCACAGCATCGAATTTGCTGTACTTTGTGATTTATGATCCGTACAAGTTAGGGTTTCTGCCTCTTCCAGATCTTAGTCATAAACAGGTGACCTAGGAAAAAAGGTCACAACTTGGGCTAGGAAGCTCCAAATGCAATTCTGTAAAAAGTGGAAGATAGGGAATGGACTGTAGTTTCACAGGTAAGTATTTCAAAGGCCGAAGATGAACCAGTTACACGTGGCATTCCATACAAGTTTTCTCTCTTGTTTTATCCCATAAACAGGTCACGTTGCGACACTTGGCATAACTCCCTCTCAGAGAATCCAATTGAGATCAGACCTATGGGGTTGGAAAGATGATAGGTCAGGATACCACAGGCCAAAGTTTCAGACCCTGTGGATTCGTAATTTCAGAGATGCACCAGAAACAATCAGGTGCATATTTCTGTCAAAACAGAATTAGATTCTGAGCACCTTCATTTTTGGATCGTCATTGCTATGGGAAATTAGGGTTTCAGAGAAAGTTGAAATTATTGGAATCAAAGACCACGGCTAGATGCTCCTCATCAAAATCAAAATTTAGAGACGAAGATCAAATTTTTTGGTTGGGCAGAAGGTCGGGCTTGATCAAACCCTAGTTCGGGATTTTGATCGGAAAGGTGGAAAATTAGGGCTTCTGCAAAAGTTGGAATTTTTGAAATATGTGACCACGGATGGAAGCCCCTTAGGAAAATCAAAGTTTGGAACACAATATCAAACCTTTTGGTTGGGTAAAAGATCAGGCTTTATCAAACCCTAGTTCGGGATCATGTCTAGAAGATCCGAAAGTTTCAAAGGCAATTTTGAGGGGTCAAATTTTGCAGTTTTCAAAATTGAAGTATACCAGTTTGATCAATTCAACAAGGCAAATCTTTCCATCCATTCAGAAGTTTGAAATTCAAAGTTTTAATTTTTAGGGTTTCTCTGACGAACCCTAATCCAGCTCCAGATCCAGTTTCAACAAATCAAAGTGGATTGGGTTAATCCTAGAAGAGAATGAATTGGACACCTGCATAAGTGAAGAAGTTCTAGTTCCGGAAGGAGATGAGGTTGAGGCTTTACATGAGAAGGCTACAAGCAATCCCGATAGGTATGACTTGAAGATATGCAAGTATGTTTTGAAATTTGATTCTTGATTAAGTTCATAATATGTTTGTCTTCATGTTATTGAGGTTCGTACAATTATGATTGTTTGATAATGAATGCATGTGAGTGATAGAATACATTCATTGATTAGGTTTATGACACTTATGATTGTACTAATGCATCTGTGGTGTTGTAAGAGGATGATGTTGTTTGCTAATAAGATATAGGTACATCAAGAAAGACAAATCAAGTTCTATGATCATGATGACATGAAGACAAAAACTCATCCAAAGTCTTTGACCACATAGAAGCTCTACTTACAAGGTATGTATGACCTTGTTCTACTGTGCTTAACTTATGAGATATGCAGGTTCTAGCACAAGGTCTCTAAATCATTGAAGAGAACAAAGAAGATATTGTTGGGTATGTTAAGACATAACCAAGCTTGATAATCCAGGTATGTTTTCCTATATCAAGTTAGAATCCTACCTTGTGTTAGGATCTTAGGTAAGTATATCTGTGTATGAAATGATCATGACCATACATAATGTTTTGATAGTATTGAGATTATACTAATGAATGTTTGATTATGTATGAGATCATGAGGATGACACTAGTGCACACTTAAGCATTCATGAATAGAAGTTCAAAGACATATAGAGATCAAGCAGGAAGCAACCACACAACATAAAAGATAAGTATTTAAGTTATTATTTGAATCTCTGGAATAGTAAATGATATTGCTTGTAATAGTTGTATGCATATTTGTATTCCTAGAATATATCATGCATAGTGTGAGCATTCATATAGCATTGAATAGTATACTACTAATATGCATATGATGGATAAGTTGGACAAACATTCCATTGTTGTTTACCTAGAATGAAACCTCTTTGCTGACATGCTGAGAGCTGTGCACGCTCTTGATAATATGTTCTGGTAGAGATGGAAGGCATCTAGAAAGCCACTGTATGCATACAGGATATGAAAAGGTGTTGTGCCAAAGTATTGGTCAAGATAGTTGCATAACTATGTGAATCATATATGTATGCATAATAGGTTATCATGTCAACATGATTTGATAATTATGAAGTATTACTAATCTTGTAATTAACTTTGATTTGTAGGAAAGATCATGTGCTGTGATCTGCAAAAGAAGGATAATGAACACCGAACAAGTGATGGATGTTCAACAAGAAGACTTACAAATCAAAGAAGGCTCATGGCTAGAAGATTCTCTTAGAAAGAGGAAGAGGATCATGACAAGATGTTTGCTCCAAGTGGCTAGACCATTCTCTTAATGGTGTAATTGAAGAAGAGGTGCAAATCGAAAAAAATCCCAGGATTCAATTAAAGAAAACTTTGTATGGGTTCAACAGGTACCCAGGATCAATAGTCATTTGACGATCTTAATGATCACCCTGGGTGATGCAGATTTCAACCTTTGCTACAAGGTTGAAGATGGTGTCTATATATAGATGACATTCTTCTCTTAGATGGATGCAAGAAGGAACTCACCACAAAGTTCGAATGATGGATGCAGAAGATCACTCAATACAGATGATGTTCAGTCACAGAGGGAGAATTGATAGCTTCTTGACAAGCTTGCGCTTTACCAAAAGTAAAGCTGATCCTAACCTTTACCTTAAGGTTATGGATGATGAATCTGTTATACTATTGTTGTATGTGGATGATCTCTTTTTGTCAGGAAATGAGAAAGAGATCATGGCAAGAAAGAATAAGATGGCTACAGAATTTGAGATGAAATATCTCGGATTGATGCGTTACTTCCTAGATCTGGAAGTATGGCAAGGCTCGGAAGGAATATTTCTCAACCAGGGAAAGTATGTTGTGGAAATCTTTAAAAGATTTGATATATTTGAATGTACAACCATGGCCACTCTCATGGGTTCCAACTTGAAGCTGTTAGTTGATGACTCATCAGAGTTAGTGGTTGTAACTCTGTACAGACATATTATTGGGTCATTAATGTATCTACCGTATACCAGGCCAGATATATGCTTTGCTGTGAACACCTTGAGACAGTATCTAGTGGAACCTAGGCATGTTCACCTGATAGTTGCAAAGCATGTGATGAGGTACCTAAAGGGTATGATAGAATTTGATCTATGTTATCTTGGAGATCATGACTTCAGATTGTATGGCTACACAAATGTTGATTGGGAAGGAAGTGTATCAGACAGGAAGAGCACATCGGGAGGATGTTATTGTCTGGGATCTGCCATGATCTCGTGGTTTAGTAGGAAGTAGTCTAGTGTGGCTCTCAACACAGCTAAAGTGGAATATATGGCTGCTTGCTCTGCTAGTTGTGAAGCGATATGGATTCGGAAGTTGTTATCATGATTGTTTGACTTAGAGATGGACCCCACTGTGATCCTGTGTGACAACCAGAGTTGTATCAAGATGACAGAGAATCCAGTGATCCATGATAAGTCAATGCACATAGGGATATGGTACAGAAAGGAGCTATCAAGCTCGAGTATGTCAGCACTGACAAACAAGTTGCTGATGTGTTGACCAAACCTTTGTCTCGAGTAAAGTTTGAGTGTTTTCGAGACAAGCTTGGTGTAGTTCAGAAGGACCCTCCTTGAAAGGGGGAGTGATATGGTCGATGATGATGAGGTTACCTGTTCCAACGATGAGGTCGATGATGAGGTTACTGGTTCTGACGATGAGTTCAATATATGGTCCTTAGAATTTGTCTAAGTGGACGAGGAGGGATTGTATCATCCCTGGACTTTGGTCCCTAAATTGATCTGTAGACATATGTCTCCGAGAAATGGTCCCTAGTGAACGAGAGGGATTGTATCATCACTAGACACATGTCCTAAAAGAGATCCATAGACATATGTCTCCGAGAAAGTGGTCCCCAGTGGACGTTATAGGACTGCATCGTCCCTGAACATTTAGTTCAAAATGTACGTGATAGGACTGCATCGTCCCTAAACGTTTAGTTCAAAATGTAGGTGATAGGACTGCATCGTCCCTGAACGTTCAGTTCAAAATGTACGTGATAGGACTGCATCGTCCCTAAACGTTTAGTTCAAAATGTATGTGATAGGACTGCATCGTCCCTGAACGTTTAGTTCAAAATGTACGTGATAAATCCTAGATCTGATCTAGGTCACATCCAGTATGAAAAAGGACTGGCTCTATGGTGGTAAATCCTAGATCTGATCTAGGTCACATCCAGTATGAAAAAGGACTGGCTCTGTGGGGGTAAATCATAGATCTGATCTAGGTCACATCCAGTATGAAAAAGGACTGGCTCTGTGGTGGTAAATCCTAGATCTGATCTAGGTCACATCCAGTATGAAAAAGGACTAGCTCTGTGATGATAAATCCTAGATCTGATCTAGGTCACATCCAGTATGAAAAAGGACTAGCTCTGTGGTGATAAATCCTAGATTTAATCTAGGTCACATCCAGTATGAAAAAGGACTGGCACTGTGGTCAGGACTGCATCATCCTTAGATATGAGAGGTGTCTTAAAAGGATCAGGATTGATCATCTTGTAAGTAGATTTGGATTGCATCGTCCATAGACATGAGAGGTGTCTTAAAGTGAGAGGGATTGATCATCCCGTAATTGGATCATGTGCATTGCAGAGTATGCTGCTATGTTGATATTGTTGATCGAGATGATCAAGATGATGATGCTATTGATTGAGAGATCCAGATGATGCTATTGATTGAGAGATCTAGATGTTGATGTTGTTGATCGGGAGATCCAGATGTTGATGCTATTGATCGAGAGGATCCAGATGTTGATCCTATTGATCGAGAGGATCCAGATATTGATGATGTTGATCGAGAGATCCAGATGATGATGTTACTATAGTTGTTCAAGTGCTGCAGAAGATGAAGAATCAGTACTGAAGATGTTGATGTTCCAATATTGAAGATCTTGAAGATGTTCCAATAACTGTTTGAGTTACTGATGATGTATGAAGAAAGCTTCCAATGATTTATAGATGTATCATGTATCATGTAGTTGATGACTCCTTGCTCCTGCAGATGTTGTTATAATATCCTTCTCGTTAAGGGGGAGTGTTGAGATATTGTAACTTCTAAGAATATTATATTTGTACTTTATTCTTCTGGAGATGTTTCATTCCTCCGTGGAGACCCTATTGTATTTCTGGAGATGTTTTATTCCTCCATGGAGAATGTGCTAACTTGGGTTATTAGACTTCCCTAGTGAGGTCGGCTTTGTATGAGTCATGTGGGTTAAAGGGTTATTACACCACCCCAATGGGGTCGTCCTTGTAACATAATGTTAAGTGGTTAAGTTGGGGCCGAACTAGTTAGTGTAAAAGTCAAGTCAGAGTTGTGTATAAATAGAGGAGTTGTGTTCCTCATTTAACACAAATTCACTCACTTGTGATTAGCGCATAGGTGAGAGAGAGATCTTCTATGGAGGAGAAGGAGCTCATGTTTGGGGATTACATCTTTGTATTTGTTGGTCATCTATATTGAGGAAGCATTGCTGGGTTTTCTACCCCATGAGGGTTTCCCAGGATAAATCTGTGTCTCTTGTGTTTGTGATGTGCTTGTTGTTCTTTCAGTGATCATGTATATGCTATTGTTGTGAAATGGAATGTAATACTAATATTTTCTGTCTTAGCATATTAAATCTTAACAAAAGGCTCGCCCTAAGAATCGACATTGTGGTTGGCTAAGACACCCAGCATAACTTGGGAGCATGACATCACAGGCGTGCCGAGCCATGGGCATGGCTTGGGGACTACATGGCATGAGGAGTGGGCATGTAAATCTGTGCAAGGAAAAATGAAGATGGTGTGGGCACTTGTGTGGGAAATCAAAGAACTTGGTGAGTTGGCCCTCCCACACCCACACCAAACTATACTTGGTGGAATGGAAGAATGTCACAGATGCATGGAAAGGGTGCATGGATGGATGCACAACACAAGTAAGTGGATGGGTTTGCAAATGTGTTAGGCTTGCAGACCGGGGTGTGGACGAGTGTCATGTGTAGGTGAAGGAATGATCGAAGGGCGTGAGAGATGTGTTTGTGGCACACTCTGTAGAAGTGTCGGCATATGGGTTGGAGTGTGTCATTATGATGGGAACACGCCTATGCGAAGAGTCCAAGACGAAGTTGGGTTGGGATCCCGCATAACCAAGTGGACCGAAAGATGTTCAATGGAGCTTGCATGTGGAGGAGGGTGACAACAAAGAGGATTCCTTGGGTGCCCCTCCTTAGCCAATGCATGATATAAGTACGCATTCGATTTAAAGGAAAAAAGAAATCAACAAGGAATTGGAAAGAGGTAAGAGGATGGCAAGGAGTCAGACTGAAAATTGGAACGATGTCAAGGAAGAAGACTAAGGCTACAACCCAAAATCTGTTAGGAAGTGGGAAAGCCCTTTACATATCCCCAGTTGGGAGCATAGACTTGGTAGAGAAAAACTGCAGCAAGGCAGAGATCGGTGGTAGGGTAGCCACATGCATGATATGTGATAGTTTTCCAAATGGGAAGCAAAAGCTAAAATTTCTAATTGTAATCCAAGTGTGGCACCATCAGTTAGTGAGGATTGTATGTAGGATGCCTTGACCCTCTTGTACTATATCTTGATTATTATATAAATATTGGGATTTTCATTTTGGGCGCCCACCACATAACTATCTCTTGTAATCTTTACTTGTGTTTCTTATGTTCGTGTGTATGTTACATGTGTATGTGAATTGGCTAATTGTTGGATCTGGCTAAGTGAATAAGACAAAAGTGTAACCAAGATAACGAGTGTAACATAATTTAAAGTGTAACTTGATGATCTTCCACAGAGGTTAGTCGTAATCTATCAGTGAGATCGCTGAGCAGGTCTCGCCCTCAGTTGGGAATCGGGTATTGCCACACATGCAGCCATGACGGTTCAAAATCTGTGTCATGGGATACCCCTTTGATAAGTGGTATCAGAGTAGCATTTGATGGAGAATGGGTTTAGAGTGCAGTTACAACGCAGATCAAAGAATGCGTTGTTTCCTTGGTCGGGGTAGTGACATTGTTGTATTCACAGAGTGGGAAAAGACTTCAATGTGGACCAATCGCAAGTGTTGGGCAGGCTCGTTTGAGAGTGATGGAGATGCAACGTTGCTTAGTGCATCATCGTTGATGCAAGTGCTGCAACAATGCATATTGGCAGAGGTGCATCAATGAGGGAGTTGGTGACAAGGTTCAATATTTGAAGTAGAGTTCGGCTGGAAGCACTTTGTAGGCACATTAGAAGTTTCAAAGGATGAAACGGTTGAAGTTTCCAATGGAACGTTGATGGATGTTGGTGCGAGTAGGAACTTGGAAGATGAAATAAACCACAAGGAAGCTCGACTGGAAGTCAAAAAGCACAAAAGCGCGCTAGAGAAGGTGACGACCAGACTTGTGGTTTGAAAGATGGAGCAACTCAATTAGTTTCAAAGGGTCAAGTGTGCCAAGCACAGTGATTACAAAAGAGAATACTTTGGGGTGTGGAGTCTTAGTAGATCGGAAAGAGGTTGTTTGACAGGCCAACGAATAGGGGCTTTGGTGGAAGTGTGTACAAAGGTACCACATAGCAGTTGGTAAATTCGGCTAAGTCCAGATGGGAAAGTGCACCGTCACTACAAGAAAAAAGGTCATTGGTGAGGGTAAAAAAATGTCACCATAAGCTCATTGGTGATGGTCAAAAGGGGCTTTGTCACCAAAACCTGAGCGTCGCCAAAGGCACCATCATCGAAAGTGGAGGATATGTGGTGACATTCAAGGTCCACCACTAATAATAATTATTATTCCAGGTTGTGAGTGTCACCAATCATTATGAAGTGTTGGTGATGGACTTATTTTCCCTCACCATTTGATGCATATATGGTTACAGTCAATGACCGATCATTGGTGAGGGTTGAGACATGCCACCATAATCTCATAAGTGATTGTAAAAAGGGAGGACGCCACCAAAATTTGAATGTCACCAACGGCAGTGTCCCCAAAAGTAGAGGTGGTGTGGTGACATTCAATGTTCATCACTAATAAGAATTATTAGTGACAAATAGTGACGCTAACCAATTGATATGAAGTTTTGGTAATGGACCTAAGGACCTCCATCACCAAAAAAATTGAACGTCGCCAATGACATATGATGAGGGCCTTGCAATGACCCTCACTATTGAGGATATTTCCATTAACATATCAATGGTGACAACCACTATGAGATTGTCACCACTTTTCATTTTGAAAATATTTTAATGACGCAACATAAAGGACTGTTGCCATTTCAATTAAAATTGTAAAAAAAATAATTATAATGGTCCTTAAAGGATAATGGTGAAACGCCACCATTGCTTTCCACAATGGTGACAATCTTTGGTATGTATGAAGATGGATAGTAGCAATACATTCATGTATTAGAGCTAAGAAAAATCTCATAAAAAAATAATCTTTCCTTATTTATAAATTTATATCCATATTGTCTAAGCCTTAATCTTTTGTTCTTTCTACAATGGTTCCCACTAATAATGATTCGTTATCCCTTCTTCTAGTCCTGTTGACTTATTGTGGTTTCTTATGGACATTACTATATTTCTTTATTTATATTTTAAAAATATCAAAGAGGAAATGGGATAATAATGTATTCTATGAGATGAGAATTCCAATATATGTATTGCCAATATACTTGTTAGTAAAGAGGTGGCAAGAGGTGATCCATAGCTATTGTTTTCAACAAATCTTAGGGGTAGGCCTCATACCCTATGCCACATAGATCATACACCCCCAATCCCAACAAACAATTTCTTAGAAGAGAAGGATGTCCAATCATTGTTGATAGAGCACCTTCCTTGATGTTCTGGGCGTCTTTTCAATTCAACCTACAAGATTTGAAGGGATAGTTTTATGTTGTGTTGACTGTACCTTACAAAGGCATATTTCTGAGTTTGCTGGTTGTAGTTTACAGGGGCAATTTTCTAAGTTGTTGGTTGTACTTGTCAGGGACATTTTTCTGTTCTTGTTGGTTGTACTTTACAATTATAGGAATTGTTACCTTGCATGGATTAGTTTTAGTAGGCCTATAAACTTCCTTGCAAAAAATAATGTCATAGGCCTATAAATATTTAAACACTAAACTATGGTAACTAAAAATGTTCTCTAACTATGATTACATCATGCCTATTAAAATTCCTGGATCATAATTCTCTTGGCCATCATTATTTACGATTTGAGCAAATCCTAGGGACATAAAAATTTACTATCTAAACTTAGTTTCACATGTTCCTTCAAAAGAGAATTTTGGAGAATGGGTTCAATATGTTGGAACTCATTCCAGTATATTAATTAAAAAACATGCATGTACCTGCTATATAATTTCATTTTGAATAACCTGCCAGTATTAAAGACCTCTTTGCAACAAATCCATCTGAACATAATTTTCTTAATGGTGGATTTTATACGACACCTTAGGTACATACGCCCAAACCTGGATGGTGTGTACCTCTCAATCTGGTCAATGTAGACCCCCCAAGCCACAGTGAAAATGTGGGGACATAAAAAGCAGAGAGACACATTTTAACCCTAAGATTTGCCAACAAATAATCAAAAAACATTATGTGGAGTCCAAGATATATAATAAATTAAATGGTTTAGTAAAGGAGGCTATGCAAAAGATAGAGCCTCTAGCTTTAATCTGTATTTTTTTTCTCATTGTAATACTTGAGAATTTTCTCTTTATAATTGTCATGTTCCAGAATCCAAGCATTAGTTTCAGTAGGTATATAAACGTGCTTGAATAAACAACAAAGTAGCATATCCTATGAATTGTCAGTGTTATCTCAACTTACATGCATTTTTTAATTCTCATATATAACATAAATGTAGAGCACCTATAAAAGTGCAAAATTCCTAAGATTTATATTGGCATGAAATTACGCATTTTTTTTTGGAAATGCTTCAAGAAACTTCCTCTGATGGGTTACATAGGGTAGACTTTCTTTGCTTACCTGCCCAATATGAGGTGTAGCTATACCCATCAAAATTGCTTGGGACTAGTACCTAGCCTCATCCCTTTTAAACTCATGTCAGTCAAGTGGAGCAGGTCATAAGCATAATGTAACCCTAGTAGATGGTGATGACCAATGGCCTACTGGAATAAATTGAACATTTGGTTATTATTATTATAAAATTTTACTAATTTGAAAAAGCAAAAATATCACATTGTTATAAGTAAAGTAAATAGAACTGATTCACTAACCTGTTTACACAATAACTAAAATATATTTATAAGCTTTTTTAAGCATATGGAAACAAGATAGCAAAACATGATATAAAATGTTCTAACAACAGTTTAATAATGTATATCTTCAGGCTTGGCCTAAGCCTATAAGATGAGTTTTTTTTTACACTTACAGATGCACAAATGGAAATCAGACATATGGGCCTTCTTTGGAATCATGTCACCCAGCTCATCCTCCTATTTGTTCCTCCAAGTTCATTCTAATGTTAACCGAGGAGCAGATTTATTGCAGACCGGTCATAGAACAAAGGAAGCATAGTTTATGCTTCCGTTGTGATGAAATGTTAATGAAGGTTAATGGAAACTAAACAAGGACTATAAATCAACACTATTGAAAACAACAGAAGCACAAGAAACTATTCAAAAAGCTATTCAAACAACTTTTTTGAACTCCAGCGAAAAACATGAACCATACCTCAGACATTATTTTTGCCAGCTGCTTGACAGTGACCTCATTATTAGGATTGCCAACATTGAAAATGTGATTGTTTTCCCTGGAAGGATTTTCCTTAAAAATGAAATAGGTAAGTACTATAAATATATAAGCACCATACAATATTAGTATAAATCCAACAAGGATTGTTGTTACTTACAATTATCAAGAGAACAGGTCAACTAGCATATTGTGTCCCATATGTTTAAAGATTGTTTATACAATTCCAAGAATGTAAAACCAACATAGAACAACACTATTTTTTTTCTTAAAGAAATCTATTGTGGAATAACTCCAAGGTAATGATTTAAAAATAAAAAGAAAATGCAAAACACAACCAAAAATACACCACTATAAAATGATATAATTCCATACCCAAGTTAACACATCTAGAAAGTCAATATGAAGCAATTACAACCACATAGCATTCCACTTACTTTCCAAGAGCATAATCAAACATAAAGGACGACCTATAAATAATCCACAGGATAGTCCAAGAAGATCTTAATTCAATCCAAGACAAAAGATCAAAACTAGCATTTATCAAGAACATCATTCATTCAATATAAATCCAAACCAAATAGTGACCCAATATGCAAAGTCCTCAAATGTATATACCATGTAAAGGTGAATATAGAAGAATCGATATGTTTTGTTGTTTAATATTCAACCATATTCCTTCACAATCTAAACAGACATAACCCACGTTCACGTCAACGTCGACATTGACATCGACTATATCTTCTTCATTTACACATTTTGATTCTTGAAAGTCTGTAACCCCTGACAAATCTGCATACTCGGGGTCATATGATGTACTATTTCTCAATCCTTTTGGAGGACATGTTAACACTACATACCAGTGAGTCTCAACTAGATCTTGTACATAGAATACTTGTTTAGCTTGCGATGCTAGAATAAATAGATCATCTTGCCAATGATTCTGACTTAAGCATTTCTTCATATTCACCATTGTAAAACCCAAATCATCAGTTTTAATCCCTCTCTTATTGTATACATCGACCCAATTACATTTGAACAATGTGTACTCCATACAAAAATAGTCCAGTGTAGTTATTTCTTCTATTACTCAATAACATGTTGTTTTCTGAAGTATAGGGTTTGGATCTTTGGAACTTGAGCTCATCATTGTTTCGGCTTCCAAACACACACCACTATTTTGGGTGGTTCTCTCATTATCCATTCTTTTTGTATGGTACATATAACCATTGGTTAGGTATCCCTTGTACTTATTCACAAATTTACTTGGGCCCTGTGCTATCCATTTAAGTATATCAGACACCTTTCCATCTCCTTCCACCTACATATTTTCAGTTTTTTTAATGTAGTTAGAACACATACATCCAACCTATGATAAAATATTTAAATTTGTAAATGACAATATTCAACATGTAATCATTTTTAAGTACTTATAATATAAATAGTATAAAGTCACCTATTTTTTTAGCCAACTAGAAAAATGTTGGGTGTGGAGTCTCTGCAATAGAGATTCATCTTTTTTGTTTTGGGTAAATGAGTTGAGAATCTCCATTTTGTGCATCCTAATTTGAAAATTATGGACAGTAAAAATGGTTGTTAATGTGTTTTGATAAAATATGAATAAAAATAAGTTCAAATTTCAAATACATTATTCTATCCATGGGTCTGTGTTTTGTTAAACCACAAACAAACAAAATTTTGAAGTGTCACGTCCCCTCCCATCATTCCAAACCATAGAGGGAACATGACTGACATACCAGGGCTTGTTTGCTAAACTCAGCCCCATACATTGCTAAGAAATTCATAATAAATAAAAATTTGTGCATACAAATTCATAATCAATATAAACACAGTGGAATTAATCATATTTGCACACACACAAACAATAATGCATTAGCATATCTATCCCAAGTAGATGATTATTCGACATGCAGAGAATCAATCCCATTCTCATGCTATGCACATACTTCATATTAATTCCATTAACATGAATAATTATCATTCTGAATTAACACATTGCAAAACACAGAATTCATATAATTTAAACACAGAGAACGCTTATCTTGGAGATGAATCTGTCCAAACAACTCGCTATGTGGAGCAACATTCCACCTAACCATAGATCTTTGTCTAGCCTATATTCTTTCAGCTGAGAGATCACCCCCGAGCTAGGTTGTGTATTCACTAAGGAGGAACGAAATGGGCTCACTCACAGCCATGGTTTCACTCAAAAACTATGCTAAGCCAACACACAGTTGGATTTATCAAGCATACAAAAGGAAAAGGAGGGAAATGCTAAGCCAGTGAGCTCAACCACAGAGCTATAGGCATCTCAAATGAATTAACAGTATGGAACCCACAATACCTACCTCACGCAACACAAGGAAGGTCCCCTTCTCTGCTACATAGTCCCTCAAGCATCCCTTTCCTCTAGTGCTCTTCAGGGTGGGCATAGAAATGTTCAGCTGCTAATTCCTTGAGATTTCAGCCTTCACTGGGTTTATCAAGCAAACCCAACCTCTGTTCAGTTATTCACAATTGGATTTCTCACAATTTTGTCATCAAATAACTCCATCCCGTCACTGGTTTTGTGGGTTGTAAAAACTAGGTTTTCCAATGGATTTTGGGGTATCTAATACTCTCAATTTCACCCCAAGGTCCATATCTATGGATCCCCCATTGGATTTCACTGTCAAATACCAAATCTGGGCATTTATGGCTCTTCAAAACATGGGTTCTTGCAAAGTTGCGATTTCTGATTTTGCTCACTGCTGGGAATTTGTAATGGATGAAAAATTATGCTAGGTTGTTCAACAGTGGAATGGCGATGAGAAATGACCAATCCCCATGAGGTAGAGTGACTTGTGGTACAAGAAAACAGATCCCATACTCTACCATACGAATTTTTGGGCTGCCCATGCTCCATTGAATCCATGGACTGAATTCTTCAACAACTTCCTTACAACAGAATTAAATGTCAACAAGGAAAGTCAAATGGGTTCTCGCAGTGACATTTGGAAACATATGGTTCATCCCCACAACCCCCTCACCACTCCCTAGTGGATACACATGGCCCCTTCTCATTCACTGCTTCCATAGCCAGTTTTGGTATTTTATTGAAATATTAATATTTACATCAATTACCATATTCCATGGCTTAATAGCACATGGATGGGAAAATATCAAATACTTGGCTTTCTAAATAAAATCCGGGAATACATTAGCGGGTCCTTGGCCTTGAGCTCCATGCTAGAAAAACATACATCTCATGTACACAATATTTACATTAAAAGCCAATATTTCATCAGGGTCAAAATTGGGGTATTACATGAAGATCAAACATGTTAATTACTCTATCCATGGATCAACTTCATTTGTGTGAAATAGAACCCACCTATGGGCTTGTTCCCAACTAATGTTATCCAATTTTGATGGAATTGAAGAAAATAATGGATTTCCATCAAGAATTACTTCTTCAACTTCGTCATCCCACACTCCATTTCGACCATGAGTGGTTCCAATAGCTTCCATACCTTTCAAGTATCCTCCACAAAACTTTATTGATTCCTCCACATTGTAGATTTCAGCAATGCATCCTTCAACCCTATTTTTGTTCTTAACATAGCTCTTGTATACTTTCATACACCTACGAAAAGAGCATTTTTTTTTAAGTAATGTCAAAAGCTTTGAATAAATTATTCTTCTTGTGGTTCTTGATACCAAGTAAAGTTTCATGTACCTCTCAAAGGGGTACATCCATCTATATGAAACCGAGCCACAATATCGAAGTTCACGTACCAAATGTACATTCAAATGCATCATTATATCGAAAAATGAAGGAGTGAATTACTTTTCAAGCAAGCACATTGTCTCCACGATATCATTTTCCAACTTGTCAAGGCTCTCTATTGAAACTGATTTTGCACAATTTTGCCTATAAAAGTAACAAAGCTTACAAATCGTCTTTTGAACAACAATTGGTAGCACATGGCGTAGAGCTACTGGGAGAAGCTGTTTAATTAGAACATGGCAATCATTTGCTTTCATTCCATGGAACTTAAGCTCTTCCATAGATATATGATTTTTTAGATTAGATCTATAACCATCTGGCACTTTTAATGTGAAAAGAACATGACATAGGGTCTCTTTCTCTTTCTTTGAAAGAGTATGCAGTGCAGGTGGAAGGAGTATTTTTGTTCCTTTAACTTCTTGTTCCTTTAACTTCTGGCCATAGTGATTTTCTCAAACCCATTTTTTGCAATTCATCTCTTGATTTCTTTCCATCTTTGGACTTCCCTTTTATATCCAAAAGAGTTCCAAAAATGCTTTCACACACATTCTTCTCCACATGCATTACATCTAAATTGTGACGGTGTAGGTGTTTCTGCATTCCAACACATTGAGAATATTGGAAAATCATTTAATATGGAGGAAATCATAAATAATGAATTCAATTAAGACATCTAAGCACAATGACGTCATATAAGCATGCAATGTATAATAATTAGGAATGGTTGATGTCTCTACATACCTCCCAATATGGCATATTGAATAGGATTGATTGTTTCTTCCACACCACAACATTAGTTTTTTCACCTTTTTCCTTATTTCTTTTCCTTTTCTTTGATTCACTCTTCCCCCAAACTGTTTCATTTACCTTTGTTTCCTTAAAAATATCTGACACTCTTACAACTGGAGGGGCATAACGAAGCTCCTCCTTCCCATTAAATGGTCCCTTCTGTGAGTGAAACTTATGATTTGAGGAAGAAATCTCCTATGTGCCATGTACACACATTTCTTTCTACAATTGAGGTACTATGATTCTGTGTTCTTTCCACATATGGGGCATGCATTATAGCATTTTGTTGTGCAAACAGCCATACTACGATAAGTTGGAAAGTCATGAATCACCCACATAAGAATCGCCTTCATGTTAGAGCATGTATTATTGTAAGCATCATATGTCCATACTCCTTGGTCCCATAATTCCTTTAGCTCATCTACCAAGGGTTCCAAATACACATCAATGTCATTACCTGGTTGCTTGGGACCAGGTATTAACAATGTTAACATACAAAAATTCCTTTTTGTGCACAACCATGGTGGGAGTTTGTATGTAACGAACACTACAGGCCAAACAATGTATGTACTGCTCAAGTCTCCAAATGGATTAAATCCATCTACTTCCATTGCAAGTCGTACATTGCGGGGTTCGCCTGAAAAAACAAGCCATTTTTCATCAACAGTTTTTCATGCTGGGCTATCAACAGGGTGGCGCATATGACCATCATTGCTTGCATTCTCATGATGCCACCTCATTTTTTGTGACATGTCAAGAGAGCTAGAACAACAAAGAAAATCTTTCATTTATATATAATATTATCATATAATAACACGATGAAAAATGGTAAAGATAATACAAGAAGATGAAAACTTGAATACAATTATGGTGTTGAAAATCATACCTATACATTCTCTTTAGCTTCGATGCTATGGGGAAATATCTTCACACCTTTGCAGGAAAACCTTGACGCACCTTTTGAGATTGAGCATCCAACTTCCATCGAGATTTTCCACATGCTGGGCATTCATCTTCACTTTCGTTACTTCCTCGATATAAAATGCGATCATTGGGACATGCATGTATCATATCATATTTTAATCCCAATGATTTTATCAAATTTTTTTGCAACATATGTAGAATCTGGAAGTGTGTTATCTCTAGGAAGTGTATTTTTATGCAATTTTAACATTTGGCCAAAACGTCTATCAGACCATCCACTATTCACTTTGAGATTGTAATATTCCACAGTTGTTGATAGTTTTGTGAAATCAACACAACATGGGTACAATGGCCTCTTGGAATCTTCGATTAACTTCCTATATTCATTAACTTCATTTAGTACATTTGTTGATGCCAACCCCACATTATCACAACCTTCATTTAAGTTTTGATCAAGACATGGATAAGCATCATTAACCATATGAAGCACTTGATCACCAACAATGGTTGTATCATCGTCCTTTTCGATGGGATCATTATCATTCGGAAACGATGTTCTAGGCTCATCAACCTGATTATCGTAATGGCATTCTACATGTCCATAACTTTATTAATAAGAAAATTAAAATTCATGTCAGTGATTTTATGGTTTTTATGAAAATTAGAATGAATAGAAATTGGTCAAATAGGGGCCTTTACCAATGCAAATTGACTTACCAGTTGAGATGATATATGCTCTATAACTTCATGTGGCTCATTTTCAGAGTGTTGCCTAGCCTCATCAATAACGGATGGAATCTAAAGGTGAGAGGAAAACATAATTTTGCACATATAAATATAACTGATATCTTTATTGTAATACAAGTAAGTTTGAAACTAGATCAATTCATTTTTTTCAAGATACCTAACTGTGAATGCTCTCTCCATCAAAATACCAAATTTTATATTGCTCTACTATTCCATCACAAATCAAGTGCTTGCATATTTTATCAAATGTTTGTACTTTGACTATGCCACATTTATTACATGGACATTCTATGGACATCTTATTCCTTGAATGCGCCTCAGCAAACTTTAAGAATTCCTCAACCCCATCTCTATATTCTTGTAGTGTCCTACACAGCCAATTTCCATGAAGTCACGTAAATTTAATTGAGAACAAGTTAGCATTGATACATTTTTTTGGTATATCATGATGAATAATCAAATATAGAAACTATACCTATTTTTCAAGTTCATCCAGTTTCTTTTGTCCATTTGATAATATGCTCCAACCTCCTTTGAAATTATGTCTACAATGAACTAAAAACGTTAGTTGATACTAAACCTCATATATATTGAAAACACACAACTTTGCACTAACAACTTGCAGTCAAACAACTGCATAAACCCACATTTCTTATTAAGAGGTATTTTGATATAAACAAACTCCCTAAACTGTTCAAATATTTGACTTAGATCTTCTGGAAATAATCTCTGTGGCTTAATGCATTATTGTAATTGTCTCTTTACATGTCATTTTGTAGAACCATTGAAATTTGAACCAATATGGCATCTAACTTCTAAGAAAGTAGAACCCATATAGATTCTACTCAGACTCAAAATTAATTAATTCCAGGAAGCCCTTCAATGCAGAGTGTTCAACATCACTCATATTCATATTGAGCATAATTCCAATGTAGTCAACACTTGACCTTAGATCTTAATTCAACCTTAAAATTAAAATGTAGCCCAACAGAGAGTAACACAATTATCATATAGAGGATTCAATTCATTCCATCGAATTCAATCTCCTCTCTTCAAGAAAATATTACGATCCTCCTTATAAGAATATAGTATTCCTGTAGCTACATATCATAGAAGGCATTCGACTTTGAGCTCTTTTCCACGTATAATATTTAATCTCATGATTAATACATGGGAGTATTGGATATATGTGTGCAAGGTTGTTAACATCAAACAAGAAGTGTACATAATCTACCATTATGCCCAAACATTATTTCCAATATTTGAATTCATTGCAATCCTTAAACACCTTCATACAAATCTAGACAATTTCAATCTACAGATCATACCTGAATCATGTACAAATTCAATTGAAACATCATCTATGGTAATTCACAGGGCTTGACTTTTATTCCTACTATATTTAGAGCACAAGATAACTAATTCATTTCCTGGTTAGCTTGTATATTCACCATAGTTCATCAATCACATAGACATATATGAAATCAGCACATAGCATCATCGAAAATAATCCTTTTCCATTTATTACTTAGGAATTTGCAGGCTTATAAACAAACTCTGACCTATCCTCTGTTTTTCTTGCCTTGATTCTTACATTGTATAGCTAACCCTCCTAACCATCATTTTTCAAGCCTCTCTCTCTAACCTCTGATGCTTGCAGGCATACAAGATATACTTGGAAACATAACTTGTAGCTAAATAACAAACTTCCTACATTTATGGAACTAACTCCTAAATTTCTTGTAAAGTTCTTGTAATTCTAATTGTCATTATTATGTTAAAATAAATTGATTTTCATCCTTAATACAGTTTAATAACGTATATCTACAGACTTGGCCTAAGCCTGTAAGTTGAGTTGTTGTTTATACTTACATATGCACAAATGGAAATCGGACACATGGGTCTTATTTGGAATTGTGTCACCTAGCCCATCCTCTTGTTGGTTCCTCCAATTTCATTCTGATGTTACCCGAGGAGTGGATTTATTTCATATTGGTTGCAGAACAAATGAATCACTTTTTATGCATAGATTAGACGATTTGTCGATTCTTTGAATCTTGACAGATCCTCTCTGATTTGTTATGATGTAATTACTCTTTTAATTAAGTTGCATAAGATCGAAGAATGTCGATTATATTCACATATTCCCTTTTCTTGTTTTTTTGTTTCCTTAAAGGGTGGAACTCTTGGTTGAGCCTAAAGGCAAGAGGTCTACTTATCATATTAGTTCTCTCCTCCATTTCCATATATTATGCTCCATTCTTGTTACTCTTTTTTACTTTTTTAACTTGCAAGAGAAATGGAAAAATATCATTTCACAATTCTTGTGGCCTCTATAACAAACCCTTACATACCCTGATGCATACAACAGAAGTCCACAGCAAGCCACCAGCAGTTGCGGCCTCATCAATCAGGACACAGAGTAACCCTAGTAGATGATGGTAAGGCAGATCAGACCTCAATAGTCCCTCCTCAGGACACGACTCAACAAATCGGGCCTCAAAGAAAATCACATTCAAATTTTTAAATTTCTGATAGACCATGAGGTCTTGTCCTTAAAACAAGGAGGGGTTCAATGTAAAAATCTTGTAATGTTCAATAGTTTGCAAGGTTAATCTAGAAGTTTCCAAGTGTGATGAGGTGTCAACGATGAGTCATCCTTTAGGATAGAGCCAAACTCCTATTTAGGGAGGCAGTTACAGAAATATAGAAAGGTTGTTAGGGTTAAACTGTTAAAGTGGTTCTTCATATATATGATTGTAAGCCTATGTGCCATGACAGAGGTAGATCAGAGGTGAGGCAAAGGCAGAGAGGATAGGAAAATAGAGAGGACAGGACCAGGGTAGAATACTCCCATATTGTGTAATCAGGTCACAAAATTCTGAGTAATTGAATTTGATTAATGAAAGCATTTTATATGCATATGGACTTGTGAATATCTCTTTCTATGTATTTTTTATGAAGTTCATTGTCTCTATTGAATGTGAATGGCGTCTGGCCGAAAACATAAAGTCATTTACTCTAGAATTTGTATGTAATTCCTGCAGTGAAGAATGACTGTACATAGGCTTTGCTAATTTGTTGACTTCCTGACAGTAAGCAACTACAGGAATATGTGATTTCTATGAAGGATTTGGAATTGGAAGACCCTTCTGAAAACTGACTCAATGTGATTGTTTATGACTCGAGTGTCCTTACGTTATGAGATCTCAGGTTTTGCAAATCGAAAGGAAGTGAAGTGATTGAAGTTGGAACATCAAGTTACTTTAATTAGATTGTTTAAAGTACATTCTCCATTAAACCCTAACCCTATCAAAAATTTAACACAATAAATAAATGTGTTGGGTGAGAATCTACGCTGAAGGTAAAATATTGGATATTTTAGCATTTGTTTAACATTTTTATACATAGATTGAGTTATGGAATTGATATCCAGGTTCCATATTTCAAGGTTAGGGTTTTGGAAGTGTGTTGAAGGGTAGTAGGTATTTTTTTCCACTTGTTCATGAAAAACTAAGTTTCTTAAATGTTGAAACAAACCCCGAAGAAATGAACGCTGACCTGGAGGAAAAATCGTGGCAAATTGTCATTGTGCACAAATTTGAATACCCAGGTATACTCTATTTGGGAATCGAACTCTATTTTAGATTCCATTTGTGTATGAGCGGAGGTAGATCATGGCCCAATTGTAATCAAATTATTAAAGGGAAAATGCCATTTGTGAACAAAGAAATTGAATTTATACTCAAGGTAAGAGTTCAAGAATTTGGGGAAGTGTTTTTTGTTGAAATTGCAGGTGGTTCCTACATCAAAACTAAAAAGAAGAGCTGCATGGATAGCGTTGGAACCTGATTTCCGCAGTTTGTCTCGCTCCCTTTCCTTCCGATCGGCACCTATGTCTATCTCTCCATGCGCGGTTCAACCCAACAACATTTCATTCTGATTTTTTGTCTATCTCTCCATGTGCGTGGTATAAACCAAAGCAAATCATTCCCACCCTTTCATCCGGACCAATATTCAAAAATTGAATTTTTTAATCTTTGAAAATTGTATGAAATTGTATCTTTTGAATCTTTGGAAATTGTATAAAATTGAATCTTTTTAATCTTTAAAAATAGTATAAAATTGAATCTTTCGAATCCTTGAAAATGAAGGGATCATTTCTTGATGTAATTTAATTTACAATATACAAAGTGACAAAGTGTTACCATTATTGCAGTTTATTATTTAAATATTTTTGAATGATTATTATTGTAGTTTGTTTATTATTGATCTCCCCATGGATTTAATAAGCTACTAATTTAAAATGGTTTATTTAACCAATTAATTAAAAAAATTTCCTCGGATGGGGTGTCTCTTAGCCACGTGGAGGAGGGGACAAATGCCACTCGCGAGAATGTTTCTATGGCAATCAAGCGGGCGACCAACCTCCCCAACCCCCAGCCCAAGCGCAACTATATCCCCTCTAGTTTGATGAGATGGGGATGTTATTCCATAATTATCTCCCGACTGTAACTTGACACAGATGCTAGTAAATGATCATTCATCAACGCACGCACCATCAGCTGCTGAGCAATCGCACTGTACAATTAGAAATATTCACGGTTTTAATGGAAACCCTTATGATGGATAGAGATGATGGGAACTTGAGTCGATGGGTTCTGTCGGTTATGGATCAAATCACCATTTTAAATTTTCTATCAATCACTTTGGGCCTGGTTGAAACTATGTTTGCGAATTCTCGATGTGGAAAGGTTTTATGGCATGGAAAGGTGGTGACCAATATGGTTCAAGAACGGAAATTGGGTGTTCGTCGGCGCAGTGAAAAATTTGGTTAATATTGGGCTCTACAATGTGCATGTTGCAGTTCAGAGCATGGGAGAGGATACTCACATTTGACATTGCGAGTTGGAGGTGTAGGTTCAAAGCCTGTCCAAGCTCTTGGAAGACATTGCGAGTACCATGAATTTAACTACTACTCTGGCGGTGGAGGCCTATGCGAACTATTTGCTGAGGGATCCATCCCCTAGCTCAGTGGCGTTGGAAAATGCTATCATCTCTATGACTCCTCTCACTTTTGTTTCTAGCATTAAAATGGAGATGCCCTCTCTGTTTCATGACAACCCTACGATGGGTGGGGCACACCCTCCTCCTGTGAAAGTGTCTTTGGCTATAATGCAAAACAACATTATATAGGTGGTTCTTTCAAAGCTATAATTTAAAACAACATGCTTACGTTCGAACTTCATCCCTAGATATGAGGGTAGCTATAGTAAAAATAAGCAAATAGGATCACATGTATATAGAAAATGCACAACTACACAACATGTATCATGGGAATCCCTCATGGGGGATAAAACCCAACAACCTTTCACCATGATAGAATCCACAAAATCAAGAGTCATGCATGACTTCACAATGTCTCTTGCCATAAAACCTAGGCGAAGTCATACCTGGTGGGAGACCATGCATTATACATCAAAGAATACACGAGTATAACTGCTCTACCACAGAAGGATAGTGAGCTATGTTAAGTTTAAACCAAATAGACTAGCAAGATCACTGAAAGAAACATAATCACAAGATAGACACAGAATTTACCCTGGGAAACCCTCATGGGGTAGAAAACCCAACAAAGCTTTCCTCAATAAGATGATCAACCAAAATACAAGATGTGCTCCCTCCTTCTCTATCTCCTTAGCAGACCTCCCAGACAAGTGCGCTACTTTTCTGAGTTGTGCAAGTGTGTCTAATGAGGAGCTCACCTCCTCTATATACATTAGTTCCCGACTGACCAAAATCCCTAATGGGGCCGACCTCTCCTAGAGAAGTCTAATAACCCCTAAAATATAATATCAGGGCCGACCCCACATGGTGGGTCTAATAACCCTAGTTACCACAAACCATCGGAGGAATAATCATCTCCGGATACATAATAGGGTTACCTCGGAGAGATGAAACATCTCCGGAATAATAATGTAAAAATATAATATTCTTAGAATTTACAATTTTCAACACTCCCCCTTAACGAGAAGGATATTATAACAGCATATGCAGGAGCAAGGAGTCATCGACTACATCATACATGATACATCTATAAATCATCGAAAGCTTTCTTCAATTCATCATCATCACACAATCATCGTCATCACACGATCAACGATCATCAGCATCATCATCACACGATCATCAGCATCGTTAGAACATCATCAATACAAGTATCCATACCAATACAAGTATACACATCATCAATACAAGTATCCATACCAATACAAGTATACACATCATCAATACAAGTATCCATACCAATACAAGTATACACATCATCAATACAAGTATCCATACCAATACAAGTATACACATCATCAATACAAGCATCCATAACAATACAAGTATCCTCAATAATAGCATACTCTGTAAACCACATGATTCATTTAGGACACCATAACATGTCTAGGGACGATACAGTCCACTCGTCAACTTAGACAAAATATAAGGACCACTCTCTCGGAGACATATGTCTATGGATCAATTCAGGGACCGAAGTCCAGGGATGATACAATCCCCTCTCGTCCACTAGGGACCACTTCTCGGAGACATCTGTCTACAGGTCAATTCAGGGACCGAAGTCCGGGGATGATACAATCCCCATCACGTGCATTTTGAACTAGTGGTTCCGAGATGATCCAATCCCCATCACGTACATTTTGAACTAGTGGTTCCGGGATGATGCAATCCCCATCACGTACATTTTGAACTAGTGGTTTCGGGATGATGCAATCTCCATCACGTACATTTTGAACTAGTGGTTCTGGGATGATGCAATCCCCATCACGTACATTTTCAACCAGTGGTTCCGGGATGATGCAATCACCATCAGTCCTCCTTGGACTTCATTGTCGGAGACCATACATCTACGGATCAATTCAGGGACCGAAGTCCAGGGATGATACAATCCCCATCTGTCCACTTTGGACTTCATTCTCGGAGACCATACATCTACGGATCAATTTAGGGATCGAAGTCCAGGGATGATACAATCCCCATCTGTCCACTTTGGACTTCATTCTCGGAGACCATACGTCTATGGATCAATTCAAGGAACCATAGTCCAGGGATGATACAATCCCCATCTGTCCACTTAGGACTTCATTATCGGAGACCATACGTCTATGGATCAATTCAAGGAACCAAAGTCCATGGATGATACAATCCCCATCTGTCCACTAAGGACTTCATTCTCAGAGACCATACATCTTCTTATCAATTCAAGGAACCAAAGTCCATGGATGATACAATCCCCATATGTCCACTAAGGACTTCATTCTCGGAGACCATACGTCTACGGATCAATTCAAGGAACCAAAGTCTAGGGATGATACAATCCCCATCTGTATCCTTATCAATACAGATGTCATCAAAACATCAATAAAACATCAATAAACCATGTATCCTCACTGACACATCAATAAAACATCAATAAACCATGTATCCTCATCAATACATTAGTAAGACATGTATCCTCATCGATACATCAATAAAACATCAATAAACCATGTATCCTTATCAATACATTAGTAAGACATGTATCCTCACCAATACATCAATAAAACATGTATCCTCATCAATACATTAGTAAAGTAAAAGTAGGTGAGAGAAAATAAGTATTCTAAGTATAAGAGTCCTAAGTCTAAGTATCTAAAACAGGTATCCTCATCATCGACCTTGCTGTCGATGAGGCAATCTCATCATTAGAGACCACACTACTCCCCCTTTCGAGGAGGGTCCTTTTGAACCACACCAAGTTTGTCTCGGAAGTATTCAAATTTCACTCGAGACAAAGCTTTGGTCAAAATATCAGCAATTTGATCCTCAGTGCTCACATACTCGAGCTTAATAGCTCCTCTGTGCACCATATCTCGTATATAAAATTATCGGATCTCTATTTGTTTTGACTTATCGTGAAATACCGGATTTTTTGTCATCTTGATACAACTTTGATTGTCACACATAATCACAGTAGGATCCAATTCTAAGTCAAATACTCCAAATAGTAGTTTCTGAAGCCATACTACTTCACAGCTAGCAGAGCAGGCAGCTATATATTCTGCTTCAGTAGTACTGAGAGCCACACTGGATTGTTTCTTGCTGAACCAAGAGATCATGGCAGATCCAAGTCCATAACATCCACCTGATGTACTCTTCCTATCTGAAACACTTCCTTCCCAATAAGAATCCGAATAACCATGTAATCTAAGTTCATGATTTCCGAGGTAGTAAAGACCAAAATCTAATGTACCTTTTAGATACTTCATTACATGCTTTGCAGCTATTAGGTGAACCTTCCTTGGTTCTACTAGATATTGACTCAGAGTATTTACAGCAAAGCATATATCTGGTCTGGTATCTGTCAAATACATCAATAACCCAATGATTTGTCTATATAGAGTTAGATCGACTAATTCTGATGAGTCATCGACTAATAATTTCAAGTTGGAGTCCATGGGAGTAGCCATGGTCTTACACTCCAACATGTCAAATCTTTTCAAGATCTCCACAGCATACTTACCTTGATTTAGGAAGATTCCTTTTGGTTCTTGCCATACTTCTAGACCTAAGAAGTAGTGCATTAATCCTAGATCCTTCATTTCAAATTCGGAAGAAAGCTTCTTCTTACATTCGATAATTTGGTTCTCATTTCCTGTTAGAAATAGATCATCCACATACAATAGTAATATAACAGGTTCATCATCCATAATTTTGAGATAGAGATTTGGATCAGCTTTACTCTTGGTAAAGCCCATACCTGTTAAGAAACTGTCAATCCTTCCGTACCAAGCTCTGGGAGCTTGCTTCAATCCATATAAAGCCTTTTTTAGCTTGCATACATGAGTTCTTCTATCTTTAACCTCAAATCCTTGTGGTTGTTCTATGTACACTTCTTCTTCAATGACACCATTCAGGAAGGCTGTTTTAACATCCATCTGGTGTAATTTCCACTTCATCATAGATGCAAGTGCCATGATAGTTCTAATTGAAGTGTACCTAGCAACTGGTGCAAATATTTCTTCATAGTCTATTCCCTCCTTTTGAGAGAAACCTCTAGCTACAAATCTTGCCTTATATTTTTCAATGCTACCATCTGCAACATGTTTTATCTTGAAAATCCATTTCGAAGAAACCACATTTTTATCCTTTGGTTTGGGAACTATATCCCAAACATCATTTTTCATTATTGACTGGTACTCTTCTGTCATAGCTTCTACCCACTCCTTTTCTTGAGCTGCCTACTCATAGCTGGTGGGTTGTTGATCCACAAGATCACACATTAAGGCCACATAGTTGGATACAAACTTGGGTTTCTTCCTTTCTCTAGTGGAACCTTCAGGAGCTCCATATTTTTCAGCTCCTTGAATAATGTCTCTAGCCCATGCTAGTCTTCTTTTTCTAGATAGATTTGAAAGGGGGGGTTCTTGAGGTTCTATCATATCATGGTCTTCTAGTGTATCATCTTCAGGGATGGGTATAGATTTTGTAACTCTAGGAGGTGAATCTTCTTCATAGATTTCTTCAAGTTGGCACTTCCTAGATTTCTTGATAGCTGCTTCTTCATCAAATGTTACATCTCTACTTATCTCCACATGATCAAAACCAGGTATGTAAATTCTAAAAGCTTTGGATGTTTCACAATATCCAACAAATATTCCTTTCTTACCAGAGGGATCCAACTTGGCTCTCTTTTCTTTTGGAATGTGAATATACACAGGACATCCAAATATTTTGAGATGACTTACCTCGGGCTTCTTTCCTGTGAATACTTCTTCTAGAGTCTTAAATTCAAGAGCACTATGAGAAAGTCTATTTTGTACATAGACAGCTGTCCTGGCTGCTTCAGCCCATAGATACATGGGAAGATCTTGATCATGTATCATAGTCTTTACAACTTCCATGATAGTTCTATTCTTCCTTTTAGCAACCCCATTTTGTTGGGGATTGTAGGGAGTGGTTAGTTCCCTTTTGATTCCAGCTCCTTTACAAAAGTCTTCAAATTCCTTTGAAGTATATTCTCCACCATTATCTGTTCTGAGAATCTTGATTTTCTTTTCTGAGAGATTTTCTATTAAGGCCTTAAACTCTTTGAATTTTCCAAAGACTTCATTCTTACCTTTTAGAAATAATATCCAAGTTTTCCTTGAGTAGTCATCAATGAATGTGACATAGTATTCATATCCACTCAAAGATGTGGAGGGCATTGGTCCACATACATCAGAGTGTATTAACTCCAGGGTACTTTTAGTCTTTGTTTCACTCCTGGGAAATGGGTTCTTGACATTCTTCCCTTTTGCACATCCTTTGCATGTGCCATCATGATTAGTCTTTAAGTCTGGAAAACCTATAACTACCTTGCTTACATAGGGTAGTGCCTTGTAGTTAATGTGAGCAAGTCTCCTATGCCATAGTTCATTTGGGCTAATGGTTTCATGAACAAGAGCTGCTTCTAGAAGGCCCTTAAGTTTGTATAAGCCTCCTTCTTCTTCACCAATGATAATTGCATCCTTGATAGATTTTCCTTTGGACCACATTAAGACTTGTCCATCAATGAATGCAACCCTATAGCCTTTCTTATCCAATGCTGAGATGGATAACAAGTTCTTCTTCAATCCTGGTACATACAATATTTCTTTCATTTTCATGGAGGTACCAGAATCAAGCTTGTAGCTTGCTTCACCAAATCCCTTGATGGGATATTGAAAGTCATCTCCTAGAGATACCTTTTGTGGAGAAGTCTTTTCTTCAAGACTTCAGAGAGTCTTTTTCTGACCTGTCATGTGCTTTGAAGCACCACTGTCAATAAGCCATGTATCTTCTCCAGGAGTTATAGATCCAGAGAGTGCGGAGAAAAGAACATATTCTTCTGCATCTTCTTCTTTAATTCTCCTAGATCTTCTTTTGAAGAAGGTCCTTTCTTCTTCTTCTTCTTCACTTCTAGGTCTTTTATTGTGAGGCCTTTCTTCCTCTTCTACTTCTTCTTCACTATCATCTTCTGCAAGATGTGGTTGATGTGTTTTGTAATGAGAACCCTTTTTCTTCTGTAGAGGACAATCTCTAGCAAGGTGTCCTATTTTGTGACAAGAAAAACATTGGAAAGAGGAGTAATATCTTCTTTGAATAGTTCCTCTTTTCTTTTGAAATCTATGTGGAGGATGAGACTCCTTGTGACTATTCCTTTTGGAGTAGGATTGATTCCTTCTTCTCTTGGTGTGGGTGGCCAAGGCTTGGTCATCTTCTTTGAGCAAGGATTCTCGGTTTGCAACCCTAGCCTCCTCTTGTACACAATCCTCCCAAACTACATCAAACTTCATACTTTCTTTTCTGGCACACATAGTTTGTATGAATGACTCCCAAGGTATAGTGAGACCATTTAGAGCTGTCATCACAAGTTCATCTTCATCAAGAGTATCACTAATGGCATCTAGTTGCTCCTTGATTTGGGAGACCCTTGAGAAGTAGTCTTGAATGGATTCTCCTTTGTGCATCTTGGTGCTCTTCAACTGAGTCCTTAGGTTCATCTTCCTATTGATGTTCTTTCCTTCATACATTCTTCCTAGGGCATCATACATTTCCTTTGGAGTCTTCTTGGAGGCCACTTGGGGAATCAAGTGGTCTTTAATAGAATAAGCTATGATTCTCTTTGCCCTAATCAAATCCTTCTTATGCTTCTCTTTGGCTTCATCTCCTTCAGGTTCTGCAACTTCATCCTTGATATGATGAGCAAGGTCATTTTCTTCAAGAATGAGACCAATTCTGTATTTCCATGCTCGGAAATTTTCTATATCTTCTAGCTTGTCTTCAAGCTTAGTGTTTGGAGCCATCTTCTCTTGGGGAAGTCCAAGAGATAAGAGGTAGAGTAGTACTTACCCGGAAATTTTAACTTTTCACTTTTCTGGATCTGCAATAGAAATTTATGGTTTATCGCACTTTTGGTAAAACTAGGGTTTGACTTTCCCAGAGTTCTACCCATCCAAAAAGTTCGATCTAGGGCTCAAAAGATTGGTTTTGACAAGGGCTATCCAGCCATGTAATCAGAATTCAATAATACCAACTTTTTGCAAAAAGTCAATTTCTGGTTTATCGCACTTTTGGTAAAACTAGGGTTTGACTTTCTCGGAGTTCTACCCAACCAAAAAGTTCGATCTAGGGCTCAAAAGATTGGTTTTGACAAGGGCTATCCAGCCATGTAATCAGAATTCAACAATAGAAAATTTTTGCAGAAACCCTAACCTTCACTGGAGAGAGAGAGAGAAATATTCTTACCTTGTGAAAGATGTTCTATTCAGGCTAGCTCTGATACCATGTTAAGTTTAAACCAATAGACTAGCAAGATCACTGAAAGAAACATAATCACAAGATAGACACAGAATTTACCCTGGGAAACCCTCATGGGGTAGAAAAACCAGCAAAGCTTTCCTCAATAAGATGATCAACCAAAATACAAGATGTGATCCCTCCTTCTCTATCTCCTTAGTAGACCTCCCAGACAAGTGCGCTACTTTTCTGAGTTGTGCAAGTGTGTCTAATGAGGAGCTCACCTCCTCTATTTATATTAGTTCCTGACTGACCAAAATCCCTAATGGGGCCGACCTCTCCTGGAGAAGTCTAATAACCCCTAAAATATAATATAAGGGCTGACACCCACATGGTGGGTCTAATAACCCTAGTTACCACAAACCATCGGAGGAATAATCATCTCCGGATACATAATAGGGTTACCTCGGACGGATGAAACATCTCCGGAATAATAATGTACAAATATAATATTCTTAGAAGTTACAATATTCAACAAGCTAGAGAATAATGAACCCCAATCATAAGCACAAGAGGAAGACCAAGTTGATATAACATGATGAGAACATGACTCTCTCATATATATAGAGGTCTAGGGGTAAACCTCCAATAAGTATATGATCCCACACAAGACCGACTTAACCAACAAGTTAAGTTAGGGGTCACACATCATGACCAATATTCAAACGTTAGGTGAGGGGATCGCAACCACATAAGGACTTCTCTATACTTATGACACATGGAACACCCATTGTTAACACATAAAAAGTGCTCACTAGCTCATTCCCTTGTTCACATGACCCATTTGTCCACTTTTCCACCATCTGAGCCTCTGAAACCAACAAAAGGTCACCAAAAGACCTTAGTACACCCCTTTTTCCATTAAAAAAGATTATTTTTCCAAGAAAATCATAAAAAACCCTCAAAAATGGTCCAAATTCCCAAAAATATTAAAAAGGGAATTAAAATATTATTTTTATTCAAAAAAGGAAAAAGGAGGGAAAAGTACCTAAACCATGTTGGTCAATACCATTTGGTTTCCACAAAACCACAAATGGTATTTCCCACCACCAAAACCTATAAAAAGGTGGTAGGGGCTCCTCATTTCACATCCATCCATTATCTCATCCTTATGCTGCTAAAATCTCCCTTGAGCATTTTAGCCATTGCAAACCACATTGGAGAAGAGACCATTGGAGATTGGAGTTGCTCATCCTTGGAGCCATTCAACCTCACCATTAGAGGTATTGATTCTGCAAGCACTTGCTTGCCCCATTCTTTCAATACAAATTCATTATTCTACATTGTCTTGTTCTTGATTTTAAATTATTCTTGTTATTTGCTTAATATATTTGCATAGATCCATGAATAGTCTTGTTTAGTTAGTTTGTTCTTTGCTTTTATTTGAAACTGCTGCTAATAGTTAGCAGGTGCCCATAGCACTAAGCCTGGTTGCAAAACTGGGCCAACAGTTTTTTGGTGACTCCGCTGGGTTTTGAACAATAGATCTCTAGTTTTGCTTTTAATCTTAGTTTTTTATTAGTTTTTAACCTTTAGATCCATAGATCTGCCATCTTAGACAGCAGATCTATTGCTGCTCTAAGTTTTGGCCTCATTTTTTGCCATTAACAGCCCGGAATTCTTGATTTTCGGGTTCGTTTTTCGGCTTCCGTGCACGGCTTTCGCCTCGTGGTTTTTAGCATGACAGTCGCGCGGTCCATCGCGGCTTTCGGCCTTTTTTCCGCGCGGTCCATCGCGGCCTTTGGCCTTTTTTCCGCGCGGTCCACCGCGGCTTTGCTGCCGATTTCCGCGCTGCACATCGCGGCATCGCGGTCACTTACCGCACTGCACATCACGACTGCGCGGCCCCTTTTCCGCGCGGTTCACCGCGGCTTCTCGGCCTGTTTGCGCGCTGCACATCGCGGCTTCGCGGATTTTTTCCGCGCTGCACATCGCGCCTGTGTGCCCAAATCCCGCGCGGTCCATCGCGACTGTGCGACAGAAACCCGCGCGGTCCATTGCGGCTTTTCTGTCAAAACCCGCGCGACTGAATTTTTCATTCAGCCATCCCGATTTTAAAAATTAATTTTTACTGTACTTTCTGCCCATAGCACATTTTTTACAGTATTAAATTCTGCATACTTTATAGCTTTGAAAAAAAATTTACTATTTAAAAAGCATATCTAGAAGTCTTGTTAAAAATTTTCAAGAAAGTGAAAGAAAGACTCATTTTGCATTTTTATCTAGATTAAAAAATTTTCCTGTTTACTTCTTTAAAATCTTGCCCTCAGCAATTTACTTGAAAAAAGAAATCCATTTATTTCTTTTAAAGCAGTCTATTATTTGCTTTCAGAAATCAAAAGATCCATTATTTTTTGAGTTGATATTTGCAAAGCAATTTAATTCCCATTTATTTGAAAAAGTCATTTGCTTTTTTATTTTTTCAAAGCTCCTTTGTTTTGTGAAAATTTCCTATAAAGCATTTACATTTTTCAAGTTCAGTTTACAACACCTCACGTGCACTCACACGATCACTTAATTGAACTAAGCCTTAAAACGTACCCTAATTTGAACACACTTTTAACCCCACTTGGGGAACACTAAAAGAACTTTTGTAGCTAGGTAGTATTGGGGGGATAGGTGTTCCAATAACACCCCTCAGTTATTACATCTGAGACATAGAAGTTGTCCAATTAGGGAGCTAAAATATCTTAGTACTTTTTGGCGCGGTCACAACCGGTTTGTGGGAAGGCCTCTCCCTTAGGAGGGTTGAAGTCGCGAGGATGGTTCCGGAAGCCTGAGTGGAATACCGAAATCCATTCAGTAACCGAAGGGCTACCATTCGCAGTTCTCGGGATATCCCTGTATTGGGATATTGCGATCAAAGGACCAAACGGCAGATTTACCTTTTCTCGACGCGTCATGAACGGAGTATCCTAGTAGCCTGTCTTTAGGATTGATTACCCGGTGTCCCTCCCGGTAGGGGGATATCTAGCCGTTGCCTCAACATTCATATTGTCTGACTTGGATTTCATCACCTTGCAGAGGATATCGTCTGTTTGAGTCACAATACTTTTAGATTAGGTGTTTGCATGATTCAACCCACCCTTGGTCTAGTTACACCTATTTTTTATAGAATCCGTTTGCATGTTGGTACTCTGACCATTTGTTGCATTCCTCCACTTATTGTAGCACAACTGCTAGAATAAGTGCCTTTTTTTGAGGATTGATTTTTGGCCTGAGAGATTTCTTTTTTCACTCCCCTTCTTGCACCCTTGGTTGCATTAGGGTTTTGAGTCTTTTTTAGATATATCACCACCTGATACTTAAACAAATTTTTACATAAAACCTTAATTCTCACCATTGAGAATTTTAGACGCTCTCGTCGTCTATAGGGCGAACTCCCAGAGTTTAGTCCACTTGGCCCTCCACGTCACGGACGCAGAGCCTTATCCCTTGATTCGACACATCGTCAATCAACTACACAGTCATCCGATTCTGACACACCTCACTTCACTTTTGATTTGGAGGTAGAATCCGAAAAACCCACAGAGTTACCACCAACCACCATTATGGCTGGAACACCATTTGATCCATTGTTTACAAGCACCATAGGTGAGACATCCACAGACCCTTCTGCTGCGGTGCCATCCATGGCAACAACCACCCCCCTGGGTATGCCCAACATGGGTAACACTCCACATTTAGGAATGCCCAACACAGGGCCACCACCTGTCATAGGTATACCCAACATAGGGGTCACACCCCCTCTGGTTTCCACAAACCCTATCCCAGGAATCCCCACTGCTATTCCTAACCCAAGTGTAACGCATGTTGCACTTGGAGGCGCTGGCCCATACCAGACTACACCCATTGGAGGGCACATACCTTCCATACCTAGCATACCTTTAGGCGCTACTGGACCCCTACACCATACCACAATGGCTAGGCATGTCCCAGTTCCAGTTACCACATCTACTAGCTTACCATACATGGCGAGTCTGAACCTACCAGACTTAGCTAGGCTAACAAATGACCCCATCAGACATGATCCTGTGTGACCTCATATGCCCACCAAACTTCCCTCTGACATCCCTAAGTTTGAGGGTAAGGCAGGGGAAGACCCCCAGAACCATATCATGTCCTTCCATTTATGGTGTTCCTCCAACTCCATAGTGGACGGCTCAATCCGCCTCCGGCTTTTACAACGCGCCTTCATTGGCTTTGCAGCCAAGTGGTATATCGAGCAGCCTCATGGGACGCATGCCACCTTTACCTCCCTTGCCTCGACCTTCCTCCAGTTCTTTCAGTTACCTGTCCGCTATGATGCGGGCGTCGAGATCCTACTGTCTTGCAGACAAACCACGGCCACCCACATCACTGACCACATTCATGAGTGGCGTTGACGCCGAAGCCTCTGCAAAATTAAGTTAGACGACCGTATCTTTTTAGATTGGTTTCTAAAATCCCTCCTCCCTCTTATTGCGAAGGATGTGGCATCTGAAAGACCCCAGTCTGAAGAAGAGGCCATCCTCAAAGCCCAACAGTTTTATCTCATTTACTCCCAATCGGGTTATCTATATACCATTATTCCAGACGCCCCTCGGGGCGAGTCATCCCAACATAATGCGCCGGGGGCATCCCATGCCGCTGATGGCATCATTGGTCGTATGGCCTCGCATCCCCAACCCTTTTCCATTACACATCCTAGCCATGGTCCCGACCTTTTGCGGGCTACATCTCAGTCTGGAGCAACCAGTTCATATGCTCCCATGGCACATCACCATCATACCCATGGACCTTCATGTCCACCTCAGTGTTTTGGTCATGCACCACCTGCATACGCCCCCCCAGCTGCACCTCAACCAGTGTACTATCCACAGCATGCTGCGGCAGCTCACCCAACACCTCCAATAGCTCAGAGTTACCAACAACCCCAGCAGGTCATTGGACCACCTCCAGCCCCACAAGCTTATTATCCACCACAACCTGTTCCCGCACCTGCGGCGAACCAAAATCCTCCCACTACTCAAGGGCAAGTATACACACAGCACAACCAGCCCCAGAACCAAAACAACTAGCGCAACCAAGGTGCGCAACAGAACCGTGGTAGAGGTCATAACTGCGGTAATAACCAACAACATCAGCAAGGTCCTACACCTCCCAATCCTCCGCAGAATAACAATGTTGCTCCTCCCAACCGCAATCCGGATCGGAATCCTAAGCAGCCTAGAAATAATAACCTCAGAACAAACCACCCTTGTTCTATCTGCGGGGTCTATGGTCATTACACACATTCTTGGCCACATTTGGAGCGAGCTCGACAACTCTGGACCAACGATGCCCATCATCAAGGGCAAGCGGTTCCTCAGCCACCACCCAACCCTCCACCACCTCAACATCAACCTTTGGTGCTGCAAAACCCCTTTCCAAACCAGGGTGTAGTGAACACTCAGCCGTTACCCCCCCCCTCAGGGAAACGTGCCACCACAGCAGATCACTTATGCAGCCCCTGATCAACCCATGTTCGATTCAGGTACTCACCATTTGTTGATGATGTCGACTGCCGATGCTAACCTCAAAACTCGTTGGAACCAATATGGCTCCACCTCTGAAGCCCCTCCCGCCGACAAGAACACTAACGTTAATCCCACAGATCAAACGTTACGTATACCTCCGGCTCCACTTGATGGCGCTTCCAAAGAACCTCGCTTCCCACTTTGTCGTATCAACAATAATCCCAATGCTTGGGCTGCATCGAATTACAACATCGTAGACGACTTAGCCCAGTCTCCTGCAGCCATGTCTACTTTAGAAGTTTTGAAAAACTGTCCTTCACAGCGCAAGACTTTACTCTCTGCCATTGGCGCCATTGACCCCAATGATTCACAGCTGATCGCATTTGATTCAAACCAGTCTGAACCACGACTTCCTTCCTCATTAGCATTCCAAGTTTCCGTTTCTGTTCGGAATCTTGTCATCCATCGGTGCATTATCGATGAAGGGTCCTCCACATGCGTCATATCCACATTCGTTTGGCAGAAGTTGGGATCCCCTACTCTCCAGCAGTCCACCACTACTTTACGAGCCTACGACGGTCGTTCGGCTCAACCCCAAAGTCTTTTAGCCAATGTCCCTGTCCAGCTGGCGGGTAAAACCGTGCTCATTGACATTCAGGTCATCAATGCCCAACTAGACTATAACCTTTTACTTGGTCCCAGCTACATGTATGCCATGCGGGTTGTTGCCTCATCCGTATTTCTCACCATGCAGTTCCCCCATGAGGAACGCGTGGTCAAGGTCGACCAGCTCACCTATTACGATCCCAAGGCCCCTGCCACACCTGAAAATGTTCTCCTCATGGTTGAACAACCTCTTTTTGGTGCAACTACCTCATTCATTTCCTCAGTAGGACCCAGACTTTACTCCGAGGCACCGATGACCTCTACATTCCAGGCCATTCCACCACCGTCACCGGAGACCCAGGTCGCTAACCTCTGCACTCTTTCACAAACACCCGGTAATCAACCCTCCTTGTTACCCAAACCACCATTGGTCCCTAGTCACATCGGTGTTACACCTATCCACACAATCCCCTTTCTATTTCCTCCTTCGGGTGTAGTAAGCGCCCCGGTTATGGCTACCCTTAGTCTCCCCGGGTTAACATTGGGATTACCGGTGTGGTATATTACGCCTCCCGTTCCTCCACCGACACCAAATGTCATCCTACAACCGGTGCAACCCATTGTTACTTCTACCCAACCACCTCCCGGTATCACGACTCCTTCGTCGTCGACGAATCCCCCTCCATTCGTCAGGCCCACTGGGGGCAGAGGCCCACAACCATACACTGCGGTTCCCCCACCCAAGGCAGTTAAACCTCCCTCCGTATTTCGTGCTCCTCCAAAATGATCGCTGTGTGATGAGTTAGGCCATCCAACCCATTAGTGCCCACAGTTACCTGCATTGCAGGAACACATGCAAATGCTGGACGACGACCCCAACATCCCGGTGGTCAAGCTCGATCCAAACCCCATGCCTCGTGATAAATCACTGCGTACCAACCACCCATGTGCGATATGCGGTATTTACGGCCACTACTCCCACAACTGTCCTGACATCCCAGACTATAGAGTAGCTCTCTACGAGATGAACAATTTGGACTTAGAGACGGCACCCCCTACTATCGAGGACATCTACCCTCTCGCATCATCATCATCCGGAGAGATTAACACCATCTACATGATCTCTTCGACTACCACTACCTCATCACTCGATTTGACCACTCAAAGCTCCCGCAATGATGAAGAGGTTCTCGAGACTCCTACTACCTTTGATTATCCCGGGGAAGACATGCACCATCGTCCATACTTCCTCCTGGAAGAGACTTCATCCACCACCGCTACCCAATCTGCGATTGAGTCCAAGGATTTCCTTCCTACTAAAATCGACTGGTTAACGGATCCCATGGCCGATATTTATCCCGTCATCCACATTGACATCTCTGACCCACTTGGTGCCCTTCATACCATCACATTAGGAACCTCCCACAGTGAGCATGAGATCAGAGAATACCAACAACTCTTCCAAGAATTCACTGATGTCTTTACTTGGTCAGATACCGAAATGCCTGGCCTTGACCCCGCCATTTATACGATCTCCACTGGATACCCCTCTGTCCGGTCGGCCCCTTCCATTGATCCCTTTGACACACAGGTTCAACCCTTTCAAATCGACCAGGAAACCACATGTCCACAACATGGGGGCAGGCCCAAAACCTTGCCTTCTCATCATCATCGTGATCCTCATCGGAGATATTGGGGGCATCCACCCCACAAAGGGAATCCCCCATCATCATATCATCACTTCAGTATGCCACCACGACACACAACCTCATGGTATAACACCCCGCTAGTAGTTGCTCAATGCCCTATTCATCTCTCTCTGAGACAACATCTGCACCACATTGACACCTCTGAGTTAGGGGGCATAATAGATTACCTCGACCCTGGGATAGGGGGCATGATCAATCATTTTGAACCTTCCCCATCATCTCTATCTCAACACCTCAATGAGCCCATCATTCAAACCAACACATATGTGATCCACAATCACAAACCCCATGCACATAACATGGGGGCAGGTCATTAACCCTGCTCACTTTTTCATATTCGTGATCTCAACCATTTTTGAGGTCACGTGTCACTTGTATATTTCAGTTGATTTGATACACCTAGTATTTTGCCCCCACGGGTCATCATTTCTCCCCACCACTGCATCCTTCGCTTGGTGGGATCACCTTTATTTGTAGCCATTTTTTAACCTAGTTCTTTGCTTTGACCATTCCGGAGTCCTTATGACCTCCGTTTTTTGCACCATTTGCACTGCCGGATTCAGTTTTCCGCGCTCGTGATGATGCTTGAGATCATTTCTCGCTCTCACCTTTAGATTTTTCGGGCATTTTTTCCACGCCCCCTCGTCACCTCGATTTGCGTGCCACATCGGCCGTTCTTCGTTTTAGACGTGCCTTATATCGCCGGATTCAGTTTTCCGCGCTCGTGATGATGCTTGAGATCATTTCTCGCTCTCACCTTTAGATTTTTCGGGCGTTTTTCCCATGCCCCCCTTGTCGCCTTGATTTGCATGCCACATCGGTCGTTCTCCCGTTTTAGACGTGCCTTATGTCGCCGGATTCAATTTTCCGCGCTTGTGATGATACTAGAGATCATTTCTCGCTCTCACCTTTAGATTTTTCGGGCATTTTTTCCACGCCCCCTCGTCACCTCGGTTTGCGTGCCACATCGGCCGTTCCCCATTTTCGATATGCCTTATATCGCCGGATTCAGTTTTCCGCGCTCGTGATGATACTTGAGAACATTCCTCGCTGTCACGTCCTGATTTTCAGGGCATTTTTTCTGCCCCCCACATAACCTCGGTTTGCGTGCCACATCGGCCGTTCTCCGTTTTCGACAATCCTTATGTCACCGGATCCAGTTTTTCGCACTGATGACGACGCTTGAGACCTTTTCTCGACCTCATCAATCCATGTTTGTTCGGTATAATTTTACCCCTTTTTCGGGCCGAGCAATCCCTTTTTACGAAAAAGGCACTTAGGGAGTTTCTGTTAAGCTCTTTTCTGACTCCTAAAACAATGAAAAGATCACCGAGCAATCTTGCTTCCTTTCATGCTCGCTAAATGTATCTGAAAGGGCGTCTACCTGGTATAAGTTTACCCCTTTTCCGGACCTCGTAGACTAATTACGAAAAAGGTATACTCTAGTCACATCGGCTAGAAGAGTTCTCCATCCGCATCATTTTATGCTTTTTCGGGCCTTGGAGACTAAACTTACGAAAAAGAAACACCAATAGAGTCCACTTACCGCTTTCAGACTCTCTAAACATGAAAGCAACCATGAGCATGAGCTGTCCTGGGCTCGCAAAATCCACAGGACCGTACCATTTCAGAGCACACTTTTATCCCTTCTTGGAGCTCATTAAAATTACGAAGAAGGAATCAATGGTGCCTCTTGGCGCCACAACAAATCATATCTACTCATTAGGCAGCTTCCCCATTTCGGTCGCCTTTGTTCAGAGTATTCTGCAGTATGTCACCTTGATAATTCCTCGACAACACCTCTCAGCTCGTCCTCTCCCCCCAGAGTAAATATATACCAATCAGTCAAAGCAATGATCCCCACACCTACAAGTCAGTTCCCTACGCTGCCAGGTCAACCATGTCATCATGCTCTGAACAAAGGAAGTCTGAGTCTACCCATTTTTTGACCCAGTTATTTCCCATCCCCACAAGTATGTCAGTCCTACCATCAGTACTACAATACTTTAGTTTTACACCTCCTGCTCCTATCAAGGAAACATCATTGCCTTGTTAGTTGCTGGTCTCCCTCTGTCGACGACAACCACATTGATTCCAGAGGATAGACCTAGAGGTCCCTGTGTCTTGGACTCATCACCATTTATGATGAGTGCCTACGAATCATTTCGAGAGGAATCTTCAGTGCCTCTCCAAATGATTGTTTCTCACATGCTCGACTTCAACACCTAGATCGCATCGTTGAGACTCGCACAGGGTATTTGTCCGTTTCACTTATTAGTTGAAGACCCCGGATACCTCCTGACTCCTCCACATTTGAGATTCTTCCTATGGATAACACCAGTTACACTTTTTCTATAGAGATTCGGGTTGCGCATGGCGACAGTATTCAGATTTACCCCAGTTTCATACTCCCTTGAGTATACAGTTACATTATTTCTCAGAGATGACTCATAGTCTTTGAGTCCCTACAGATGTTGGACACCTTCAGTTTCAGCAGTACCTCAGTTATTCCAGTGTATCAGTCATTGAGATCCGTTATCATCAGGCGTACATCCCAAAATAATGTCCCCCCTGGACCATTATGATGTACCAATATATTTCTTTATGTATTAGATCCCCCTTCTTGGGACTAATTGTTTTGTATAAGTCTTGATACGAGCATGGGAATGCCCGCCTCGTCCTTTATCAGAGATTATACCTCATTCATATTGAGGCCATGTAATATTTTTGTTTTTTTGCAGCTTCCAAGGGCCGTGGCTCCAGTCTCCAACCGGTCTCTTCTCTCCCCTAAACCCCAGAAAAAAGGACAAAAGAACTATGATGTCTATCGGCCATATGATGAGCTCCTGCCCTCACACATCAGGGGGCAATCTGTTAACACCTAAAAAGTGCTCACTAGCTCATTCCCTTATTCACATGACCCATTTGTCCACTTTTCCACCATCTGAGCCTCTGAAACCAACAAAAGGTCACCAAAAGACCTTAGTACACCCCTTTTTCCATTAAAAAAGATTATTTTTCCAAGAAAATCATAAAAAACCCTCAAAAAGGGTCCAAATTCCCAAAAATATTAAAAAGGGAATTAAAATATTATTTTTATTCAAAAAAGGAAAAAGGAGGGAAAAGTACCTAAACCATGTTGGTCAATACCATTTGGTTTCCACAAAACCACAAATGGTATTTCCCACCACCAAAACCTATAAAAAGGTGGTAGGGGCTCCTCATTTCACATCCATCCATTATCTCATCCTTATGCTGCTGAAATCTCCCTTGAGCATTTTAGCCATTGCAAACCACATTGGAGAAGAGACCATTGGAGATTGGAGTTGCTCATCCTTGGAGCCATTCAACCTCACCATTAGAGGTATTGATTCCGCAAGCACTTGCTTGCCCCATTCTTTCAATACAAATTCATTATTCTACATTGTCTTGTTCTTGATTTTAAATTATTCTTGTTATTTGCTTAATATCTTTGCATAGATCCATGAATAGTCTTGTTTAGTTAGTTTGTTCTTTGCTTTTATTTGAAACTGCTGCTACTAGTTAGCAGGTGCCCATAGCACTAAGCCTGGTTGCAAAACTGGGCCAACACCCATCAAGGAAACTAACTCAATCCATCATCATTAAGTGCTACCACCATCAAGGGATAAAATAGGTGAGGGCCAACTATTTGTTGAGGGATCCATCCCCTGGCTCAGTGGCGTTGGAAAATGCTGCCATCTCTCTTACTAGTCCTCTCACTTTTGTTTCTAGCATTAAAATGGAGATGCACTCTCCGTTTCATGACAACCCTGTGATGGGTGGGCCACACCCTCCTCTAAAAGTGTCTTCGGCTATAATGCCAAACAACATTATAATATAGGTTGTTCTTTCGAAGCTATAATTCAAAACAACGTGCTTTCGTTCCAGCTTCATCCCTAGATATGAGGGTAGCTATAGCAACAGTAAGCAAATAGGATCACATGTATATATAAAATGCACAACTACACAGCATGTATCATGGGAATCCCTCATGGGGGAGAAAACCCAATTACAACCTTTCACTATGATAGGATCCACAAAATCAAGAGTCATGCATGACTTCACAATGTCTCTTGCCATAAACCCTAGGCGATGGCATACCTGGTGGGAGACCATGCGTTATACATCAAAGAATACACAAGTATACCTTCTCTACTATATAAGGATAGTGAGGATACATCATGACCAATATTCCAACGTTGGGTAAGGGGCTCGCAACCACATAAGGACTTCTCTATACTTATGACACATGGAACACCCATCAAGGAAACCAACTCAATCCACCATCATTAAGTGCTACCACCATCAAGGGATAAAATAGGTGAGGGCCAACTATTTGCTAAGGTATCCATCCCCTGGATCAGTGGCATTGGAAAATGCTACCGTCTCTCTGACTAGTCCTCTCACTTTTGTTTCTAGCATTAAAATGGAGATGCACTCTCTGTTTCATGATAACCCTGCGATGGGTGGGCCACACCCTCCTGTGAAAGTTTCTTCGGCTATAATTCCAAACAACATTATAATATAGGTGGTTCTTTCAAAGCTATAATGCAAAAAAACATGCTTTCATTCCAACTTCATCCCTAGATATGAGGGTAGCTATAGAACAGTAAGAAAATAGGATCACGTGTATATAGAAAATGCACAACTACACAACATGTATCATGGGAATCCCTCATGGGGGAGAAAACCCAATTACAACCTTTCATTTTGATAGAATCTGCAAAATCAAGAGTCATGCATGACTTTACAATGTCTCTTGCCATAAACCCTAGGCGAAGGCATACCTGGTGGGAGACCATGCATTATACATCAAAGAATACACGAGTATAGCTGCTCTACTACAGAAGGATAGTGAGGATACATCATGACCAATATTCCAATGTTAGGTGAGGGTCTCGCGACCACATAAGGACTTATCTATACTTATGACACATGGAACACCCATCAAGGAAACCAACTCAATCCACCATCATTAAGTGCTACCACCATCAAGGGATAAAATAGGTGAGGGCCAACCCTCAACATTGTGAAGGTGTCCCTGGACATCTCAAGGCCTCTACCCACTATGTCCTCACCGATAGAGAGTGGGACTCATCATGGGTGTGTCATAAGACAATGCATAGCTACTACCCATTAATGTGTCCTCATTGACAAGGAGTGGGACTCGTTAGGGGCTCTAACCACTATGTCGACATCGACAGGGAGTGGGACTGATCATCACATAACAAAACAACTGTTATAATGTCCACCCACTCTTCCAGTGCCGGAAGAGACACACCATTCTACCAATCCATGGAGAATTTATCACCAATCCTACAAACATAAAAAACAAATATTTTGAGGAATGCATCCATCTTATGGTTCATTTGATTCAAGCCATCTATGTGGTTACAATAGTCTAATAGTAGGTGAAAACACCAAGGTTAAAATGCATGGTTTTTTTTTTGCATTTGTAAAGGTGTTAATTCCTCAACATATAATCATATTAATGGATAGGGTATTTTTAGAATAGTGATAATTGCAATCCATGAAAAGAACCTTGGATCACACATTTTGGTTTGATATTATCTTAGGCATCACTCAAGTTTGATCGAGGAAGCAAATCACTAGCATGGATGAGGGTGAGAATTTACTAAAGAGACCTTTCACATTACTAACTAAGAATTTCCACATATTTAGAGGAAATTTTGCATATTTGAAGGCATACCTCACCATTGTGTAAAATTAGTCACAGCAGATCTAATGAACAAGTAAATCAATCACAACAGATGAATATAGAAAATATGGTGCAAAACTGTGCAAAACATGCAGCAGTGCTCAATATCCCAGAAAGGGTGAATGAATTACAATACAAACTATCACAATGACTGAGCAATTCGAATTGCCTAAGGAGGTCATTCGAATCATTGAATGGAGTATCTTGACTCCAACTAGGAGTCCTCATCATCAATCGGTAGTGGTCATCAATGCACAAGAACCAGTTATCCAGGTGTCAATCTGAGTCTAACTGAGTGTAACAAGTGTAACTGAAGTGTGTAGCACTGATTAAGGGAAGGAGGCTCAGTGGGGGGCGCATGGGAGGCTAACTGAAGTCAGAACAAGTCATCTAGTCAATCTGGAGGTCCAACGAAAGTGAAACAGTCAGTCAGGAGTGAAACTAGCCTCAAATCAGGGAGAATCGGAGCTAACTGAGTGTAATTGAAGTGGAACTGCAGTGGTAGGTGAACAAGTGCGCCCTTCTCTGGCAGTAGGTGAGAAGTGGGTGCCTTTCAGGCTAGGAGGGCTAAAACTCTGAAGTAAGTGGCTCCCGGGTGCTAGAAAAAGGTGGCTCAGGTGCTAGAGGCATCAACCTGGTGACTGGGATGCATGCAAAGTGCATGCAAACCCTAATTGCATGCAAGATCCTGAAAAAGATGATGTGGATATCCGAACACATTGAGGTTCATATATATGTTTTTAAATGTCTTTGATTAGATGGTATACTAGGTCTTGGCACCTCTTTTATGGTGTGAGAATGTGTTGTAGGCAATGAAGTTTAAGTAGATCCATTTCAACTTTATTTGATTGTTGCATTAGCTTTTGTAGGAGAAGGGTTAACATTAATAGAAAACCAATGCATTACACTCACCATTACATACCTTTTTTTCACACCATTAGTTTGATTGAGAAATTATATTGTTTGAATAATGATTTTACTCTTGTACATGTGAAGATGCTAACTTTATGTTTTTTCAAATCTATATGCTTTCCTTCTAGTTGTGCATTATTTTAGTGGCTTGTGTATCTTCTATAATCATGACTACCTGGTAAAATTTTAAGGATCCATACTTAAAAATGTATAAGTCTTGGCAAATCCAACCTATTCTTAAATTCTAACTATAAAATATTTGGTGATACTTTTCTAAATTGTTTTCTAATTTCTAAGTATTTTTTGTACTTTATATAATAATTTGGTGAAAATAGCAACATCTGGAAATAGGAACATCTATTGTCAAAAAAAGAATGTTTGGATTTATATTTCCCTCCATTGTTTTTAGTGTTTAGATTTCCCTCCAAATTTTTATTCATTTTGTAATATAAATAGGAACAAAGCTCATCTCTATTCAACAATATTTAATTGAAAACATTTATTGCTTGGCGTTGGAGTTAGAAAGCTATGAAGACTACAGGAAATGAGAAGCAATCTCTCTTACAATAGGAAATCTTAACCCATGGAAACTGTTAGCTCTCAAATTGACCCTAGGGTTGTGGGAAAGGTCTCGTCAAGGTAACACACAAAACCAACTTTAGGAAAGGGAGTTGGATTCTCTCTTTCCAGAGAGGGATCTCTCACTAATTTGTTTAACAAGGCCAGATATGTGAAATAAAATTTAAATCAGATTTGTTGTTTGGTTGAAACAAAGCAAGCATTCATTGGGAAATGGAGTCAAAATATAACACATATATCAATTAATAGTGATGTGGCATGGAATTTTATAACAAAGGAAAGGTAGCTACTCATTCACAGTCAAAACGCTGTTGGTAGGTGATAAAGAAGAAAATGAAGAACAGTCTATTAACATGGGCATCTAACAAGGATGAATCCAATGCTAACTTTAGTAGAAAGATTTTGTGAATATCTGAAATCAATAGACAGAGCATACATGCATGAATTATGCACTATTACACACTCATTTCAGACATGAAAAAGATAACAAAATGGAATAGATAACAAGAAACACATTCACATAAGGAAAATAGATACAGACTGTAAAGTAAATAACACAGGAATCTCTGCAAAATGCCAGCCTCAGCTTTGTAATTCCTATTAATGATAGATCTCAAAACAAACTCAAGTCTCACGAGTTCAACCCTTTTTTTCTTTCTATTACATGTGAATATATAGATATCTTCATCCCTGAGGCTCGAATCACCCTAAGAGAAAGTTGTTACTATTGTGACGACACCTATATAGATATGTCCATCACCCCTGAGAATTAGTTACAACAAAATAACAAATGCTGACAAATAGGCTTAACTTCCTTTACAAGCATCCCTGAGCATTTACTTTCCAATAATAGATTCTAGTCAATAGTAAAAAACCTAAGTAACTAATTCTTCAAGATGCAATCTCCACGATCTTCGGAATCATTATGCATGCAGTGTTAGTTTGACTTTTCCATATTTCTCCACGAGCTTCCATTGGTCCGCAGCTGGCATATCTGACGTGGCCACTTCATTTAGTAATACTTGTAAATCTGTATGGTCTTTGTATGAATAGCTTCGAAGGTGTGCACAGGCCTCTTTGAAAACTAGGACCAATTCAAACTCCCTTGTCAACTTATCTACCATTGTTTTTCCAGACAGTGATTGGGTCATACCGGAAAAGTCTGTATAATCCAACCTGCATCCCATCAACCTGTCCTGATACCCTTTCTGTGTCAGCATGGTACCATATTCTTCCCAAAAGAGAGGCATTCCCTTCTTAAACAATGGATCAAACATATCTTTGAAGAGTTTCAATTGGTGGGCTATAATATCTATTCTAGCTTGGACTATAGCTAGATATTGTTGTTTATTTATCACCTTCCCGGCCCAAATGATGGTGGATAACCTGTCCTTTATGCCTGCTTCTTTCACCTCATCCTCAGTCAAGCCATTCAAAAACTCTATATCATTTTCAGCGCATTCTATAGGTTTCTTATTCAATTTCTCCTTCGTTGTTGTCACACTCTGCTTGGACAATTTGATGATAGCTTCCTTGTCTAAAATAAAATCCAAGTAGGATCTTAATTTGCTTGCTTCAGCTATCACATCATCCCAGATTATTTTCTTTGCTTCTTGTAGAGAGGTTTGACCTATGTCCTGCTTTACTAATTCATCATATTTAACCTGCAACTCTAGGTACTTAGCTTTCCAAGTCTTCCTCTACTACTCTTCTTATGAAAACCTGCTTTTCATATCTGTGTTTTGCTTATGCAAACTTTCTAGCTCTAAGTCTATCAGACTTTCCTATGCCATTGCTTGAACAATGGAGAAATCACCGGATTCAATGGAGGAGGGGATGACCATGTTCTCCAATTATTTTCCCTTCTCCTACAATTTTCCTTCCAAATCCTCAGACTTAGCTTTCCACTTCTTTTCGCTCTCCACCATAAGAGCCATATCTTTCTGCCACTATTTTTCTTTCTCTTCAAACTTTAGCAACTTGGCCTTATAGTCTGTTAGTTCATTTTTTAGCTCTTCTCTTTTCTCCTCTAGCTCTGTCAACTCAGAGGCTTCTACCAACTGGGTGGAAGCAATCTTCAATTTCTTTTTCAATGACTGAATAGTATTGTCTTTCTCATTCAACAGCTTTTGTATAATATCCCTCTTGTCTGCCTGGCCCTCAGTAGCCACTAATTCATTCTGCAGCTTCTTGATTTGTGCTTTGTAGGCTTTGTTCTCCACTCTTTCCTATATGAGTTGATTTCCAACCTTATTCTTACTGGTTTGTAGTTTGGACAGCTCTAGTGCAACCTTTAACAACTTGGCATAAATTATATCCCTAGTTTCCTTGTGAAGGTGGATCATGTCATGTATGGGAATGTCTTCTAAGTTGATATTCAGTTCAATGGCGTTACTCTTGGTAGCTAGGGCCAAATTCAAGGTGTTTTGAGCATGTCTCCTAATAGCAACCAAAGACACACCCTTGCTAGAGATTTGTTTGACCTTTTCATATAACTTTGATTCTTCTGAATTTTCCTCTTTGCTTTATTTATACTCATCCAATAATTATGCTCTGCTCTTGATTTATGTAGCAAGTTCAGTAGCCACCCTATCAAATACATATTCCTTGATCTCGAAGGTAGGTAATTTGGCCTTCACCTGCTTCTTTTTAGCTTGACTAGTCGACACCTGCACAATATGTTTCCCTGGTTCTTCTACTTCTTGTCTCTTTGGGGCTCTTTTTGTGCCCTCATCTTCTACATCCATGGCATCAATGATTCCCACTTTGTTGGGTTTCTCAGAACAACTATCAAGGGGTACAATTGCGCCAACTGTTGGGACCAAGCTAGAGAATCCAGGCAGTGGGGATATGGTTTTCGGCATCAGAGAGGTGGAGTCATCCTGTACATCTACATCCATATTCCTTTTGCTGGGATATTCCAACTAGTTGGTAGTCTCTGCCATACCTGCAATCTCAAAATGCACAAATCCCTTTCTGTAACTTTCCTTCCTTCTGTCGGAGATGATGTGGTGGGGATCATAGTTGATGGCAGGCTTTGTTCGGAATCCCATATCTCTTAACATACATTCAACGGTTGAAATGGAATCCTTTCTCTTGACGATGAACGGGCCTACAGCCCATGGGAATGCAATATCTGAGGCTTTCTTATGATCCAAAAAATGTTCAATTTCCACTCTTAGCTTCTGCCTGATGAATTCCAGAGAAAACATTCTAGGAGTTAAGAATGATGGAAGTACATAGGGTGAATGGGAAAACCCATAAAATCTGATTGTTGTGTTGTGTTCTGAGAGAAACCAGTCATTTATCTTCTTCTCAGGAGAAGGTTGCAACATCTCATTCATTTTTGCTAACACCCTAGGAAATCTCTTCTGAAAGAAAACATTGTAAACCTCAAACATGAGGTTGTTCATGAATTTGTTGTAGTCTGTGAGCATTTCCTTTGTGAGCATCATCTCAGGAAGCTGCAAGTTTTCCTCATTATATGATAGGAACATCCTCAACAAATATGATTGGACCCTAAAGCTCCTAGTCTTGTGGAAGTCCACTAGCTGAGAATGGATATTCTCAACTAGGGACTCATCAAATTTAATGTAGGAACACTGGGCAGACTGGTCAGACTCCTTGGGCTCTAATGGGCAAGTGCTAAGGACAAATAATAGGCTCATCAAGGGCTCAGTGACATACATGTCTGTTTCTAATCCTAAAAATTGGCTTAGCAGGGTTATAACACACTTGGATTCTTCAGTAAAGAGGCGGATTTCGACTGGGAAATCATGGTCCTGCAATGGGACACTAGGTTGTAGGAAAATTCTATAGAAACTTTGCTTAAACTTGACTGTGGACTGTCTAAAATACTAAATTAGGTCTTCTTCCTTGTACTCTTTGGACTTTAGGCTGAATTTGTCAGGGATTGACAGGGCTTTTCTTATAACAAGAGAATTGACAGTACATATGATCTTTGAGTTGGATGCGTCCATAATCACCCTCTCAGAGGAGGAGTAATTGGTGGCGCACCAGTCGACGAACTCGAGACAGTTTAGGGTTTGGTCAACTGCAAAAAACTAGAAATATGACTTGTATACCTTGTGTACATCTATACCCTGGTTCCTAATCAGCTCCAGTCTATCCTATACTGTTTCAATGGGTCCATTAGTCAACACTGTGTCATAGACCTCGACATGCTTGTCTTCTAACAGCTCTTCTATCTTCCAGTGTTCAAAACCTGGGGGTTCTACTTCTCCAAGCTCATCCATTTAAATAGTTTTGTAAGAAGACACGAGGCCTACCTAGTTACTGACAGTTGGTTCTGAGATCTTTGATGAGTTGTCTGCTTCTACACAGTCATCGTCTTTCACTTTCCAATGAAACCGGACAAACAGTATCCAGATCCCCGTGCAAAAGTGTTTTTAATATTATTTTCTTTTTATATTGTCCCCGTAACTGTACTGGTGAAGGGGTTGTTTAAGTCGTCCATCTGCATGATTGCTCCTGCACCATTAATTACTTTCCCTACTTAGCTCTGCAATCCTTCGCGGTTCTCAGTCTTTCAAATGTTGCCTTCCTTACACTTTAGATCCATGTAGCCTCCTTCAACCGTCGATCTAGATCCTATCTGCATCCATGCCATCCAAAGGTGCGGCCCCTACCAAGGTTCACAGATTTGGAAAGTGTCAATAATCCATGCATTTTCAATCTGTGAACTAAACATCCACCATCAATGCCTTTCCCCACCATATCTGCACCGTCGCATGATGTGGAGCCTACCGCCACTTTGCAATTTTGAAAATTTTATTTCTATGCGCTTTTCAAATCAATGAAGTACTTGTCGACCATAGATTTGTCCTCTTTTCCGTTGATCCGACCTCTGATTTTCCTACGGGCTAGCAACACTTCGCCCACACTTAAACCACCCCATCTTATTTCTGCGAAGTCACCTTTCAGCCGTTGATCTCCATCGCCACAAATATGCTTCGTTCATTGGTGTCCTCGTATAAATTTGAGCATATTTTTACATTTTTCCCGCATTTGTAAAGTCGAAACTCAAGGATTTTAATCCTTCCCATCCTAACCCAAAACATAAACATGCAAGGGTCTCATTTAGTGTTCCTCTTGGTCACATGACTCAAAAACTTAGGCCTACTCATCATTTTCATGGGGATGGTCCCCTCCAACTACTTAGCTCAAAAATAGTGCCAACAAAGACAAAAAGAGGTGCCATTTCCTTGTACTACTGCTTGTACTATATTGCTAATACTATTGTTTTGTCCTTGCTGTCCCTTTCCCCTAGATGAATTATGATGATTATTATAATGAGAATTTCAAAATTTAATAGTATTTTAAAATCCATATTTGCAAATGACATTTACCATGGATAATTGTCCTTTTGCAAAGACATTTTTTTATCTTGTCACTTGTTTTTGTCAATTCATAAACTAGATATTCAAATACATTACATCATCAAATTTGGGATTTGAAATAAGTAGGCCCACATGCGTTTTTCTCCCAAGTCAATTTTGAAAACACATGTGGTGCCACCCTTGTTTCCACCCATTTCCACCCTTGCTGATGCAGGAGATGGTTAGACCTGCTCCGTTCCCTAACCTCGTAATATTAGACAATGTTCAAAACTAGTCCACGGTACATTCTTGCCATCAACGCCTCTTAATATTCATTCAAAATGGAAGAAAATAAAATCTCACCATAACTGTCTTGCAATATTTCATGTGTAAAATTTCATAGGCTTGGAAAGATACACGCTACTAGAATTTGGTAGTTAAAGAACTTCCAGTAGTTTTTTCCACGGGTTAGCTTAGAATAGGGTTACCGGAATTTTCCAGAAGTATCGTTACTAGAAATCCACTTAGTCACAAATCCAAACAAAAAATGCAGATTCGCTCTTTCCAAAAGTTACAGATGTCTTATAAACACCTGAGTCTGTCTCTACAACATCTAGTTAGCAAAAATCGTAGAATTTCTTCAAGGAAAATTATTGGAATCTAAATTGGGAGTAAATGGTGAGATTTACAAATTCTAAACCAGTTAAGAAAATCTATATCAAAATTCTCAGAACCCAACATATGCTCAGTATTTAGAGTTGTGCAGCATAATTTCCAAACACCTTTCATGAATTCACAGTCCACAAGAAAAAGTTTTTTGGTTTCAGCATTCTGCATACACAAACAACATCTGTTAGGACCAATCCATCCTTTTTTAAAAATATTTTCCCATGTCTTGAGACACCCCTGTAGTACAAACCAAACAAAACATTTTAATTTTAAAGGAATCTGCCAATTCCATAGTCTCTTATACCACCAATGATTCAGGTAGATGCATTTATCCTGAATAATCCTTTTGTATAGTCACAATACCAGTGCTCAAATTTTCAGTCCAAATAGTCTTGTGTCTTTCTCGATAAATTCTACATCCGGTAGAATTCAGAGACCGGATATACAAATCCCATTCTTGTGCAGTACTACCAGAAATCCCTAAGTCCTTGGAGTTCATCCAACAGTCATTCCTATGATCAATACTTCCTATTTTCTTAATCCTGTTTAGGGTAGTATAATCATACCCTTTTAAAATTTCAATCAACCCATCTGACAGCCCGTAAGTCTCCTCTAATCCTAAAATTGGATCAACATTAATTAGGATTTCCTTTCCCCATCCAACTTTCCAAAAAATATCCTTATCCATCCAATTATGAATCTTAAGAAAACCCCTCCAGATCGGAGAGACATTTCTGGAATTTTTACTTTGATTCCTGAACCAGTTAATAACATTAGATTTTATATATTTTTCCTATAAAACTTTTGACCATAGAGTATTCCCAAAAATCCCCCTCCAGAAACATTTTAGCCTCAACGCTATACTGAAGGTGTTCAGATCTTTAATACCCAACCGCCATTGCTTTCCGGTATGTCTCTCACTAACTCTCCGAGGACATAACAACACTTTGTGTATACTACTAAACAACACTTTTGTGTATTATGTATTCTATATTTTAGTATACGATGTTAGACATTTTATTAGGAATGAGTTAAAGATATTTGTATAATGTTCATAAATACTATTTAATTTTCAGGATTGTGTTAGTTGGCTTGTTTCAACGATGTGTTAATAAAAATGATTTTTTTTGTTATGCAGTTTATTTGTAGATGTCCATATCAATGTAAGACATTATTTTTTTTGTTTGGGACTTCAATATTTTTTTAGCAATTATTCTCCTTTATTTTATACTTTAAAATTGTCTAACTTTCTTTGAGCAAGAGTTGCAATCCATATTTTTAAGGAGCTAATAGGATTAAATTAAGATGTTGCAATACATCACTTTTAACAAATTCAAGTCACATTACCAAAAGAAATGACAATGTTATATGTGGCACAACTTCAGGTAAATATTTTAAACATGATGGTAACTTATTATTTTTTTTTAATCAATAAAAAATTGTATTAAAAAAATTCATAAAATACTTGACCATTGGCTCTAAGATGGGAAACAAATTCCCACAAAATATAGCTTCAGTATCCACTGTCCCATTACAAAGTGAATCTACTTGCTATAGTGTCGAAAACAATTCTAATGCACATATTATTGAGAAAGATGTGAAAGAACCATTGGAAGGTATGATTATTTCTAAACATTTTTTGTCCTATACAAGTATTTCAAGATTTCCTATTAACAATTTCATATTGTCATTGTCTCAAGAGGGGTACTAGTTTGTTTTTCCAGAAAATTTTCAACAGGAACCATCACAACAAAATCATGTTTTGGAGCAGGATCCACCACAACAAGAGCATGTTTTGGAGCAGGATCCACCACAACAAGAGCATGTTTTGGAGCAGGATCCACCACAACAAGATGCAAATGCATATACCCAAGCTAGTATTGCAATAAATGTGAAAAGAAGGCATAGAGGACCAACAAAATGTCTCTTCGGAACCACTATAGAGGGCATTGCATTACCTGAAATTCAATTTAATGAGAGGGGCCATCCTATTGGTCCACATTCAGAGAAATTCTCCTCATTTTTAGGTGTTCTTGCAAGGGAAATTCTAGGCATCAAGCACATGGAATGGAAAAAAAGTGTCTGAAGTGCAAAAGAAAGACATGTGGACTGCAATGAATGTGAGCATCAACTTATTCTAAACTTTATTGATGCATATTGAGCATGTGTGTGATAGGTTTAGTTTCAAATAACGCTTGTATCTAATAATGGATTGTTTATCTATTCTAGCGTACCTATCGAATAGATCAGTCAGTAGAGCAATGGTGTCATAACGCAATATCTCAGCGCTTGAGAACCTATATATATATAATTTGTATAACAAATACTATTTGAAATACGAAACAGATCAGGAGAGGATTGCAAACCTTCCTATTGGAGTAAATGAAACTGATTGGATTGAATTCAAGGTAAAAATGAAAGACAAATTTGAATGTTATCATCATTGATTTTGAATCCTCTCATACAATCAACTATAATCTCCGCATCTATTTTTTATTGAGTTGCAGGAGAAGTCAAAATCAAATAAGGAAAATAGGGCATTAGAACAAGAGACCCACACTTCTGGCCGTAGAGGCTACTTTAGGGTTGAAGATGAACTCGTAAGTTGTAACCAATTCTATTATTTGTTCACAATTAACAACTTTAAATATAGTTAACTAGATTGTTGTATTTGTTGATACTAGAATCAATCTCGTGGTCCAAATGATAAGCCTATAACTAGGGCTGATGTGTGGATGAAATGCCATAAAAAGAAGGATGGCACTCGAATGTCATCATTCATTGTGGAGAAAATAGTAAGTTCCAAACCTATTCTTGAATCATTTATGCTTCTTTTAGAGTTAATGATGTTTCTTATATGAGTTTGTTGAAATGTTGACATTGCTAGAATCAAATTGAATCAGCACAAAATGAGTTAGTGTCTCCTTCATATTCTACAAAGTAAGATTCCCTTGCTATAGTTTTGGGGCCTGAGAGGAGGGGTCATGTACGTGGGGTTGGATTCAAAGTCACTCCAATTTTATTATTTGGAAAAGAGCATTCCTACAAGAAGGAATTGCATAATATTGAAGAGAAATTAAGAGAAAAAGACATGGGGAAAGATGCCATGGAGGTGGGGAAAGAAAGTGGCAGATTTGTTCCAAAATCCAACAATGTAAGGATTGCATGTGTAGACCTTAATTTTTTATGTAGGCCATCTTTGAAGTTTGGTATTTTAAAATCATAATGCTAACATGAACATGATCGTATTGTTTTATGGTGTGTAATATATGAATTAATGTTTTTGCATCCTAACCCTTTATCTTCTGATTTCATGATATCTCATGCAAACTATTTTATTGGCAGAGTAATATTTCCATGTCATATGTTGCATCAAATCGAGGACCTCTGCAACTATCACCTCTTAATATAGTCACCCCAATCCATGTAGTTTTTTAAATCAACTCTTATTTTTTCCATTTTTATTTTCCATTATTTGAAAATCCCTCACAAGTATTTATTTTTTAGGAGAGTCTCCATAATCATCCTAGTCAAGGTTCATTGGAAAAAATTACAATGGCTCCTAGACCATCTAATACATTTCATACTCCAAAGTCAACGGTGTGTTTTGAAACTATTTAATATTTAGTGCAATGTTATAATCGTTATTTCACTATATCTTACAAGTATTTATTTATTAACAAGCTTCTCTGAGTCCTAATCATGCTTTGCCAAAACAAACTCCATTGAATTCGGGAGAATATAATCGTGACCCAATTGGAAAATCAATACAACAGGTAAGTTCTAAGACTGTTTATTTTTATGTTTAATATTCCCTTCTTATTCCGAGAAATCTCACAGGAATTTTTTTATTGGCAGGTTCAACCACAATTGCCATCTTCAGATGCGGGATTGAATGGAAAAAATGTTTACTGACATATTTTAATGGTCAATTGAAAGTTGCAAAGGGTTACATAAAAAGAATTGAACCAAACTTTGTCATGCCTAATGGGGAAGAATTAGGCGAAGGATATTATCTTGTGTGCCCACAATCAATTCTGGTTGATCTTGATTATGAAATCAAGCTTAAGAATAGAAGTAATCAATGCAAGTATTTAGCGGATGCAATTAACAGTTTTATACCTTGGAAAAGCAATGACATTGAATTGATCAAATATTGAGAAGAATTTCAATGAACATTTGTATTCCTAGTAGAACAAGTTCATACTTGTTTTCTAATGTCTTACTATACTCCAGTTGTAGTTTTTGTGAGTAACATTTGTAACGAGATAATTTTATGTGTTCAAGGGAATAGAGATAATGAGACAAAGTGGCCATGTGGTATTGTTTGCAAGGAACTTGTCAATGTACTCCAAGTGAAAGGTAGACCCATAGACAATTAGTTGTTGTAGCTTTTCATCTATTTGGTTATCCCCAAGACACATAACACACCTACAACAACACCCAAATAGATATGGGCTGCAAACTACTTTTATCCCTTAATACCCTTGTGGGCATAACAAATCTCTTTGTGAGATTTTATCCCTTAAGCCTCTTATGGGCATAACCAAACCCTTGCGGGCATAATCCCTTCTTCCGTAGACAAATTCCCTACTAGTTACTTGCCAGTTATGTTGTTTTCATTTCGTGGTGCTTTTGAGAGTAGTTTTCATTGTTAGTACAGACATTTCTCACCTTACATGTGATTGGTATTATTGAGTAGTTGTCAAGATTAATTTTGATGTAAATCTACTAGCATTTTAATAAATTCATCAGTAGACCCATGAATGAAGAAACGCTTGACGATCAATACATTGAAATGGAGAAAATAGAGTAAAATGGTCCTCATCCAACCGAAGATGGGAATATAATCAAGATTCTTCGATCTTATGAAAATTAATTAAAAGAGCAATTACATCATAACAAATCAGGGAGGATCTGTCAAGATTCAAAGAATCGATAGATCCTCTAATCTAGGTAGAAAAAGTGATTCCTTTGTTCTACGACCAGTATGAAATAAATCCGTGATAAGCAAGGTTGTCATTGATGGCACCACATTAATGACAAAGGTGAATGGAAATGGAAAAGGAAAACACATGGCAGAGAACAAAGAACAAGGACATAGCATGGTAAAGGACAAAGTGTGACAAGCATGGACAAGCATGGCAAGCAAGCTGGAGGACAAAGACATGGAAAAGTGACATGGAGGATTGATGACAGAGACTTGACTAGACAATGAAGGAAAAGACAAAGGCATCATGTTGATGTATTAGTAACTTCGGAAGATATTCACTTGTATATTTTATATTGTATTTGTATTTTATTATTGTACCTTCGACGGAGATGTTTATTCCTCCGGTCGGAGAAGTCATTATTGTATTTGGGTCATGTAAAGTCAATGAGGTTAACCCTCCATTGTATGAAGGCGAATTAACCCCAGATTTGAGTCTTTCACTTGGATAGGCCGAAGATGAAATTTTCCTATACCTTGTGTCCATGTTTCAGCCTCAAATTTGTTGTACTTTATGAGATATGATCTGTACAAGTTAGGGTTTCTGCCTCTTCCATAATGAAGCCCTAAACAGGTGACCTAGGTAAAAAGGTCATATCTCGGGATAGGAAGCTCCAAATAGAACTCTGTAAAAAGTGACGGTTAGGGCACGAACTGTAGTTTCACAGGTCTTAGTTTCAGAGGCTGAAGTTGAAACAGTGACACGTGGAACTCCGTACAAGTTTGTGATGTTGTTTCATCCCTTAAACAGATCATGTTGGGAAATTGAGCATATCTATCTGATGGAGAATACAATGAAGCTCAAAACTATGGGGTTGGAAATATGACAGGTCAGGATACCAAAGGCCGAAGTTTTAGACCTTGTAGATCTGAAATTTCAGAGATAAACCATAAACAATACGAAACATCTGAAATGGCTCAACGGAGGAAATCAAAGAAGAGGACGAAGAAGCTCTCACTTAGGGTTTTCAGTTCTTAGGTATGTAAGGACCTGATACAATGTTGGAGACACCTGATGCGGCATTGTAAACTTTTAAAATGGATTTGGAATCCATTCATCATAGATATTAATCCTCCATCAAAATGCTGTGGGAGGAAGGAGATTGAAAATTAGGGTTTCCAAGTAAGAAGAAACCCTAGCAAAGTTGGGAAACTCATAGGGAAGAAATGAAGGAGGTTAAATGGCACTGATATTCTATCATCCTAGAACCATGAACCTATATAATATGTTTACAAGTGATCTACCTTGGATGGTTAGGGTTTTACCCTTATAGAGAAGATTACAAGCAATCTCGACAGGTATGACTTGAGGAGATACAGGTATGTCTTGAAATTTGTTTCATGATTAAGTTCATGATATGCTTGTATTCATATTGTTGAGGTTAGAACAATAATGATTAATCTTTAGAATGTCTGATAACCTTAGTAAAAGTATGAATGCATGTGAATAATAGAATACATTCATTGATTGGGGTTATGACACTTATGATTGTCCTAATGCACTGTGATGTTGTATGAGGATGATATTGTGTCCTAACATGAAAGGTACATCAAGAAAGACAAATCAAGTTCTAGATAAAGAATATATGACCATGGTGACATGATGACAAAGGCTCATCCATAGTCATTGATCACATAGAAGCTCTACTTACGAGGTATGTATAATTTGGTTCTACAATGCTTAACTTATGAGATATGCAGGTTACTAGCACAAGGTCTCTAAATCATTGAAGAGAACAAAGAAGACATTGTTTGGGTATGTTACATATAACTAGCAAACATGATCATCCAGGTATGTTTTCCTATATCGAGTTAGAATCCTACCTTGTGTTAGGATCTTAGATAAGTATACTTTTGTATGATTGATAATGATTATTCATGAAGTTATAAGTTTGAGTAATCATGGGTTTATGCATATTATGCTTCTTAGTTTGATTAATGATATGACAAACTAGAAGAGTCCTATGGTCAGATAAGAATATGCATGAGTAAAATAAGTACTCCCTAGAACCTTGAATACTAACGCTTGTGATAAATTACCTGTGTATGAAATGATCATGACCATACATGTTAAGATTATAGGATTATAATGTTTTTATCATATTGAGATTATACTAATCAATGTATGATTATGTATGAGATCTTGAGGATGACATAATGATGACACTAGTGCACACTTAAGCATGCATAGTGGTACATGATGGATATAAGTTCAAAGACATATAATCAAGAAGAAAAGATCAAGAGGGAGCACACTCAAGTAGTTCCTTCAAGAAAGCAAAGATTGAGAGGGAGTCCACCCAATAACCAAACAAAGATAAGTATTTGAATTGTCATTTCTTATATATATGATTACTTAAATGATGTTCATAGATTTAGGATGTATATTATGCATGTTAGAAAAGTTGAATTAATGAACAAGATACTACTAATATGCAAGTAATGGGTAAGTGGCCTATGGTACTATACAACACTCCATTGCTACTTATCTAGATTGAAACCTCTTTGCTCACATGTTGGAGTAGTGCACACTCTTAACAATGTTCTGGTAGAGATGGAAGGCATCTAGAAAGTTACGGGATATGGATAAATGTTGTATTGAAGAATTGGCTAAGATAATTGCATGACTGTGTGACTTATGTCTTTATGCATAAGAATTTGTTCTGAAAACTATGAAATGTTTCTAATCATGCAATTGAACTTGAATTGTAGGAAAGATCGTATACAATCACCTACAAGAGAGACTTGTTTCGAAGAACAAGCGACAAAGAATCAACATACTTCAGAAAACTACATATTGAAGATATTGAAGAACCAAAAGTACCCAGGATCCGAGATACAACAATGAATGAATTAAATCCAGAAGATCATGAAGAATGGAAGATGGAAGACACACAAATCCACCATGTGATAAGAAATATCACAAGAGGAAACCAACCTTGGTATGAGAGGAAAGTAAAAATGTAGAGAGATGTGGCGCTCCAGAAGGAATGCATAGAGACCGAGGCCATACTCCAGTTATATAGCCCTCATGTGCGACATCATTCCAAATATGAAAAAGAAATAGAAAAGAAAGAATGGAAGGATTCCATGATCGAGGAGTACCAGTCGATCATGAAGAATGATTTATGGGATGTGGTCCCGAGACCAGGAGGAAAGTTTGTAGTGACTTCCAAATGGATCTACAAGATCAAGCATGTTGCAGATGGAGGCATAGAAAAATACAAGGAAAGATTTGTGGCATGTGGCTTCTCCCAGAAAGAAGGGATAGATTATGAGGAAACATTTGCACCTGTAGCCAAATACACTTCCATCAGAACAGTACTTTCTCTGGCTGCAATGATGAAATGGAAGATACACCAGATGGATGTCAAGACAACATTCTTGAATGGTGTAGTGGAAGAGGAATTGTGTGTGGAGCATCCACTCGTGTTTGAGACACATGACAGGAAGAATCATGTATGCAAACTAAAGAAATCCTTCTATGAGTTGAGATAGGCACTCAGGATGTGGTACGACAGGATAGACAGCTTTCTTACTAGTTTGGGCTTTACCAAGAGTAAAGCGGATTCCAACCTTTACGACAAGGTTGAGGAAGGGAACCCAATGACGCTCCTACTATATGTAGATGACGTGTTTGTGATAGGTGAGGATGGTTTGATTGCTGACACAAAGAGGAAGCTTATTGTAGAGTTCGAGATGAAGGACTTGAGTATGATGCACTATTTTCTAGGCATGGAGGTGTAGCAGAGTGCGAATGGAATCTTCCTTGGACAAGGGAAGTATGCAATACAGATCCTAAAGAGGTTCGGAATGATGGACTGCAAGGCCATGGCCACACCTATGGAATCGAACCTAAAGCTATTGAGTGATGCTTCATCAGAGTCAATTGATGCCACAATGTATCGTCAGATGATTGGGTCCTTGATGTACTTGACGAATACGAAACCAGATATTTGCTTTGCTATGGACACATTGAGCCAGTTCTAGACAGATCTGAGACATGTTCACTTGATTGTTGCAAAGGACATTTTGAGTTACCTAAAGGGATAGTTTATTACGGGCTCAAGTATGATGTGAATCAGAAGATTAACCTGGAGGGTTATGTTGATTCAGATTGGGCAGGCAGTTCCATTAATAGGAAGAGCACTTCAGGGTGCTGCTTCAGTATGAGATTAGGTGTGATCTCTTGGTTTAGCAGGAAGCAGTCCTACGTGCAATTGAGTACATCCAAAGCAGAGTATGTCACAGCTTGTTCAGCTAGTTGTGAGGAAGTATGGCTGAGGAAGCTACTGTCTGATTTTTTTAATCTCCAGTTGGATGCAACTTGTATATATTGTGACAGCAAGAGTTGTGTGAAGTTGTCTGAGAACCCGGTTTTCCATAACAAGTCGAAGCACATCGAGATCAAGTATTAATATTTCAGGGATATGGTGCAGAGAGGAGAAGTGAAGCTCCAGTATGTTGTGACAGACGAGCATATAGTCGATGTATTGACCAAGCCGCTGGCCAGAGTGAAGTTTGAATACTTCAGAGAGAAGCTTGTTTACTTCAGATTGAGGTTCCTTCGAAGCGTAAGTGATGAGTCTTAAAGATGTAGATGCACACAAGCCATTCTCACATAGTGGAAGGAAAGTCCTCTTATGGTGTAGATGTAAGGGCTTGGCCAATCTCACATGGTGGTAGGAAATTCCTCCCATGGTGTAGATGTAAGGGATGGCATTTTATGACATGGTTAGAGGTTAGTCCTTCCATGGTCGTTGATGTAATTGTCGAGGCTTTTCTGACATAGTCATAGTTTAGTCCTTCCATGGTCATTGATGTAATTGCCAAGATTTTCCAACATGGTCAGAGGTTAGTCCTTCCATGGTCATTGATGTAATTGCTGGAGCTTTTCCAACATGGTCAGAGGTTAGTCCTTCCATGTTCGTTGATTTAATTGTTGAGCCTTTCTCGGATGGTGGTAGGAAATTCCTCCCATGCTGGTGAGTGTAAGTGATGTGTTATGTGCATCTGGTCTATGCTCCATTGACAATGAGATGATATGAAGATGATGAGGTGACAGTAGGGTACACAAGTTTTGCATAAGCATATAATCAGTCCTGGGAGATCTTGCAGGTTTTACAGTAGCATATAAGCATTCATGGGAGATCTTGCAGGTCTTGCAGAGGCATATAATAATTATTGAGATGTACCTACTGGATGGCTTGCTCGCAAAGATGATGAAGACCTACATAGAGGCTAGGCCTACATCCAGCATGAAAAAGGGTTGGCTCTATAGAACTTCCTATGACGAGTAGATTGCAGATTGATGGTCAATATAGCAACAGCAGTGACGATGATGATCCAGCTTTGATGATGGTCCAGCTTTGATGATGATCCAGTGATGAATACTTGTGCTGTTGAACTGTGTCAAGAGAATACCTTCCTAGTTAAGAGGGAGTGTTGATGTATTTGTAACTTCGGAATATATTCACTTGTATATTTTATATTGTATTTGTGTTTAATTATTGTACCTTCGACGGAGATGTTTATTCCTCCGATCGGAGAAGTCATTATTGTATTTGGGTCATGTAAAGTCAATGAGGTTAACCCTGATAGTTTTAAACCTTAACAATGCAGTAAAAACTCATACAGACTCTTAACCATTAACATAAAATACACAATGGCACACGCATAACACAGAGATTTTCACTTGGAAACCCTTAACCAGGAAAAAACCAGCAAAACTTAGAGCCGCACAACTCTTTTCATTATGTGTTTTCTTAACCATTTACAATACAATATATAGTATTCGCAGCATCTAAAACCCTAATTCGTTTACCCAAAATTAGGTTACAATCCTAATCCCTTTACCGGGATTAGATAGAATACAATGGGCCAAAACAGCAAAAAAGCAAAAACAGCCCAAAAAAATTTTGCGCTCCCAATGTGAAGAGATCATGGTTTACACGCACCCACCATGTGAAGAGATATAACACACCCAACATATATTGTATTTGTGTTTTATTATTGTACCTCCGATGGAGATGTTTATTCCTCCGATCGGAGAAGTCATTATTGTATTTGGGTCATGTAAAGTCAATGAGGTTAACCCTCCATTGTATGACGGGGCATTGACCCCAGAGTTGAGTCTTTCATGGGTTATTAGACACTCCTAGAGAAGTCAGCACAGTCAATTACACTTAGGGGCCGATCTGTTTTGGGTTAAGGCTAAGTGGAAGGTAAAGTATAAATAGAGAGGGTGCTCCTATCTATTTGATCATTCACACACTCACTCACTTCGCATTAGTGTGAGAGAGAGAAGTTCTCACAAGCGGAGGAGGAGGAAGTTGCTGGAGATGATCTCTTTGTTTTGGGGTTTTGTATTATTGCTTATTCTATCTCTGAGGAAGTTGCGGGGTTTTCTCCTTTATGGTTTCCCTGGTGAAATGTTTTGTGTCTCTTCTCTCTTGTGTTTGATTTGTTGTGCATATTATTCTCTCAGTTAATATCCTAGATCATATTGAATTAAATGATGAAAAACTAACATGGTATCAGATCTAGCTTGAAGGAAGTCATTCTATGGCATTTACGACACTTGTTCACTTGTGCCAATTTGAAAGCTAGGGCTTTGTATAGCAAAAACTAGTCATCGTGGAACTTTCCCTATAAATACATTTTGGAAAAGGTTTAGGATCATAAACTTGGACAGATCGAAGACAAAATTTTATTCTACCTTATGACCGAGTTTCAGCCTCAGATTCTTTGTACTTTATGGGCTATGATCTGTACAAGTTAGGGTTTCTGCCTCTTCCAGAATGAAGCCCTAAACAGGTGACCTAGGTAAAAAGGTCATATCTCAAGATAGGAAGCTCCAAGGGGAATTCCGTAAAAAGTGACAGTTAGGGAATGGACTATAGTTTCACAGGTCCTAATTTCAGAGGCCGAAGTTGAAATATTGGCACATGGCATTCCGTACAGGTTTTCTATGTTGTTTCATCCCTTAAACATATCATGTTTGGAAACTGAGCATATCTATTTGATGGAGAATCCAATGAATCTCAAAACTGTGGGGTTGGAAATATGACAGGTTAGGATACCACAGTCTGAAGTTTTAGACCCTGCATATCTGAAATTTTAGAGATACACCAGAAACAATATGGGACATCTGAAATGGCTCAACGGAGGAAATCAAAGACGAGGAGGAAGAAGCTCTCACTTAGGGTTTTCAGTTCTTAGGTATGGAAGGACCTGATACAATGTTGGAGACACCTGATGAAGCATTGTAAACTTTAAAAATGGATTTGGAATCCATTCATCATAGATATTAATCCTCCATCAAAATGTTGTGGGAGGAAGAAGATTGAAAATTAGGGTTTCCAAGTAAGAAGAAACCCTAGCAAAGTTGGGAGACTCATAGGGAAGAAATGAAGGAGGTTAAATGGCACTGATATTCTATCATACTAGCACCATGAACCTTTATAATATGTTTACAAGTGATCTACCTTGGATGGTTAGGGTTTTACCCTTATAGAGAAGACTACAAGCAATCTCGACATGTATGACTTGAGTAGATACAGGTATGTTTTGAAATATGTTCATGATTAAGTTCATGATATGCTTGTATTCATATTGTTGAGGTTACTACAATCATGATTAATCTTTCGATTGTCTGATAACCTTAGTAAAAGTATGAATGCATGTGAATAATAAAAGACATTCATTGATTAGGGTTATGACACTTATGATTGTACTAATCCACTGTGATGTTGTATGAGGATGATGTTGTCTCCTAACATGAAAGGTACATCAAGAAAGACAAATCAAGTTCTAGATCAAGAATATATGACCATGGTGACATGAAGACAAAGACTCATCCATAGTCATTGATCACATAGAAGCTCTACCTATGAGGTATGTATAATTTGGTTCTACAATGATTAACTTATGAGATATGCAGGTTATTAGCACAAGGTCTCTAAATCATTGAAGAGAAAAAAGAAGACATTGTTTGGGTTTGTTAGACATAACTAGCAAACATGATAATCCAGGTATGTTTTCCTATATCGAGTTAGAATCCTACCTTGTCTTAGGATCTTAGATAAGTATACTTTTGTATGATTGATAATGATTATTCATGAAATTATAAGTTTGAGTAATCATGGGTTTATGCATTTTATGCTTCTTAGTTTGATTAATGATATGACAAACTAGAAGATTCCTATGGTCAAATAAGAATATGCATGAGTAAAATAAGTACTCCCTGAAACCTTGAATACTAACACTTGTGATAAATTAACTATGTATGAAATTATCATGACCATACATGTTAAGATTATAGGATTGTAATGTTTGTATAGTATTGAGATTATACTAATGAATGTATGATTATGTATGAGATCTTGATGATGACATAATGATGACACTAGTGCACACTTAAGCATGCATAGTGGTACATGATGGATATAAGTTCAAAGACATATAATCAGAAAGCAAAGATCAAGAGGGAGCACACTCCAGTAGTTCCTTCAAGGAAGCAAAGATTGAGAGGGATTCCACCCAACAACCAAACAAATATAAGTATTTGAATTGTCATTTCTTATATATATGATTACTTAAATGATGTTCCTATATTTAGGATGTATATTATGCATGTTAGAAAAGTTGCATTAATGAACAAGATACTACTAATATGCAAGTAATGGGTAAGTGGCCTATGGTATTGTACAACACTCCATTGCTACTTATCTAGATTGAAACCTCTTTGCTGACATGTTGGAATAGTGCACACTCTTAACAATGTTCTGGTAGAGATGGAAGGCATCTAGAAAGTTATGGGATATGGATAAATGTTGTATTGAAGCATTGGCTAAGATAATTGCATGAATGTATGACTTATGTCGTTATGTGTAAGAATTTGTTCTGAAAACTATGAAATGTTTCTAATCATGCAATTGACCTTGACTTGTAGGAAATATCGTATACCATCACGTACAAGAGAGACTTGTTTCAAAGAACAAGCGACGAAGAATCAACATACTTCAGAAAACTACATATTGAAGATACTGAAGAACCAAAAGTACCCAGGATCCGAGATACAACAATGAATGAAGTAAATTCAGAAGATCATGAAGAACACAAGATGGAAGACACACATATCCGCCACTTGAGAAGAACTCTCACAAGATGAAACCAGCATGGGTACGCGAGGCAAGTAAAAATGGAAAGAGATGTGGCGCTCTAGAAGGAATGCACAGAGACCGAGGCCATACTCCAGTCATGTATCCCTAATGTGCGACATCATTCCAAATATGAAAAAGAGACAGAAAAGAAAGAATGGAAGGATGCCATGATCGAGGAGTACTAGTCGATCATGAATAATTATGTATGGGATGTGGCCCCGAGTCCAGAAGGAAAGTCTATAGTGACTTCCAAATGGATCTACAAGATCAAGCATGTTGCAAATGGCAGCATGGAGAAATACAAGGAAATATTTGTGGCACGTTGATTCTGCCAGAAAGAAGGGATAGATTATGAGGAGACATTTGCACCTATAGCTAGATACACTTACATCAGAACAGTACTTGCTCTGGCTGCAGTGATGAAATGGAAGACACACCAGATGGATTTCAAGACAACATTCTTGAATGGTGTAGTGGAAGAGGAAGTGTATGTGGAGCAGCCACTCGGGTTTGAGACACATGACAGGAAGACTCATGTGTGCAAACTGAAGAAAGCCTTGTATGAGTTGAGACATGCACTCACGACGTGGTATGATAGGATAGATAGCTTCCTGACTAGTTTGGGCTTTATGAAGAGTAAAGCGGATTCCAACCTTTACGACAAGGTTGAGGAAGGGAACCCAATGATGCTCCTATTGTATGTAGATGACCTGTTAGTGACAGGTGAGGATGGGTTGATTGCTGACACAAAGAGGAAGCTTGCTGCCGAGTTCGAGATGAAGGACTTGGGTATGATGGAATATTTTCTAGGCATGGAGGTGTGGCAGAGTGTGAATGGAATATTCCTCGGACAAGGGAAGTATGCAGTAGAGATCCTGAAGAGGTTTGGGATGATGGATTGCAAGGCCATGGACACACCTATGGCATCGAATCTGAAGCTATTGAGTGATGCTTCATCAGAGTCGATTGATGCCATGATGTATCGTCAGATGATTGGGTCCTTAATGTACCTGACGAATACGAAACCAGATAGTTTCTTTGCTTTGAACATATTGAGCCAATTCCTGATGGATTCGAGACATGTTCACTTGATTGATGCAAAGCACATTCTGAGGTACCTGAAGGGTACAGTTGATTATGGGCTAAAGTATGATGGGAATCAAAAGATTAACCTGGAGAGTTATGTTGATTTGGATTGGGAAGGCAGTGCCATTGAAAAGAAGAGCACTTAGGGGTGCTGCTTCAGTATGGGATCAGGTGTGATCTCTTTGTTTATTAGGAAGCAGTCCTACGTGGCGCTGAGTACAGCGAAAGCAGAGTATGCTGCAGCTTGTTCAGCTAGTTGTGAGGCAGTATGGCTGAGGAATCTACTGTCTAATTTATTTAATCTTCAGTTGGATGCGGCTTGTATATATTGCAACAACCAGAGTTGTGTGAAGTTGTCTGAGAACCCGGTGTTCCATAACAAGTCGAAGCACATCGAGATCAAGTATCACTATATCAGGGATATGGTGTAGAGAGTAGCAAGGAAGCACCAGTATGTTGCGACGGACGAGCAGATAGCTGATGTATTGACCAAGCCGCTGGCCAGAGTGAAGTTTAAATACTTCAGAGAGAAGCTTGGTGTACTTTAGATCAAGGTTCCTTCGAAGGGGAAGTGATGAGTCCGAAAGACACAGATGCACACAAGCCATTCTCACATAGTGGTAGGAAAGTCCTCGTATGGTGTAGATGTAAGGGCTAGGCCATTCTCACATGGTGGCAGGAAAGTCCTCCCATGGTGTAGATGTAAGGGCTGGGATTTTCCAACATGGTCATAGGTTAGTCCTTCCATGGTCATTGATGTAATTTTCGAGGCTTTTCTGACATGTTCAGAGGTTAGTCCTTCCATGGTTGTTGATGTAATTGTCAAGCTTTTTCGGCATGGTCAGAGGTTAGTCCTTGCATGGTCGTTGATGTAATTGTTGTATATTTTCCAACATGGTCAGAGGTTATTCCTTCCATGGTTGTTGATGTAATTGTTGAGCCTTTCCCGGATGGTGGTAGGAACTTCCTCCCATGCCGGTGAGTGTAAGTGATGTGTTATGTTCATCTGGGTTGTGCTCCATTGACGATGAGATGATCTGAATATGATGAGCTGACAATAGGGTACACAGGTTTTGCATAAGCATATAATCAGTCCTGGGATGCTCCTTCAGGTTTTGCAGTGGCATATAATCAGTCCTGGGAGATCTTGCAGGTTTTGTAGTAGCATATAATCAGTCCTAGGAGATCTTGCAGGTTTTGCAGAGGCATATAATAATTCCTGAGATGTACCTACTGGATGGTTTGCTCACATAGATGATGAAGACCTACATAGAGGCTAGGCCTACATCCAGCATGAAAAAGGGTTGGCTCTATAGAAATTCCTATGATGAGTAGATTGGAGATTGATGGTCGAGATAGCAACAACAATGACAATGATGATCCAACTTTGATGATGGTCTAGCTTTGATGATGATCCAATAAAGAAGACTTGTGCTCATGAACTGTGTCAAGAGAATGCCTTCCTAGTTAATAAGGAGTGTTGATGTATTTGTAACTTCGGAAGATATTAACTTTTATATTTTATATTGTATTTTTGTTTTATTATTGTACCTCCGAAGGAGATGTTTATTCCTCCGGTCGGAGAAGTCATTATTGTATTTGGGTCATGTAAAGTCAATGAGTTTAACCCTCCATTGTATGATGGGGCATTGACCCCAGAGTTGAGTCTTTCATGGGTTATTAGACTGTCCTAGAGAAGTTGGACCAGTCAGTTATACTTAGGGGCTGACCTGTTTGGGGTTAAGGATAAGTGGAAGGGAAAGTATAAATAGAGAGGGTGCTCCTCTCTATTTGATCATTCACACACTCACTCATTTCACATTAGTTAGAGAGAGAGAAGTTCGCACAAGTGGAGGAGGAAGAAGCTGCTGGAGACCATCTCTTTGTTTTGTGGTTTTGTATTATTGCTCATTCTATCTCTAAGGAACTTGCGGGGTTTTCTCTTTTATGGTTTCCCCGGTGAAATGTTTTGTGTCTCTTCTCTCTTGTGTTTGATTTGTTGTGCATGTTATTCTCTCTGTTAAGATTCTAGATCATATTGAATTAAATGATGAAAAACTAATGCATCAAAGAACATGACATGGCAAAGGTCAAACAAGCATGAAGTTGATGACTTGGAAAATGACAAAGATTGAGGACTTGGAAAGCATGAAGTTGATGATGACAAGAAATCATGACTAAGGACACTTTGCGGTCATCACAGTGAGCATTTTCTAAGGGCCCTACTGGAATTTCAAAGTGCCCCTGTGGGAATATTTAAGAGCAACCTTCGGGCATATTCCTGAGGAGAACATCTATCTCGTAACTAAGGAAAAGGAAAGAATAACCTACAACTGATGAAAGTAAGAAGTCTAGAGAGTTATGAGAATAGGAGGAAGATCTCTATAAGAACTCTACAAACCTAAGAGCAGAATTGAAATTTTTGTTTGAAGCATTTTTTTGGCACAATAATTTGTGAATGCATTTGAGAACTATTCAAAGGAAGATTTGAAGGCTTTGAAACTATTTGGGAATGTTCTAGTAATGCCATAAACAATGAAGAATTAGCATGTGGATATACAAAAGTATTGCCAATATGCTACTTGAGTTCAAGCTTTCTCAAGGACAATCTACATCAGAATGAACTCGGAGAAACCAACAGGAGGATGGGCTAGGTGACACGATTCCAAAGAAAACCCATGTGTCCTATTTCCATTTGTGCATATGTAATTATAAACAAAAACTCAACTTACAGGCTTAGGCCAAGCCTGTAGATATATGTTATTAAACTATCTTATGTATGAAAATAAATTTTAACATAATGATGACAATTACAATTACAAGAAATTTAGGAGTTAGTTCCATAAATGTAGGAATTTTTCTATTTAGCTACAAGTTATGTTTCCAAGTATATCTTGCATGCCTGCGAACATTAGAGGTTGGAGAGAGAGAGGCTGGAAAAATGATGGTTAGGAGGCTAGAATATTTATGGGTTCTACTTTCTTAGAAGGAGAATATAAAACACATATATGTGTGTGAACAATCAGGAATCATGTTGGATTAGTGCAAATATGTTAATAAACAAAATAAGCATAATAAACATAATAGATTTCTAAAAGTGATTACAAAGTTACAATGAACATTTCTATAGCATAATAAGCATATCTGTGTGTGAACATTTCTATAGCATAATAAGCATAATAGATTTAAAAGTGATTAAAAAAGTTACAATGAGCCTTGATCTTTGATGTCAAAAGAAAGGTAAATAACGATAAAGGAGGTTAAAGGGCATTTCAGAGGACACAAAAAGGGTCAAAATAGGGGTTAAAACATAGATAATTCAAGCACCAAACATCTGCCCTAGAAGGAAGTTGTTGCATGTCCCTATGCAACTTATTCCCCCCGTAGTAAATTTTGGTGTAGCTTGGTCCAACTGTGAGATTGGTGACTTACTTCATTTCTTTCCAAAAAGCCTAAATGACGATCCACTTCCATCCATGAAGAGTTCTCTACAAAATCATACCACTGCACAGTAACATTGTACTCATTTTTGTTGCACCGGAGCAAAAGAAAATGGAACTTTAACCCAAGCCATTGAGTACCATTTCTTTGTAGAGAATTCACATAAAAACTTGTTCTTGAAAAGGAAACCTAGAAAAAGGGGTATCCCATGTGTTGACACCAGGTCTGAAGAAAATTGAAATTTTTGCTAAAAGACCCTAAGAGAAAGAATCATCACAAAAAGGGTTAAGTTGAAGGGTTTTTTATATAAAAAATAGGAGAAAAACCCATATGTATAAAGTCCGCTAGCAAAAATAATATAAAGGTTAAGCCCCGGTCAGGTCTCGTCGGCGGAGATAGCATAGATCCAAATCAACGGTTCATATTAACCCCGCGTCGCCAAAGTGATCGTCAACAAACGATGGAGGGTGGTAGCGGACATAATACCACCAAGGCACGTGTCCCACATTCATTCATCCGCGCTTGGAGAAAGTGGTATCAGAAACCACCATAACACCACGCGGAACCACCCATTACGGAAAGGTGGAAAGATCTCTTACGTGGCAAGGTGGGACCTAACAGGTGGCGAGCGAGGAATGAATTGATGAGACCGTGGCACGTGGCACTATACTTTGCATGGATCGGAAGGCCAATACATGTTTCAATCAAATCAACGGCCAGCATTTCATCCGCGGCCAGGAACATGCGCGCAGGATATAAAGGAAAGCGGTCGCGAAAAATAAACCGCCTCGACAGGTGTCAGCAGATGATGCATCCGCGCGGGTACCAAACCGGAAAAAGAAACCACCTTTTCGATCGCGGATACCGCCGGTGCAATAAAGATGGACAAGATCTGACGGTTCAAAATGATGTTTCAAAGATCAACGGATGAAAATAACCCACGTTCGTAAAGGTGCAAGGAGGTTAATCTAAAAAGGCTTATATAAAAAGAAAGGGCTCCACATAACGGCATTTTGTATGTGTCGTTATCCCGGAGAGCTCCGAAGAACTGGTGGAAGCCGGCGATTGCGACAGAAGGCGAAAAGCAAGCGCTTACAGGTAGGGTCTGGTGACCTGTCACTCTCTTTAAACGGAAATTTATTTAAAAAGAAGCATTTTGATGGAGACTGTACAAGATATAGACGTTTTTAGGTCGAAAGATGCCCTAGAAGACAGAGATGAAGACGTTTTCGATACCCTTATTAGGTTCCCAGTCTCCGAGATAAAAGTGAAGTTATCTGAGTTGTTAAAAGAGGGTATAGACCCGCATAGAGTTCACCAGTCATCTCTGATAGCTTTTTGCCCTGACCAATTTCCTGCTTTCCCAGAATTCGTCTCCTGGTGTGCTGAAAACTATTCACGGGAAGAAAAGGTTGTTTTAAACAGTCAGAAAACTAGAGCCATCTGTAAAATTGAGCCAGCCGAAGTGATTAGAGCCCTAGAAATAGATTTGCCCCAAACCCTCGACCCTGAAGTTTTTTCTGATGTATCAATTATTGAAAATTTTCACCATGCCTCTCAGAATGATAGGGAAGTATTTCTGTCGACGTGTCTCAGACCAGAAACTAGCCTTTCTGAACTCCCTTACCCTTTAGATATCAACCTTTTTAATGAGAATACCCAGTTGGTCTTGACACTGTTGGCCGTAGTTTTAGGGTTAGATTCGGATTTGTATATAACTGAGTTTCAATTGAGTTTATTGTACAGAATAAGTATAGTCCAGTCGGGAGTTGATGAAAGTCAAATTCCCCGACTAAATTTTGAAGCTTTCATAGCCGAAACGATGCATGACCAGATGGTCAATTTTTCCACGCACAGACATTTCAGGTTTCAAGCATTTTTAATGAAAATGATTATGGTATCCAGCCAGGAAGAATTACAGTTCCCAGAGATTGTTTTTGTAACTCCTCTGGAAAACAATATTTTCAATTTCATCAATTACATGCTCTCGACGATCTTTAAGATGATTTTCGGAAAAAGTCTGCCTAGGGTATTGCCAGAAATGCAGGTATCAATGCAACTGAATACAGAATATGCTACAGGAGACTGGTTTTTATCAAAAGATAGTACAGTGGTCAGATTGTATGGATTCAAGCATAAACCCTATGTGCTACCAGCATTCCTCACCTTGAGGATTTTTGCCTTAGAATTTTTAAGACAGAAATTGATTGTAGAAGATAACAATTTTTTAGTCCACAGACAAGCAACGGACATTAAATACCCTTTCACACTAGGTCCGTTTACAATAAAGAATAAGAACGCTGCTGTATATATAGAGAAATTGCTAAAAGACATGAATTTTGAGACAGATGCAGCCTTGGAATATGACCCATTGAATATCATATCCAAAAGAAGAATTGAGCGTCGTATTAAGGCTCTGAATCATCAAACTGTTGAAGGGATGGCAGACAGAGCCAACTGGCTCGAATACAAAGAAGAAATTATCCCAGACAAGTCCGACATAGAAAGGTCATTGGAAGAAGCAATGGCAGAAACAGAAAGCGAAATCAATACTGCATTAGTGGGGTCCAAAAGACCTATACAGGACATTATGATTGTTGATGATGAAGAGACAGAAAAAGGAAAACGATTGAAGACTGATGAGTCACAGGAATTGACAACCATTTCAGAAGAAGCAGAAGCTACAGAAAATGAAATACCAGAGGTTACAGTGAGGGAATACAAAATTGAAGAAACCCCTGTAGGGGATGATGTAAATAGACCTAAAAATTTCATGGACGTATTTAATGAACATAGTAAAAACAAACAGGAATCTGCGAAACAAACAAGTCTATTGTTTCCAAAGGTCAGAAGTATATCAAACAGTGAAGTAAGCTTATTCACCAGCAGGAACATCAAAGAAAATTCTTTAAAATTTTCAGTTGTAACCAAAGACAAAATCTCAGAGATGAGTGTAGATTTGTCAAAGATAAATGCCCCTGACAAAATTTTGTTACATAGACAAGCTGGAGAGGTTATATACTCAGACTATTTGGGGGCCACATTGAGAGCAAACAAACTAAAGAATTCAGTAGAAAAATTAAATAATCAGTTGAGGCAAGAAAAGGCAGAGAATAAGTCTCGACAACATCAAATTAAGAAGCTGCAAATGGACTTAATTAATAAAGATGGAGCTGCAGCTACCAAACTGCTACAGGAGAAGGAAGAAATGATTTTAACATTGAGACGAAAGTTAAAAATCCCAGATGCTGTACTCATTCAAGGTGCAGAATTGACTATATTAGAAAAAGAGAAAGAAGAGTTAGTTAACGAAGTCAATGATGTCACAGCTAAATTGTTAAAGCTGTCAGATGAAAAGGACTACTGGGAAAAAGAAAGGTTCATTCTGGAAGAACAGTTGGCAACAGTGAGAAAACAACTAGCAGAGAACAGTCAGCAACAAGTACAGGCAAGCCCAGAAGAAGATAAAAATGGTGTAGATGGGATTTTACAAGCAATGTCACAAATAAGTTTAAAGGATAATGAAATCAAATTATTGAAGGCAGAAATACAGAAATTAAAAGAAGAAAATGAAGCAAAAGAAAAAGAAATAAAAACCTTGCAGGCAAATAATCAGGAATTGATCAGCAATAATAAAGGATTGGCTGCTCATGCAACAGGACAAGCTGCCATGCAGGGATGTAAACATATGGTATGGGACCAGATCATTAAAGAAGTTGAAAAACTTAGGCCGTATCTGGATTATATAAGAGTTAAGGAAAAAGTAGCCAAAGATGCCTTCAACAGTTGCCAGGCAGTCAAGGAAAGCCTAAACAGAAAGCCGAAAGAAATCGCCCAGAGAGCAATTACATTTTTAAACAGTTTATCCGAGGCAGACCTAACAGCCATGAGTATAACTAACAGAATTTCTGTCATCACTTGGGCCAGAAGGATCTTGGGCAAATACTCCCATATCGAAAACATCGAGGCCAAAGCAGGAGAAATAAGGAAAGAAGTAATTCAGTTTAAAAAGCAATTTGACAAGCTAGTGAACAAGGGATTCCCATCTTTCTGGAACGAAGATAATGAATTAATTCCTCAGAATGATTATAAAAGATTATTGTTTGATATCAGGATGGATCACCGAAAATTCCAGCAGATAGATCACATGCTCACAGGAAAAATCTTAATGGAGAAAATGTCAGGGGAATTTGAAATTTTAAATATGTTGATTTCAACTTGCGCAAACCTTCTTCCTATTTCTTATGCAGGTCATATCGAGATGCGAGTCTTGGTGAAAGAAATGACCAGTTATGACCTACCCACGGCTGACCAATGGAATTATGTAGAGAAGTACGGAAAAACCAGATATTCTGTTCATACTTAAATGCATTTGAAATTCTTGCCATGTGGCAAAAATGATGATATCCAAAAGTCTTGCCAAGTGGCAAAAATACTTTTTATTTTAAAATTTGTAATATTATTTGAAAGACAGTTATGGGTTACTCAAAGACAGTTATTTTTAGTTAAATATTTTTAATTATTAGTTAGAAGAAGCAGTTATGTGGAGCTTCTTCTGAAAATTTTGTATAAAAGACAATGGAGGTCATTGTTGAACGGGTTGGAAAATTTTTGAGAAACAAGTATGTTTTTGAAGTTCATTTTTGAAATAAAGGCAGTACAGTGATGATACCTATCCTTTGATACAGAGATTCATGAGTTAATCAGTCTTGCAGTCTGTTATTTTCCTTATCCTTATATGTGCATGTTATCTTCTTCGTTATATTTCCCATGGTGTTTTTTCTTCTATGTTTAAATGAACGTTTGAAATAACTTGAGATTCATACTGGTTATGCCTCATTTTATCTGCATTTAAATATCCATTTTATTCTCCAAAGTTGACAATAGATTTATCCTGGATAGATACCTGTTGTTAATGGAATGTCTTTACTTCTTTCTATGTCGCCTGAAAAATCAAATTGACTGTAACATGATTACTATCTTGCCTCTGTGAAAATCTTTATGGTGAAAATCTCTTGCTGGTTTATTATACATTCTGAAAGCTTCGACTCCATGCCCAATGTTTCTTGTTTACCTTTTCGACCAGAAAATATCTTTTGAGAAGTTTTAAGGAAACCTTTATATATTTTAGCCTTCATATATATATCCTGAGAGAGCCCTCTCTGGTAGAGAAAATGGCTAGTTCTTCTACCTAAAGATTGGTTTGAAATAGGTTACCTTAGGTCTTATTTTCTTACAACCGGAATAAAATCTAAGTGCTAACACCATGGGATCCCATTGTTTGAGTATTGGAGGAAGCAAATTCCAACAGGTCTCTGAGGCTTGCAAAGAGGCCAAAGTCCCACAAGATATAAGTTCTTCAAAACTCTATAACGCTGATCTCTGATTCATTCTAAATTGTTTCACCCTCATAGGATCCCTGAGGAATTCACTGTGTCTATAAAAGGCTACTTCAGGATCTGGATGCTCTCCTCTGACATGAAGTTCAGATTGGAATTCCAACTTATAAAATAATTTCATCCCTATTTCCCACTTAATTTTATTCTGAATAAAATATGAAAAGGATCGTAACTGAATATCTCCTACTACAGGATTGGGATTCCATTCCAATTCATGTTCTAGAAGGAATTTAAACTAATAAAGTTCACACAACAAATCATTTTCCCTTGTAGATGAGCCATTATAAATATCCACAAAGTCATCAACATTTCCTATCATGAACTTTTTGTTATTATTCAATCTCATCATCTGAAGGCCTACCCATTGTTCATGCAGGTACATTGAATAAATTCCAGCAAGACTTCTACAAGAAATGGCTTGCTCAGCAAATTGAAACATTTGCCTCTTTTCTTCTTCTTTAATCATTAACTGTTGCTGTAAAGACTGTATTTTGGACTTCCACTTTTGTTCTTGAACCAAGTAAGCAAAAAGCCAATTTTCCTGCATACGTTGTACTTCAAATTTATATCGTTGTTGATAAATAAGGCCCAAGTCATATAATTCATCATTTCTTCCAGTCCATTTAACGGTATTTACTTCAGCTGATGCTAAAGCTAGGGTATTAGTCCATACATCATCAAGAATTTGATTAAAAAACTCATAGAGAAATTCTGTGACTTTTTCTTTATCTTCATAACTTTTAGAGGAAGAAGGAAGAATGTTTTTTGAAGCTGTTGTAGCCAATAATTCCAAACTTGTCTTATCCTCATCCAGTGGTACTGATTCCTTTAGTACTGATTTATGTCTAAGCAATTTATTTTGTTTCCTCGGCCTTTTGTTTTTCAAACTCCATCGGTGAGCCTGACTTCTCAAAATTTTCAGTCTTTTCTTAAGAACATCATTCTTTCTTTGTAATTGTCTACTCCTCTGTTTAAACTTTTCATTTTCATTTTTAACATATCTATCGAAAACTTGAAATTCATGAACTTGCTTCTTAAGTTTCTTAATCCTCTTCTATAACTTACTTGAAATTAAACTAGGAGAATCAGGCCTTACCACTTGATTAGATTCATCTTTTTCCCTCTGATATTGGTCTTGAAACTGAGTAGCTTCCAATTCTGGCTGGGGTGTTGACTCTAAATTATGTCTCTTTGTATAACGAGTTCTTCGACGTTTGGGTATTGTGGATAACATATCTTCAGATATTCTAACTTTTTCAATACCTTGTTCAGAAATGCCTTCTAACCTTGCAGATCTTCTTCTCACTATACCTGAAATTTTATTAACATCTTCATCATCTCTGTGTCTCTTTGGAGATGGTTGGGTTTGAATTGGTTCAAATAATGTTGGTGTTGGATCAAATTCTGTCCGAACTGTTGGAGGGGGGCGATAAAAAATCTTGAGGATCATCATTAACATGCTCCTGAAACCCTTTTTCCACTAAAAATTCTTCCCACGTTAGGTTGCTATTTTGTAATTCCTCCACAATCAACAACTTAATTAATCCATGATGATACAAGCTATTACTGAGTCGCTGATCAGGCCACTTTTGGGCAACTGAATCCATTTTAGACAGGCTCGTCCACAAAAAGTATGGAATGTTCATCAATTATTCTCCTTTAATGTAAAGGAGAAGCCTAATATGATAAAGAAAGACAAGGCTATATTGTCCTTCACAAGTCAAATATTTCTGCAAAAAGAAAATGGCATTACCCCATTCAACAGTGAAATAGTTGCCTTCAGCTTCCTTCTTCCAATGAATACTAGAATTAGCCACTTTTACAAACTGTTTCCAAGAGTCAGGGTTTTTCAAACGACCAGCTTTAAACCATCTTTCCCCTATTTGTGGTAATCCTGTAGAAAGAGCAATGGACATTTCTAAAACTGGAAGCAGAAACCCCTGAATGTTAGAACAAGCTCGATCGAAATTGAGAGCAAATTCCTTGGTCACATCTTCCTTGTGCCCTCGGAATTTACTAAAAAACGCATACAATCCAATTTGTTGAAAAATCCTCTTACTAGAGGGATCTTCATCCAACAGTTCAATGGAATATGGCTCCTCCCTACATGCAACAACCATGCCAACGAAACTTTATCTGCTGAAAGGAAGTTAGGTGATCAAACCGGTATCCTTTAACCCAAATTGGTATTTTTCGTGCAAACTTATGCATAACAAAGAAAGCCAACTTTCAAATTGGGTATAAATATAATTGTTCAAACATGGGACAAAAGGCTATAGCTAATGACAATTGATGGGGTAAAATCAGCATATACCCATTCATCCAAAAAGCAATGAGTTAACGGTCATTCCATTTATGGAAATTATTTGAACAAAAAGACTTGGTCTGACAGGTCACGTTATATAATAAGCCATGAAATGACCTTGGAAAGCTAATTGAAATGTATACAAATCATTCTTATATGCTATAATTTATACACATTATTAGGAAAATATATATTAAATTTAACCCTACCGGAACAATACTTGTGCATATTCAGAGAAGACTCTGAATAGCATACCACATAGGGAGGGGATAAAACTGAGATCCAATCCTTCCAATCATGCAAATACAGATCCTCCATGAATTTTAAAGATATAACTTTGTTGGAAGAAATCATTATGTCTGCAACTTGAAAAGAAAAATTCCAAATAGAACTGAAATTTTGCTTGTACCGAGAGGGATGAATCCAAGATAGTATCAAGGTTATGTTCAGTTTTAGGATTCCCTTCCCCATACATGAGACATTCCATTTTACGAACATTCTGTTCATCTCCAGGATTTTACAGGCTTGAGCCAAGCCTGTAATTGTCTGCTAAAACATGTTAAACGACAAATTCTTCAACCAACCCATTCATGATGAAATCCAAACCATGTGAATTAAGATGTTGGAGTAGAACATGGATGGATATACGCATTCATCCAAAAGGCAATGACTTAAAGGTCATTCCATTTATGGAAATTATTTGAACAAAAAGACTTGTTCTGATAGGTCACGTTGTATAATAAGCCATGAAATGACCTTGAAAAGGTAAATGAAATGTATACAAATCATTCTTATATGCTAGAATTACACATTATTAGGAAAAATAAATCGAATTTTACCCTACCGAAACAATACTTATGCAGATTCGGAGAAGACTTTGAATAGCATACCACACAGGACGGGGATAAAACCGAGATCCAATCCTTCCAATCATCCAAATACATATCCTCCATGGCTTTTAAATATATAACTTTGTTGGCAGAAATCATTATATTCAGGGATGATTTTAAGAACCCCCCCAAAATTTATATGTATAAAAAATGGGCGAATCTCCCCAATATATAGGAAAACTTGAAGGCAATTTTATCAATAATATAATATGTATATATAATTTTTTGGCGAATCTTTCATTTCATTATATAAAGTTGTAAAATCTTAGCGAATATTTCACTAAATTATAAGATATTGTAAAATCTGGGCGAATATTTCACTTAATTATAAAAAATTGTAAAAACTTGGCGAATCTTTCACTGATTTATAAAATATAGTAAAAATTTGGCGAATCTTTTTCCAATAAAACTCAAGTTTTTTATTATGTAAATTACTAAGGTAGTGCAACATAATAACATACACCGGAGATGAACTCTGGACTCTCTCGACTCCTAGACTCTCAAATGAACAAGTGTATGATCACTCACAACTAGAAGGTGTCGATGAAACACAACTGCACTAACTAGATTTGGGGCAAGTAGGGACTCTACTTGTTATCTTGTCCCTTAATGGTCCAATGGACATGTGGGGTTATAAATCTTGACATGCCATCAAATTGATAGAATTAAGTGAATATCCTAGTAGCGGGCCACTAGAGAGATAGTTATTGGACCAATTCCAAGCTTCCAACCAATATTCTCACCAAAATTTCTTCTCTTTGGTGTCGAATGGTAGGAGAGTTGCATATTTGTCAGTGAATACTTAAAATGGCTCAATCCACTCAAATTTTCCTCGGCAAGTGATAACTTCACCCATCACTACTTTAAAATGTCCCAACACCATAAAAGCATCCATAAATTGATAAATAAAAACCCCATGCACTTCTAAATTCACCCAGTGATGAGAAAAACACCCCAAACACTTCAATACTTGCCTCTGGCACTTCAAAATTATCCCAAAGATGATAAAAATTCCCTAAGCACTTCAATATTTTGCTAGGCACTTCTAAATTCTCCCAAGGATGATAAAAACTCCCCATGCACTTCAATATTTTCCCCAAGCACTTCAAAATTCCAAAATTCCCTCAAGGCACTTCAATACTTACCCCATGCACTTCTAAATTGACCCAATGATGATAGAAACACACCATGTACTTCAATACTTTCCTCATCCACTTCAAAATTCTCCCAATGATGATAAAAACACCCAGACACTTCAATATTTTCCCCAGGCACTTCAAAATTCTCCAAGCAAAGATAAAGACACCCGCATCCACTTCCATGATTTCCTAGGCACTTCATTACTTGCCCTAGACACTTCAAAATTCGTCCAATGATGATAAATATGCCCTATGCACTTCAATAGTTTCCTTAGGAAAGGGAGAAAAACACCCGACAATGATATAATCACCCAGGAAATCACAAACATGCCTCAATCCACACAAATTTGCCCATCACTGTTTTAAAACGTTCCAACACTATAAAAGCATTCATACATTGATCAATAACAACCCCAAGCACTTCTAAATTCACGCAGTGAGGAGAAAAATGACCCATGCACTTCTAAATTCACCCGGTGATGAGAAAAATGCCCCATGCACTTCTAAATTCACCCAGTGATGAGAAAAACGCCCCAGGCACTTCAATACTTGCCCCGGGCACATCAATTTTCTGAAAGATGATAAAATTGCCCTAAGAACTTCAATATTTTCCAAGGCACTTCCAAATTCTCCCAAGGATGATAAAAAGTCCCCATGCACTTCAATATTTTCCCAAAGCACTTCAAAATTCCCCCAAGTCACTTCAATACTTGCCACATGCACTTCTAAATTGACCCAATGATGATAGAAACACCTCATGCACTTCTAAATTCACCCAGTGATGAGAAAAATGCCCCATGCACTTCAAAATTCACCCATTGACAAGAAAAAACACCCCATGCACTTCAAAATTCACCTATTGACAAGAAAAACGCCCCAAGAACTTCAATACTTGCCTTAGGCACTTCAAAATTCTCCGAAATATGATTAAAATTCCCTAAGCACTTCAATATTTTCCGAGGCACTTCTAAATTCTCCCAAGGATGATAAAACTCCCCATGTACTTCAATATTTTCCCCAAGCACTTCAAAATTGCCCCCAGGCACTTCAATACTTTCCCCATGTACTTTTAAATTGACCCAATGATGATAGAAACGCCCCATGCACTTCAATTCTTGGCCCGACCACTTCAAAATTCTCCCAACGATGATAAAAACGCCCAGACACTTCAATATTTTCCCCAGGCACTTCAAAATTCTCATAACGAAGATAAAAACGCCCCCGTCCACTTCCATATTTGCACAGGCACTTCATTAATTTCCCTAGACACTTCAAAATTCATCCAATGTTGATAAAGATTCCCTAGGAACTTCAATACTTGCCCTAGGTAAGGTAGAAAAACACGCGACAATGATATAATCACCCAGGCAATCACAAAAATGCCCCAGTACACACAAATTTGCCTCGGCATGTGATAAATTTGGCCATCACTGTTTTAAAATGTCCCAACACTATAAAAGCATCCTTTCATTAATCAACAACAACCCCATGCACTTCAAAATTCACCCATTGACAAACAAAAACACCCCATGCACTTCAAAATTCACCCATTGACAAGAAAAATGCCCCAGGCACTTCAATACTTTCCTTGGGCACTTCAAAATTCTCCGAAAGATGATAAAAATGCCCTAAGCACTTCAATATTTTCCCCAAGCACTTCAAAATCCCCCCCAAGCACTTCAATACTTGCCCCATGCACTTCTAAATTGACCCAATGATGATAGAAACATCACATGCACTTCAATACTTGCCTCGACCACTTAAAGATTCTCCCAACGATGATAAAAACGTCCATACACTTCAATATTTCCCCAGGCACTTGAAAATTTTTGCAACGAAGATAAAAACGCCCCCGTATGAAAATTGTCCTTGTATGAGGTCTCCTAACTGAATATTTCTGATACAATTCTTGTTTATTCGGTTGAGACTTCTTAGACTTCCCATTACTAAGCTTGCTGCTAGAGGGATCTTCTTTCTCTGAATTTGTAGGTTTAAATGTAGATTCAAAGATAGGTTTAGATGATTTTATTTCAACCTCTAGCTCCAAATTTTATGTTTCTCTTCTTCTTTTTTTGTTATAAACCTTCTTAATTTCAAATGTCACTTTTTCCTTTCAAGAACTGATTCATGTTTCTTCGAAGAAGAGTCTTTAAGTTCAACTTCAATTCCTTCATTTTTTGCTCTAGTAATTCTGATAGTAGTATGTTCTTCTTGTTGTTTACTAGGGAGAATTTCTTCTATTGTTTTAGATGTCTTAAAAGTAGAAGAATCTATCCTTCTTTTAGGAGATTTACTATATTCAATTTTAAGGTCAGACCAAAACAAACACAAAAATCCATGATCTATAAATTTTATTCAGTTCTTCAACTATCAATAGCTTAATCGGAGATTGATGAAAAACACTATGCTGAGACTTCTTTAGATGGGACTGAACCTTAGTAGACATCTTAGTTAATCTTTTTAGGAGAAAATGTGGCAAATTCATCCTACTATCCCCATTCAAATGCAAGAGGAACCTCATGTGATGTTGAAAGGTGAAGGAAAACCTACCTTCGTAGATTATGTAGCATTGCACCACCTTAAGAAGCTCACTCCATTATTCCCTGATCCAAATACTGGGAATTCCTTTGCACAAATCAGGATTTTGATGCTCTTGTTTTAGGAACTAGTTGATTTTTGCCACTGGAACGTTGCTATTCTTGAACCAACACTCCCCGTCCATGGGAAATTTTGTTAAATTTTTAGTATTAAATCACAATACTATAGGATCTTTGCTAAGAGAATAACATCTACAGTATATCAATGCATGACAATCATAATATGACAAGCATCACAAGTATCACAAGAATCAAAAGCATAGAGACAAGAGACAGAGTTTCCGTGGGGAAAACCCTAAGGTGAAAAACCCCACAACTTCCTCAAAGATAGAGAGAGCAATGGCTCAACCAAAATACAACCAAATAACACTGAGATAGTCTCCTAGCAGATGATCCTCCTCCTCCTCACTAGTGCGCCACTTTTCAGAGAGAGAGATAGTTACTTTCCCGAGTGAGTAAAATAGAGATCTCCTATCTCTATTTATACTCACCTTTTTTCCCAGTGACCTACTGGGGCCGACTTGTCTACTTTGATACACCCACATTATATTATATATTAATCAGGGCCAAACCCATAAGGTGGTCTAATAACCCATCGGCAAGTACACACACTTGCGACACTTGTCAATCCACATGACGACACTTCCTTATAGAGGAATAACACATCTCTTATAAGGGTACAATAAATATATATAATATACAGATGAAATACATTCCGAAGTTACATATACATCAACACTCCCTCTTAACTAGGAAGGTATTTCTCGACACAGATCTGCTAGACAAGTCTTCTTCTCTGGATCATCGTCATCGATGCATCGTCATCATCATCGTCACTGCTACTACTATCTCAACCAATCTCTGTCTCTACTCGTCATAGGAAGTTCTACAGAGCCAGTCCTTTTTCATACTGGATGTAGGCCCACCACCTGCAGGTCTTCATCATCACTGGCCATACTGTGGAATCCTCAGGACTTATTACGTGCGTCACAAAACCTCGAAAGAGCATCCCAGGCTGTTACGAGCACACAGCTCTACCTATAGGATCTCCCAGGGCACTGAATTACATGTGACCTCACCACAAAACCTCTCAAGAGAATCCCAGGCTGTTACGAGCACACAGCTCTACCTATAGGATCTCCCAGGGCAACGAATTACATGTGGTCATGGAAAAACCTCGCAAGAGCATCCCAGGATTGATTACGGGCACACAGTCCAACCTATCGGATCTCCCAGGGAACCGAATTACATGCCATAGGACAAAACCTCGAAAGAGCATCTGCTAGATATCCCAGGGAACCGAATTACATGCCATAGGCAAAACCTCGAAAGACTACCTGCAGATCTCCTAGGGCACCGAATTACATGTCCTCCCAGAGCAAAACCTCGAAAGAGCATTTGCCAGATGTCCCAGGGCACCGAATTACATGCCATAGGCAAAACCTTGAAAGACCATCTGCAAATCTCCGAGGGCACAGGATTACATGCTCATCTGCACAACCTGATCCACGGCCACAGAGTATCAACCTGATACTCACCATACATCATCCTGATGTATCCATGATCATTCTGATCATCATCACTGCAACGTCCTGTTGCATGTCATCTGGAGCAACATCCTAAAGCTCGTCATCTATGATCATCCTGATCATCACTGCAACATCCTGCTGCATGTCATCTGGAGCAACATCCTGAAGCTCGTCATCTATGATCATCCTGATCATCAATGCATATACCTGATGCATACCATCATACATGATCCTCCTGATCATCAATGCATCTACCTGATGCATACCAAGTATCTACCTGACACATATCATCATACATGATCCTCCTGATCATCAATGTATCCACCTGATACAAATACAAATACATGATACATATCACCATACATGATCCACCTGATCATACAATGTATCCACCTAATACATATACAGATACATGGTCCAAGCATCCAACATGATGCATATACAAAATACATACACATGATCCAACTGATCATATCCAGCATCCAACATGATGCGTACATACATACATAAAAATGATCCAACTGATCATATCAAGCATCCAACATGATGCGTACATACATACATAAAAATGATCCAACTGATCATATCAAGCATCCAACATGATGCATACATACATACATAAAAATGATCCAACTAATCATATCAAGCAGAAACCAGAACATCATCCTAATGCTCATCATCCAACGCTTACATCCACAGCCATGTGAAGGATCCTCCTTCCAACATGCTTGGAATGGCTTCAACAAATGTGTCCATCACTTCTTCCTCGAAGTGTCCTCGATATGAAGAACGCCAAGCCTCTCTCTGAAGTACTCGAACTTCACTCTGGCTAGTGGCTTCGTCAGCACATCTGCAATCTGCTCGTCCGTCGCAACATACAGGAGCTTCATAGCTCCTCTCTACACCATATCCCTGATATAGTGATATTTGATCTCTATGTGTTTCGACCTGTCATGAAACACTGGGTTCTCGGATAACTTCACACAACTCTGGTTATCACAGAAGATACCAGTAGCCTCCAACGGGAGATCAAATAACTCAGACAGTAGCTTCCGTAGCCATACTGCCTCACAACTAGCTGAACAGGCTGCAACATACTCTGCCTCAGCTGTACTCAGTGCTACGTAGGACTGCTTCCTGCTAAACCAAGAGATCACACCTGATCCCATACTGAAGCAGCACCCAGATGTGCTCTTCCTATCTGTAGCACTGCCAGCCCAATCTGAATCAACATAACCCTGTAGGTTAAACTTTTGATTTGCTTCATACTTGAGCCCATAATCCACTGTACCCTTCAGGTACCTCAGAACATGCTTTACAGCAACCAGGTGAACACTCCTCGGATCCGTCAGGAACTGGTTCAATGTGTTCACAGCAAAGCAAATGTCTGGTCTTATGTTCGTCAGGTACATCAAGGACCAAATCATCTGACGATACATAGAGACATCAACTAGCTCAGATGAAGCATCACAGAGAAGCTTCAGATTCGATGCCATAGGTGTGGCCATGGCCTTGCAATCCATCATCCCAAATCTCTTTAGGATATCTACTGTGTACTTCCCTTGACCAAGGAAGATTCCACCTGCATTCTGCCACACCTCCATACCTAGGAAATAGTGCATCATTCCCAAATCTTTCATGTCGAATTTAGCTGCAAGCTTCCTTTTAGTATCTGCAATCAGTCTGTCATCTCCTGTCACAAATAGGTCATCCACATACAGTAGTAGAATCACAGGATTCCCTTCCTCAACCTTGTAGTAAAGGTTGGAATCCGCTTTACTCTTGGTAAAGCCCAAACTAGATAGGAAACTGTCCATCCTACCATACCAGGTTCTGGGAGCTTGCTTCAAGCCATATAAGGCTTTCTTCAATCTGCATACATATGATTCCCTGTCATGTATTTCAAAACCGAGTGGCTGTTCCACATATACTTCCTCTTCTACTACACCATTCAGGAAAGCAGTCTTGACATCCATCTGGTGTATTTTCCATTTCATTGCTGTGGCCAAGGCAAGTACTGTTCTGATGGAAGTATATCTGGCTACAGGTGCAAAGGTTTCTTCATAATCTATACCTTCTTTCTGAGAGAAACCACGAGCTACGAATCTTGCTTTGTATTTTTCCACACTGCCATCTGCAGCATGCTTGATTTTGTAGATCCACTTGGAAGTCACAACAGACTTCTCTTTAGGTCTTGGGACAACATCCCAAACATCATTCTTCATTATTGATTGGTATTCCTCAACCATAGCATCCTTCCATTCTTTCTTTTCTGCTGCCTCTTCATAACTGGAAGGCTCTTTATTCATAATGTCACAGAGTAAAGCAACATAACTGGTGTGTGATCTGGTTCTCTTCTTTGCTCTGTGTTCTTCTTCTGAAATGCCAAATCTTTCTACATCATGAATGAGCTCTCTAGCCCATACAGGTTTCCTCTTGTGAGAGTTATCCTCACGGGGTGGATGTACAGGTTCTTGTGGATCTTCAAACTCACAAACAACTTCTGGAACTGCTTTAGTCATGGTAGTGTCCTGAAATGTTGTTTCCTTAGGTTCTTCATAAACTTCGATAGGTGCCTTCCTTGATTTGATGAATGCTAAGTTTTCATCAAATGTTACATCCCTGCTGACATCAATCTTCTTGAACCCTGGAAAGTATATTCTGTAAGCCTTCGAGCTTTCACTATAACCCACAAAGATGCCCTTCTTTCCTGAAGGATCTAGTTTAGTCCTCTTCTCTTTTGGGACATGAGTATATACTGGACAACCAAATATTCTGAGATGGCTGACTTCAGGTTTCTTACCAGAAAAGACCTCTTCTGGTGTCTTGTTGTCCAATATCTTGTGGGGTGTTCTGTTCTGCACATATACAGCTATTCTAGCTGCTTCTGCCCATAGATGTATAGGAAGATCTTGGTCATGCAACATTTCCCTTGCTGCTTCCATGATAGTTCTGTTATTCCTTTCTGCAACTCCATTCTGTTGAGGATTATAAGGAGCAGTAAACTCCCTCTTAATCCCTGAATCACTGCAAAGCTTCTTGAAGTCATTTGAGGTGAATTCTCCGCCATTGTCGGATCTGAATGTTTTGATCTTCTTGTCAGTTTGATTCTCCATCAAGGTTTTGAATTCCTTGAATTTATCAAGCACCTCATCTTTGCCTTTCAAGAAGTATACCCAAGTCTTCCTAGAGAAGTCATCAATAAATGATACATAGTAAACATACCCACTTAGGGAACTGGATGACATAGGGCCACATATATCTGAGTGGATGATTTCCAGAATGTCTTTTGCCTTGCTTTCACTGCTTGGGAAAGCCTTCTTAATGTTCTTTCCTTTTGCACATCCTTTGCAAACACCTCATGTTTGGTCTTGATTTCATGAAGACCCTCTACTGTCTTGCTTGCAATTGGAAGTGCCCTATAGTGCATATGAGAAAGTCTTCTATGCCAAAGTTCACTTGGCTCCATGGATTCATGTACCATGGCATGTTCAGGTTGTCCCTTCAATTTATACAAGCCTCCCTCTTGCTCTCCAATCACTACTGCATCATCTATGTGCTTTCCCTTTGGCCACATTAGGACTTGGCCATCCACAAATGCAACCCTCATACCTTTTGCATCCAATGCAGAGATGGAGAGTAAGTTCTTCTTGAGTCCAGGTACATAAAGTACTTCTTTCATCTTTAATGATTTTCCAGAATCTAGGTTGTAGGAGGCTTCACCACTTCCTTTGATTGGATATTGATAATCATCCCCAAGTTTCACCTTATGGGGTGATTCATGTTCAGAAAGGTTCACAAAATATTCCTTGAACCCAGTCATGTGTTTGGAGGCCCCACTATCAATCAACCAATCATTACAACCATGAGAAATAGTACCTGTGAGAGCAGAGATCAGAACATACTCTTCTTCACTTGATGAGTCATCATCACTATCACTTTCTGCCCTAGCCTTCTTCTTTGAAGGTTCATCATCTTCAGCAGCATGAGCATGAAACCTTCTTTTGCTTCCCTTCTTCTTCTTACTGGAATTGTTGTTATTATCCCTTTTGTTCTTGGGACAATTTGAAGCAAAGTGACCCTTCTCATTGCATGTGAAGCATCTTAGGTCTTTCTTGTTCTTTTGATAGGATCTATTGTGGCGAGAGTGATCCTTTTTGGTTTTGCTTCTTTTGGTGTGAGCTGCAAGAGCTTGATCTTCACCTCCCATCTTTTCTTCACGAGCTATAAGTCTAGCTTCTTCTTGAGAGCATTCTTCCCGAAGTCTACTGAAGGAGATCAACTTCTTCCTTGAACAAATTCCTTGAATAAAGGAATCCCATGACCTGGGTAGGCCATTTAGAGTGGTCATCACCACTTCACCATTCTCCACCATTTCATCTACTGCTTCTAATTGTTCCTTGATTTGGGAGACCCTTGAAAAGTAAGATTGAATGGTTTCTCCATTCTGAAACTTCACTGCTTTCAATTGGTTCCGCAGGGTCATCTTCTGATTTATGTTCTTTCCTTCAAATATCTTGGTCAAGGATTCAAACATCTCTTTGGGTGGCTTAAGAGAAGACACATGAGGTATGAGATGGTCTTTGATAGAAGCAGCAATGATTCTCTTTGCCTTGACCAAGTTCTTCTTGTGCAATGCCTTGGCTTCTTCATCCTCTGGGATAGGGATGTCTTCTTTCACATATGAGTCCAACTCATTCTCTTCCAGGATTAACCCAATCCTATACTTCCAGGCTCGGAAGTTATCAGCCCCTTCAAGATTATCCTCAAGCTTAGTGTGGAGAGACATCTTTAAGAGTACTTCAAATGGAAATAGAAAAGATTTAGGACTTACCACTTGAAGTGTTGAAAACTGGATCTGGTCCCGGATTAGGGTTTGTCAGAGAAACCCTAAAAATTCAAAATGTGAATTTCAAAATTCCAGAAGGATAGAAAGATGCGCCTTGGATAGCTGATCAGCCTAGTACATTCAGAATTTGAGATCAGCAAAGTCTTGCCCTTCAAAATTACCTTTTTGTCCTCCCGGGTTCACTAGGGAGAGCCATGAATTAGGGTTTGAGTTTCCCGAAGATCTACCCAGCCAAAAATCTCGATCCAAAGCTCTAACCTTCGATTTTTGCAAGGAGCTTCCAGCTGTGCCTTCACTTTCAAGAAATTCCTATTTTTGTGGAAACCCTAATTTTTAGGGCCAAATCTGAAAATGCTCAGAACTAAATTCTGATTAGACAGATAGATGCGCCTTGATGAGTAGATCCAATCTACTATACTGAATTTCAAAAATCAGTGGAGAGAAACCCAATAAACAAGGAATACAAGCTTCCGTCACTGCAAAATGTTGTCTTCTCAGTTAAGCTCTGATACCATGTTAAATTTTTAGTATTAAATCACAATACTATAGGATCTTTGCTGAGAGAATAACATCTATGGTATATCAATGCATGACAATCATAATATGACAAGCATCACAAGCATCACAAGAATCAAAAGCATAGAGACAAGAGACACAGAGTTTCCATGGGGAAAACCCTAAGGTGAAAAACCCCACAACTTCCTCAGGGATAGAGAGAGCAATGGCTCAACCAAAATAAAAACAAATAACACTGAGATAGTCTCCTAGCAGATGATCCTCCTCCTCCTCACTAGTCGGCGACTTTTCAGAGAGAGAGATAGTTACTTTTCCGAGTGAGTAAAATAGAGATCTCCTATCTCTATTTATACTCACCTTTTTGCCCAGTGACCTACTGGGGCCGACTTGTCTACTTTGATACACCCACATTATATTATATATTAATCAGGGCCGACCCCATAAGGTGTTCTAATAACCCATCGGCAAGTACACACACTTGCGACACTTGTCAATCCACATGACAACACTTCCTTATAGAGGAATAACACATCTCTTATAAGGGTACAATAAATATATATAATATACAGATGAAATACATTCTGAAGTTACATATACATCAACAAATTTTCCTATTGCTGTAATAGATGCTTCTGTAACCCAAAGAGTCAAGCCACCAATTTTTGCTTGATTCCAATTAAATATCTCTACAAACAAGCGAGCTACGCCTTCGTGATTCCCTTGCATCCTTTCACAAAACTCAAGCCACCCAGTTTCTTTAAATTTATCTCTACAAGCAAGATGTTCTTCAAGCAATTTTCCTCCTTCAGGTTCAATATGGACATCATGCCCCCCTTTTCGTGAGGCCATCTCTCTTCTGCAACAGACTTAGGGTTTTTTGTCCATTCAAAGTTAAATCCGGCTATGTGTCCTCTCTCAATGATTAAATGAGAAAGATTTAACTTTTAAAACAAATATACAAGAAACCTTTACATTTCGAACAAGAAACATATGGTATCAATTCATTAACAATATCATCATGAAATAATTCAGGGCATATTTTGAAATGACCTATAGAGTAAGAAATTTGGAATGATAGAGCACGTCTTCAGTAATCATGAAACAATCTGCCAACTTGGTATGAAAAGTTCATAATTTCTTCATTCATTTCACTTGATCGAGCACTCTTGACATGACAGGAACTAAGTTGTGATTTTGAAGTTGACGAGCCCTCCTTTGATATTTGGTAGTGTTTAAATGGAGCAACAAAGGAATTTTTCTACCAAAATATTTGGTTTTGTTTCTTCAATAATATGGGTTAGAGTTGCTACCGAATACTCAAGCTTTGAAAATGAATCAAATCATATTTAGGCAATGAACTCAGAGAATTATAGAAGATCAAACCATAAACATACCATATGAAAGAGCTCTTCCATCCAAACTCAAGTGTTTTATTGCTAAAGCAATGGCTAGCATTCAACCAGTGGAAGTACCACATATAAGGTCAAAGATTTCATGAATATGCTTCCCAGTGCCTAGTTCTATCTTCCACAACATATGTACCATAGCTAGACCTTTCATACCATCTCCATCCATTGAAAATATATGCAAACCTTGCTTTCCAATATCTCTCCCTTTTATTGCTTGTTCTAGATACTCATTCTTTGATGAAAAACACTTTGAGTCTCAATAAGTAGCTCTCTTATTTCCATCTCTAGCATAAGTAAATTCCTAATATATCATATAAGAAAATTTCAGTACAAACCCAGTATAGTTAAATCACGTGAACAATTTTAGATATACAAGATGTAGGTCCAGCAGTCAGATGGATGAGAAGTTCACGCAAGCTTCCAAATGCAACTAAAGTGTGACAATTCTCCCATCATAATACTAAATTTCCAATAGCCAGTAGCGCTAAGTGTTGAACCTGATTACAGACTGTCATTTCATGAATATCTAGAATTGGATGTGTTAAAATACTCGAAAACATGTCAAATACAAGGTAGGATTTTTGTGAAATATCACCTTCACTTCTTTGTGTGCACACAACAGCTTTAATGATTTCATGACTTCCTTGGTGAGCATTTTTTATGCCACTGCATCAGAAGCAAATGCTAGATTGACTACAAGTTGCAATACTGAAACGAGTTCTTCTAGAAAATATGACTTTAAAATAGATTCAATAGGCTGCATTATGTCAATTTTCATTAAGAACATTGCCAAAGAAGTATCTGATGCCAAACATGAAAGAGATGAGCAAGCATACTCCACCTGCAGAGACAATTTAATCTGAGTTAGGTTAAATGTTTCCCATAACCATAAACCTATCATCAAAACAATAATAAAAATCTATTTCAAACATATTTCAGTTCAAATTATTTATCTTTTAATATTTTAATATTTTTAGTTAATGGATTATTTTGGCTTAAAATAATGTTCAATGATGCAGTGGCATATTTTAGTGTCTTTTAATATTTTAATATTTTTATCTTAAATTTTTTATACATCAAGAAAAAAATATACACCTCAAAATTGTTTATCATTCTTAGTGCTTGAGAGATACAAGTTTAATATGGATCTATGTTGGTGATAAAAAATTTCAAGAGCCATATAAATAATATCTACATACCACATGGCGGTTCTCATTACTCATCATGCTTATAAGTTTCCAAATGCCATTCTCATCTCTACTACTTGTAGTACAATTGTTGTTATCTTCGGTGATTTTGGCCAATGTAGATGCAAGAAGAAGATGATGGCATGATGAGAATCGAAAAACAAGGGAAAAGAAGGCACATAGCTTGTGTCTTGATGGAACAAACTATGGGATGTTCTATGTCTACAACTACAATCACTGATGTTACTTAATGCCTTATGTGAAACAAAATAATACAAAACCTTTCGGTCTAATATATTTATTTTTTCTTATGATTTTACTTCTATTTCAACATTCAAGGATGATAAAGATTGATCACCTTCAATTCAAACATCAGCTAGTGATAGTTCCAAATATTGGACAATGGTAATATTTCAGGAAAGAACGCAAGAAGATTCCCAAATAGACATAGTATTCGTAATTTTGCCATGGCCCTGAAATTATGCACAAAAAAGAGCACTTCACTGATTCTACAGGTATTTAAACTGAAAACATACATCATAATATAGACTTGGTACAAGATGTTCCATAATAGCACCTATGGTATCACTGTAGTCCAATAACCATTCATTTCCAGCCTCAACCATGAGTGTGTAAGGGGTCATGAATTAGTCCTAAGTTCCTTCAACACATTTTCAAAATTGCTAGAAATGATCCTTACGTGTTTGTATAGGATGATACAAGTTAATGTTGACTGTGGACGAGGATGAACCCATTCCAATGTTGATTTCCTTTTGAAAATAATGGATGGATCTGATTCCCTACAATTGTCTCGAACAAGACATTGTATCCTATGTCTTCATGGATCTCTATCCCAACCATCAACCCATGCTTATTGCAAAAGTTCAAAATTGACTAGCAAATTTTGGTGGTAACAGTGAGTTTGGTGAGTTTGTTGGGTGAGTTGCTAGTGACTACTTATTCCAAGACTAACTTGACAAGACTCACGAGTCTTTTCCAATTGGTGCTTCACTGGTTTTGATAGGATTATAGTTTCCACTATGAAGATATATGTGAGGCATGTCTAAATCTATAGATACTGAAAGTTTGAATGTAGTATTACCAAAGGGACATGTAGAAATTTGCTATCCATAGTGTTTTTCTTTTGACCACAAGGAATAAAATATTATGGTAGTTGATTGGGGTCTAGATTGGAGACATAATGCTTTATTGATGAAAGACAAGAAGTTGAGAATTTATCATCAAGTTTTTAGAAAGAGTTCCATTTACAGCTTACAACTCCAAACAATTAGTGCCAACCAAGTCTCTAAAATACACAGTGATTTGATAAAATGGGTCCTAAGGTTTTAAGTTAGAAGAGATACCAAGTATGGAAACATTGGTATCTTTGGAGGAGTTGTAGACAGACAAATTAGTCAATAAGGTGGCTACAAATAGACTGCATAATTATTGGAATGCAGAGCTATAGGTTGTTGAGTTTATGTATTGGCCTTTCAGTTGCTTGCACTAACTAGATTCTCTCAGTTCAATGGAAGGATAATCCATTTCCAAAATTGTTCATTACAAAATAAAACATGCTTTGTATTTGGCTCAAGCAGGCACCTTGAGCATGGTACTTGAGGATTGACATCTATCTACGAGAGATGGGGTTCCAACGGAGTGAGGCAGACCATAACCTGTACATCTTAGCAGGTGAGGTACCTCTCATACTAGTTCTATGTGTGGATGATCTCTTTCTTACAGGAGAAGAGAGGCTAATTGGCCTCCATTGTTAAATTAGTTCTGTCTAGTACACCCAGAACGTCCAACTCAGTTTTAGACTTAACATTTAGTAAACTGGTTACATTATGGGCAATCTCTGGCTTCTTATCCAGTTAATTGGTTATTGTTTTATAATTTGGAAAGGCAGTCCTTGCCAGTTCCTGCTCATTCTGTAATAGTACCAATTGATTCCAATTCTTAGTAATCTACACAGTGATGTCATCCCATACTATATGTTTGGTCCCTTTCAGTGCATGTTTTCCTACATATCTCTTATCAAACTTATAAAGCTCTACTTTTAATTTAATCTTAGTCTGTTGTAGCTCTTGTACTATCTCATTCCTTACTCTAATTTTTATTTTTTGCATCATGATTCCAATCATGACCTACCAAATTTTGGCATTCCTCCACTTCATTTCCTTGATCTAATTCAATAGAACAATATGTGCACTTCTCAACACAAACATGGTTACTCATACAAGAGTAATCAGAGGAATGGCATTTCTCTAGAACACATCGCCAAAAACATACAAAACACAGAAAGTCCCTGCTCTGTTTCATTTCATGGCTCATCTTATTTGTTACAGTTTGCTGATGAAAAATGTTATATGTTGAAACTTGATGGTTGATCATTTGATTACAAAGTTATAAGTGTTAGATGATTGGTGTTATATATGTACTAAATAAATGATGCTTTAATGATTATCAGTAATCCAGTGGTTGAATCTATGTTTTCATGTTTTCTAAAACTAATTTGACATTCTACATGGTTTTTTTAGCATATATACATCAAGGCTGTGATAGAGGCCTTCCTGATTCTAACTCCATTAATGTCCTCAATTGTGTAGCAGCAAACCTCAGATCAATCCTGAGCTATGTCCAACTCCAAATACCACTTCAAATTGGTGCAAGGAACTCATTCAATAGGAATGAAATACATAAAAAGTGGATTGGCCCTACTGGATCCATTCAAAACAGCTCCACAAAATCATGCAATGAGATCGGTACCTGCAGTAAGGTCTCTTTCTTGATTTGGATGGTTGTTTTATAGAGAAAAAACTCACTTTCAAATCCATAACTGAATTTCAAGCCTCTTATTGATGGCTAGAACTATGAGGCTACCAAGGGATGAAACCATGCTCAGAAACTTGTTTTTCTTAACTGTTGTCTCAAACCAGACCCACCTATATGAAGATTTGGGGCTACAACTTCTACATAACTCCCCATATTCAAGATGGTTGCTCCTATAAGAAAAAGAATGACCTCAGAATTAGAAATTAGGGTTGCCTTCATGCCCCTTTGACTGTCAAATAGGGTTGTTTGTTCCCATATTTGTCAAAACCATACCCAGATTTGTTGTTGTTGCTGCTATACTTGACCACAATCGGCTCAGAATACTCAGGTTTAGCACAAAATAGACTGTTGTTACAGTATACCTTCTCCATAAATGGTGTACAGGGTTGTAGCTTGCGTTTTTGAGGTCCCAAAGTGCCCAAGAGTGCCTAGGAACCTCCCAGATCTGAGAATTGGAGGTGTTTGATACTGTTTGACGTGGAAAAGAGCTCAGAATTGTTTCTTAGTCCCCTTTGCATCAGCATTTTCGTGATATTTGCAACACTAATCCAAATATATACAAACAAATTTACAACACTAATAAAAGCCTAAACTTCATCCAGGACAACAAATTTTCATTTAATCAGTGGCAATCTATGTCTACTTCTATATCCATTCTAATCAATTTGAATACTTCTTATACCCCCTAACAATGCTTCTTATACTTCTTATACCCAACCATTTTCCGCATTAAGCTACTAATGAAGTTAGTTTCTACATATAATTAAAACATTCATTTGCATTAACAGCAAGGAACCTACATGCATAAATGATTAGATTATTATTGTTATTGATATGTCCCTTCCTACTATACCATTGCAATTTAAGCGATCAGTGAAATATTGTCACTGTTTGTATCAATAAAATTATGTGTGTAAACCTAAAACACTAGAGCAATAGCCTTAAGGCCTTAGTTTGAGTAGCCAACAATGACAAATACCAACAATTTCTTTCTATTTTAATAACAAAATGACAACAATCCCAACAAGACATATCAATATTGATGCGAGTTACGTTGTTGCATCGAAAGAAACGGGGTACTCTATAGCTAAAGTATGGGGAGATCTTCAACCATGTAGCCATCTACTAAGTTGTGCATGTAATGCTTGGAGAAACAGAAAAGGACAAATAGAGAAATTTATATATATTTCAAAGCCTTGCACCCTTTGCTACCCATTCCAATATACATGTCTACAATTTTTTTTAAATTGTAAAATTTTGTCCTTGGAGAGATTGCACTAAATGACCTAACCACAAGAGTGTTGGTCCTTAGGTTGATCTTAATCAAGTCTAAAGAAAGATGTGGAGAATTTAGTTTAGCATCAAATAGCCATGGATATCTTAAAATTACAGATTTCTACAACCAATAGTCCATGTCATTATGGGCTTTATTTTTCTAGGCAAGAAATATTCCTATATTATTCCCAAGATCACAATTATGTGTTGTAAATACAATTGAACAGACAAATCTTGGGTTATATTTGTTTAAAGAGTAAAAGTGCTCCAAAATTGCATCAAAAGATGCAAGCTAGGTGCACATAAGAGGTTCTATCATTTCAATACCAACCTAAATGAAATACAACTACAACTTTCCACCTTTGGAAGGAAAATATGTGCTCTATAAGCCACTGCCTTGTGTGAATATGTTCATCACAGGGATTTAGGTTTCCATTGTGATTAGTTCTAAGCTATGATCTATGTAATTATATTATCAACATCATTATTTATGTCAACATTCTAGGGGTGTGCAACTCAAGTGACAATCTCACCATCAACCAGATGGTGCAGATTTTTTAGGGTTAACTTTTCTACAGATTTCTTGTCCTGGTGTTATTTCAGATTGGCCAGAATGACAATCCTCTGTTTAAAAACGATATAACCTAGTAATATCTTCATGTATAAGAAGTTTCAAGACCAGGCAATCTCCTCATAACATCATCCACATGAACACCTTGCTCTATTGCTTTGTCACATCAAAATTCATAAGCATCCATGAATAAACATTGCCAGTTTTCCAAAAAATCCAAGAGCATCGTATTTATATAATATATATAAGCTTGTGGGTTTTAGAAATATCACATAAGAACATACTGGCTTCATCAATGATTGGCTAGTCAAGAAATAGTTCTTATCCGTCAAGAAGATTAGCTAGATTCACTGACAATGCAATGAAAATTTATCCAACCACATCAAATCAATAGATATCTCAATTTCCCTTTGGTATTGGTGTCTGGTCGATGAAAAATTATCCAACCACATCAATTCAATAGATATCTCAATATCCCCTTTGGTATTGGTGTCTCATCAGCTAAGCAGTGAAGAAGCGTATTGAAAAAAAATTAAAGGCAAACTATAGCATTGGATCCATCAAGATCTACCTTTGGCAGGGTACACTGCCATCCTGGGTAGAATGTTTATAAGTTCGTCATATTTACTACTATTTCTGCACTTTTCCTTCAATAAATAGGATATACTGCAAAAGTTTTTATGGGGAAAACAGGGAATGAAGAAAGGCCTAACACTACTTGCTTAAGAAATTTTTACCATTTCCAAAGATTGACAAAGCCTAGGGTTGACGGCTTTCTACTATCAATGAATGGTCTTGAAAACAAACTGGATTGTAAGAGCCACATTAAGATGCCAGCTATTAGTAGATTTTTTATTAGACACCAATTAGAAAGAACCTGATATCTCAAGAATTACAGCACCTATTGGACTCTTCAATGTTGTGATTAGAGATACTTGTTTCAAGATAGATGGTTCATCAACACTAAAGAGGATCTAGATTGCCAAAAGAGGCTTTCATACTTGGGATACACAATGGATTCTCACTCCCATAAAGGACTAGACTGTAGAACAATAACTGATCTCAGTGCTTTTGAATTGCTGAAAAAAATTTGTTTTTTCTCGAAACTTGCAGTTGCATAACATTCCTGCAACTCAATATTAGGCCCTATATAAAAGGACTGCACTGGAATTGTGGTAGGCCTATATGATTTAGGTACTGTAACATGAGAAAACTATGTATATTTGACCAACCATCTCAAATGTTGAAATAATAAATATCAAATAGGAAATAAGTGCTTTAGGACATAGTACGATGGTTTAAGGTTGCAAGCCTAGAATTCAAGGATTGATCCCATTCAACAGGCTGCTCAAATAGACTTTGTAGTGTCTGCCCAAAGTAGGAGATGGTGAAGCATATGTTTTAGACCTACTGTTTGTTTTGTAATTTTTATAAGTGGATTGGAATTTGGATGAATATATTGCTTGGCAGTTGGCAGAGATCTTTGGAACATGATATGCCTTGTGGCATTTCTTTCTTGTGGATGGAAGAGTAGGTGCAGGGAAATGTTCCATATGGAATGTAGAAAATCCAATTTAAGGTAATTTTGGGCCTCTAAAGCTGAGTTTGCAAATCAGATTTTGAATAGACTTAATATCATCAAGAAAAATGTGGATTCCCTAGATCTGGAAGCTAAAGATGAGATATTATTATTTCTAGCCTATGTAACAATTTCTTTCTATTCCCATTTAATCATGCAAAATACTTGAACAATTCCTCTCAGTTACATGAAACACTTATGGACTTCTCAAAAAAAAATTACTTCCATTCTGTCATTTACTCTTGATGGAATCATTCAGGTGTTCACAAAACAACGTCAAGATACTTCAAATTGATATCATATTCTTCTATTTCTAATACCTTTTGTGGAAATAGTGGGAAACACAGAAATACCTCAATTGATATCATATTCCTCTATTTCTAATACCTTCTGTGGAAATAGTGGGAAACACAGAAATATCACCATCTCAGCAGGCAAATTGAGATCAAATGACTTGTAGCTAGGCCAAAATCCAATAGTCAACACTGTTACACTCAATTCTACTCTAGGATGTGCATGCACATTATCATCAAGATATTTTTGAAATTTTGGTTGGTTCTCTCGTGCTAAAGTCAAATCAGTAATCTGAGAAGAAATATATGGATTAGAACAACACGAATCAAAGAGCTTTAAATTATTTCAGGGTTTTAAATTATAAATACACAAGCTGTAAGCATTACACATACTTTAAAAAAAAAGTCACATTTTGCGTACCATTCCCTCCATCTTTGAAGTAAACTGGCCTCCACATTCTTGCTTCAATTTCGTTAAGATACTCCATTCATGTTCATCATTTGCAGCTTTATCAAATATAAGCCGACGTGCTAGTTTTTTCCTACAATGTTCAAATACAGTGTACCTTGTTCACTCACTATTTGTCCATCAAAGGTTGTTAGCCAACCTTAGCTGGTACACATTTGAAATATCACAGGAAAAATAACAAATAATCTGCAATCTATTCCTCAAATTATCTCACAAAAAAGGTTAATGCAACTCAAATTTACTCGCATAGTAAACAAAACAGAAAAAAGCTAAAAAAATTGGAAGCTTTCCATTCAATAGTTTTCTTTAAATGCTCAGCAAAAGCTAGAGAAGATCTTACTTATTAAGACATATATCTGATTTATTCAAGAAATAAATTTTGAAGAGGAAGATATGGAGAAACCTACCTATAAAATTCTGAAAATAGATCTTTATCACCGATGTATGCAAAAAGATTTACCACCTGCAGTATTTATGAATAATGATATTAGCACTCAAGTAAACTAGGTAATTTTATAATTGCAGTAATCCCAAATGAAATGCAGGAGCCACCTTCTCAAGTGTCTCTTCAATATCTTCACCACTTAATTTTTCACTGCTACCCTTTTTCAATAGGTTGTCACAAAAAGTAGCCAATAACTCTGCACTTGTGTTTCCTGCTACTCCTCTGTTGCAAAATACCTCGAATGCTTCTTTTAAGGCCTGAAAAAGATCATAAAATGAAATAAATCTTATATACAGAACATCTGTAAAAGATATTCTTAAGGAATAAAAAACATAGAGAATGAGAGTGAATGAATATATGCAAGTAAACCTTGTCGAAAAGAGAATGGTTCGCAAAGCATGTGCTGACATACTGTAAGTACTTGTCATGCAATCCAATAGCTTCCCACACAAATTACTGCAAAAACAAATAGAGATATTCGAAGAGTAAAATTATAGAACTGACAAATGGACTCAAAACTAATATTTACCAGGAAACACTGCTAGTTTTTCTTTGAATTGAAGCTGAGTAGATTATTTCTCAAGACAATCAAATTTAAGATAATGCTCATTGGATGCGAGATGATTTGAAGCAACGAACATTTTGTATAAAGATGACAAATACACACTGGAATCAAAGGCTTCAATGCCACTAACTTAGAAATTTCTGGAGTTTATTCATTTTCATCCCACAAAGACCAGAGTTAAATGGTTATTCCGTGGGGTTTTAGTCTATCACATGGGCCATTCTGTAAAGGTACCCACGAAGGAACAGGTGAGATTCAACACATCATATTATCAATCCAATTTTAATCTTAAACAACTAAAACTGGAAATAGAACCCTTTAAAGTTTAGATTGCCAGAATATAAAGAACTAAAACTGGAAAATTTCGGTTGGGGCGATTTGAAAATTTGAAATGAGATTTTCATAAAAAAACCTCAACGCTGGGCCACCATTTCTGAAAACGTGGGGCGAGCCAACTGCTCGTGGGCATCATCACCAAAATCTTCGAACCAACTTACCAACTCAGAATTGATTGCGGCCTCGCTTGCTGGCTGGGCGAACCAATGGTTCGCGGCCTCCATTACCCTAAATGGTGGGCGAACCAACTCTTCTAGGCATCCATTACCCGAATTTCTAGGCGAATTCACTCTTTTGGGCATCCATTACCCGAATTTCTGGGCGAATTCACCATTTCGAGATTAGTTCACTGGGCTACATAAATTTTTCCTCTTTCGTGACATTGGCTATTCGATTTCTTTTGACTATGGGTTAAATAAATATGGGGCTAATATGTTAAATTTAAAAAAACTCATTTCATATTAAAAATTCGCCCAGGGTTTCTTGGTGACCCCTATAATTTCGCCCATGGGCTATAATTCGCCCCTAAAATTTTCCCTGATTATATTTGCAACTTGAAAAGAAAAATTCCAAATAGAACTAAAAGTTTGCTTGTACTGGGAGGGATGAATCCAAGATAGTATCAAGGTTCTGTTCATTTTCAGGATACCCTTCCCTATACAAGAGACATTCCATTTTACCAACAATATGTTCATCTTCAGGATTTTACTGAAATATTTAAAAAACACAAAAAATGGAGATTCTACAGGCTTGAGCCAAGCCTGTAATTGTCTGCTAAAACATGTTGAACTGCAAATTCTTCAACCAAACCATTTGTGATGCAATCCAAACGATGTGAATTAAGGTGTTGCAGTAGAACATGGATGAGTAGACATCCCTCCATTAATGCCAATGGGTGTCAAATCATCGAAGTACAATCTAACAGGATATGAATCATTTTTGTTGATGTCTAATACCCAAAAGATCAGATTTCTTATGGATCCATTTTGGAATGGTACTTATAAATTGCTAGTGGTTTCTTATGGAAAACCACTAGAGTTTGCTTATAGACCTTATGAGTGGGTATTGTGACTAGTATGACCTTGGAAACATATTAATTACAAAGAATCCATAACAATACTAGTCTTAAACCATTATCTTTTGTCAAAAAATATAGCAATGCTCACATAGTGTCATCAAAAACCAATTATAATGATAATTGGTGACAAACATTTTCTACACTTACCAAAAGTAAAATAAACAAGTATTAGTGAGGGCTAATAAAATATTGTCACCAGAAGTGTCACCAAAGAGAGAATAAATAATGGGCCTTTAACAACCCTCACTAAAAGTGTCACTGGAAAGGGATTTGGTGACGAACCTTAAAGGACAATCTCAAAAGGCACCTATAATGACGATGTTTTAAGGACCGTAATCATATGTGACATTCGTGACAACCCTTAAAGGTTTGTCACATGTAGGACCCTCACCAATGACCTTTTCTCTTGTAGTGCGTAGAATAGATGTTGGAGCCCGAGGTAGAAACAAAAGTGTCCTCAGATGCGGAAGAGTCATTATGTGAGTAGATTAAAGGGGAACTATTGCCAAAAACAAATAAGGTTAAGGATAGGATCACATCAATTGAGAAGGAAATGAAACAGGTTACCGAAGCTCTATACAAGCATGGTGAGAAGGAGACAACATGGGCGGTGAGATGGAACAGATGTGAATGGATTTCAACAAATATGTGAGCGAGTGTAACGCTCCGACATATGTGATAGATGTAGAAATGAAGAATGACGCAGATGGTTGAGTCATGAAGCTTGAGAGCTTAGTGGAGGAGCTCCAGCTTCACATAAAAGAACAAGATGAGACCATTGTTCTGCTGAAATGCATGTTGGGAAATGGACACAGTGAGAGAGCAACGATTAATATCTGCATGAAAGAATTGGAACCATATGATGGAACCCAAAATGCTAAGTTGTTGGGAAGCTTCTGCTGGGATATGGAGCAATATTTGGATCAGATGAATCGTAGTTCTAATGAAGCCAAGGTTAATATCACCATAATGTTTCTCATAGGAACCATTAATTTTGTGTGGAGAAACAAGGCAGAAGACATCGCTAAGGGAATGATGGACCAGATTGAAAACTGGGAACAAATGAAGGAAACGTTAAAATCTCAATTTGGACCTAGGAACCAAGGGTGGGTCTCCCGCAACGAGCTGATGAATCTCAAGCATGTTGGAAGGGGCCGAGGCTATATCAAATCTTACACGAGCTTGATGATGGAAATAAAATATATCAGCAAAGAAGACCGAATCTATCATTTCATGAAGGGATTACATCCGTGGGTGCAAATGGACCTGTAACACCAAGGTGTACAAACCCTTGCCACAACAATATTGGATACTAATAAGCTCTTGGACTGATGTGCAGACGAAAAAGGAAGAGTCCAAAGGAGACAAAGATGGCATCAAGAGAGCTCAAGGTAGATTAAAAAAGAAGATGAAAGGGAAATCGATGGCTAGTGGGAAGCATGAAAGAGAGAAGGCTAAAAGTGCATAGCAATCCAAGGAGAAAAACAAGTTGATTTTATGATTCATTTGTTCCATAGACCACTATGCAAAAAAAAGTCACCCATACCACAGAAGTTGTCTGCAAATGAGCACATAGAAAACCCTTCTATAGGAGTGTTTTAGGTGGTTAATGTTGTCTTGGAGGAGCCATCAACCACACAAGATCCAGACTAGACAAGTTTGTGTTACGTTCCAGTGGAACTTAAGGGGAAGCAAGTGGTTTCCTTAGTGGATAGTGGCGCAATGCATAATTTTAAAAAGGAAGAAGTGGCGAGGAGGCTTATTTTGAGGATTGATCATGGATGCCTTTTCTTTTAAAGTAGTGAACTCTAACATGGAGAAGGCGGTTGGGATGGCTATCCAAGTACTTTGAAATTTGGAGAGTGGAATGAGGAAGCAGGATTCACAGTCGTGCCCATGACAATTTTGACATTTTTTTTGGGAAATAGTTTATGAGGAGGGATAAGGTAGCACCCTTACCTCACTTGGAGCAATTGGTTTTCCTTTCAGAATAGAATCCCATCGTTGTGAAAACTGTGAGGAAGCCACAAAAACATGGGAAGGTTTTGTCTATGAATGTGACACCTTCCACAGAGCAGGTTGCGAAAGATAGTGTAGATGGTAGGAAAGGAAAAGGAGAACATGATTATGGAAAGGTGTTGGAACCGACTAGCAGAGAATCAGTGGAACAACTGGAAAAACATGTGGAAACCATGGAAGGGGTGGTGAAGCCAGTGGTGACAAGATTGGATAAGCTCACTGACTTCTGCACAACCATGAAGAGTGAATGAAGTTAGCAAATGGGATACACAACATTTACCCAAATATGTGAAGTTGCTTTAAGTAGAGGCCTGGGCACTTCAGTCGTGGTTGGGAAAACTTGGCTTGATGACCCAGAAGCACAATGTTTCTTTGTTGAAGGGGATTTCAAGGTTGGAGGCAACATGCCACTCCTTCTGCATTTGAGTAAGATGAATGCCAAGTAACCAAGAGCATAGGATGACTTTGGTGATGGCCACGGGCACCATCCACCAACATTCCTTGGTTTAGGTAGCCATCAGCATTAGCCATATACCTTTTGTGCAGGTAGACATGATCGTGGATTCCTTGAGCAAGAGGTATGTAGGAAGAAATATACAAGGAGGGATGCAGCAAGTAGGCTCATTCCAAAATGAAATCACTAGGTTGTGGAAGACTCGTGTAGAGGAATAAGAACGGACGAACTACAGACTCCAATTTCTTGGATTGATCACCCAAACAATTATTGAAAGATGTGGGGAACATGCACCATGTATTTTCGCAGAGATGAAGCATTAGGGGTGGAATAAATGATTTGATTATGTCTAGCAGGAAGCAGTTTGGTAGAGGTTTCTGGAGGCAGTGAAGTGTCCTGGAAGCATTGTCGAGGATGACAATTACTTAGGGTGGGGGAGGATGTCTTGTATTTTGGATTGGAACCCTAGCCAACCCACACACATAAGATGGGATTGGAACAAAAGCTCACCCAAATACTTGATATTTCGGTTTCAAAAGACACCTAGCACAATTTTGGACCACGACACCATGGGCATGTGAAGCTATGGGAATGGATTGCGGATGATAAGGCATTAGGAGTGGGAAAGACAAGATGTGCAAGGTAAAGGAATATGGAAGGGGCACTTGCGTGGGGAAGCAAGGTGCTGTGAGTTGGTGTGGAACAACTGGTGTGGGCTGGGTGCCCTCCCATACCCGCACTGCACTATACTTGGCAGAACAAAAGAGTGTTGTAGACGCATGGAAAGGGCATGCGGATGGATGCACAAAGCGACCAAGTGGACGACGCACATTAGGGGATATTTCGACTTAGAAATTAATAAAATAATGCCATGTAGACTTAATAAATTAATAAAATAATGCTATATAGACAATGTTTTAATATATCTTTCTATTATTTTACTTTTATCTAAGTTGCACAATATATGTCATTTTTATCAAAAAGATCATATTGATCTATTTTATATTTAAATTAATTTATTAGCACAAGATTTAATAAAATTTGTTAACCCGTTTTTTATAAAAGACCCTATTTATCTATTGTATATTTAAATTAATTTATTAGCACAAGATTTACTAAAATTCATTAACCCAAATTCTTATATAAAAAGTCTCTATCTATCTATTTTACATTTAAATTAATTTATTAACACAAGATTTAATAAAATTTGTTAACCCAATATTTTTTTATTACAAAAGACCCTATTTATATCTTATATTTCAATTAATTTATTAGCACAAGATTTAATAAAATTCGTTAGCCCAAATTCTTTTATAAAAAGTCCCTATCTATCTATTTTATATTTAAATTCATTTATTATCACAAGATTTAATAAAATTTGTTAACCCAAATTTTAACATACTATTTCCAATTTCTTAAATAAATTCCTAAATATAAGGGACTAAACTAATCATAAATATAAGGGACTAAATTAATCATATAAATTTATTAGCACATTAATTTTATTTTTGATATAATTTGGGTCACTTGATTTTTATAGGGGCTAAAACATTACTTTTATTTTTATTATTTAATATAATTTTGGGTCACTTGGGCAACATTCATGTTTAGCGTAGGTAAATTATATTATTAAAAAATTCCACCTATGCTCAAATTAAATAATTAAAAATTGCCATGTAATATTAAAGTGCCTAGCCATGCCTATACCCATTTTAAATTTTAAAGGATTTTGATTGGCTTACACATTATGACAAGGATTTTCCTAAGGCCCATTTTAAGTTGCAATTTCCTCTAATGTGAAGGTGTCAAGCTTTCGGAATGGGGTGCGGGCGAGCGTCGTATGCGGACAAAGGCATGATCAAAGGGCATGGGAGATGTGTTGGCAGCACACTCTTTGGAAGCATCAACATATGGGTTGGAGCGCGTCGGTCGGAGGGGTGTGCACCCATAAGAAGAAGCCAAGATGAAGTGAGGTTGGGATCCCACATGACCACATGGACTGAAAGTCGTTTAATGGGGCTTATGTGTGGAGGAGGGAACCAACAAGAAGGATCCCTTAGGCACCCCTCCTTATCCAACGCAAGATATAATTAAGCGTTTGATTCAAAGGAAAAATGCAATCAACAAGGAATTGGAAAGAGGCAAGAGGCTGGTAAGGAGTTAGACTGAAACTTGGCACGACATCAAGGCAGATGACCAAGGTTGCAACCCAAAATATGTTAGGCAGAGGGCAGGTCCTAGGGGTATACCTAGCCTAGGTTGGGAGAACAAACTTGGTAGAGAACAAGTGCAGCAAGTCAGATTTTGGTGGCAAGGAAACTGCATATAGGAAACGTGACAGTCTTGCGAATGTGAAGCACGAGTTGGGGTTTATGTTTGTAAGCCAAGTGTGGCACCATCGGTTTGTGAGGCTCATCCACAGGATGCCCAAACCCCCTTGTATTGTATCTTGATTCTTATATAAATATTGGGCATGTCGATTTGGGTGCCCACCTCTCTTGTAATCTTTATTTGTGTTACTTGTGTTCTTGTGTATGTTACATGTGCTTGTGAAATTGGTGAAGTGTTGGATCTGGTTAAATGAATAAGACATAAATCTAACCAAGATAACAAGTTTAACATAAGTTAAAGTGTAACTTGATGAGCTTCCACAAAGGTTAGGAGTATCATTCTGGTGAGCTCACTGAGGTGATCTCACCCTCGATTGGGAACCAGGCACTACCGCACAGGCAGATGTGACGGTTGAAAATCTGTGTAATGGGATACCCCTATGACAAGGGGAATGTCCAGTCTAAAAATTAATAAATTTAAAAACTTCGACACAATTCATCTCTAGAAAATCTAAATACATATGACAAACTATGAAAATATTCATTCTCAAATACATAAATATTTTACCCAGTTAATATTGAATGACATAAATATTGTGTTAGTTTTAATATTAATGAAGTGCAAATCAATATTTAGAAAAAAATTGGAACCTCTAGGAGACGGATATGAGGAGGCGGGAGGTATGATACTGGTTTAGGGTTTAACAATGATTCAATTTAGGCAGAGTTCATGGCTTTGGAGCACTTCGAGGATCAACACGGGGGAATCAATGAAGGGGAGCCAAACCCCAATCATTGGAACAAGGCAAAGGGAGTTCAGGATGAAATGGAATTGGATTCCTCTAAAAGGGTAGGAGGAGAAGGGATGAGTGGCCCTAAAGGGCCTCTGTTGAGCGCCAGGGAGAATCAGAAACTGGGGCAATGCATTCCCAAAACCAACACAATACCGAGTCTACAAATTAGGTTTGAAGGTCTGGGTGCCCACATTCAATATATGAAATACCATGCAGTGATATGAAAATTTGTCAGGATATGGCCATTAGAGAATTCATTGACCTGTTGGATCAATGGCATGTGGAAACCCTAGGGGCACTATGACCTACAATTAGGAGACAAGAGGGTTTTCATGGTAACTTTCTTTAATTTAGAAGACTGAAACATGATTATGGATGGAGGCCCGTATTTTTTCAGTTCAGCAAGGCTTTTCATGAGAGACTCGAAGGAAAGATTTAATCCAGGACAAATAGAACCTCACAAATCTGGATACGTCTGTACTCCTTGTCGATGATATACTGGAGAGAGGAGATTCTAGCAGATATGGGAAATGCAATAGGGACCTTCATCAAAGATTCTAAACAAATGAAAACCATTAAATACACATCATATGCTAGGATTTGTGTCAATATGGATCTATCTAAATATATATTAGAGGCAATCGATCTTTCATGGGAAGATAAAGAATCGACTCAAGCACTAGATTATGAGAATGCACCCTTTAGATACAAAATATGCCACAAACATGGGCATCTCTTTAGAGACTATCTGATGAACAAGCCCGTAATGCCAAAAAAGAACAGGGATATGAAAGATGTGAAAGGGTTCACGAAAGTCAATAACAAAAAGAGACATGGAAAAAGGGGATCAGGCCCAAAGATATTTAAAAATCCTCAAACATCGAATATATTTGAGGTCTTAAATCAAGGGGAAGAAAGGTTAAAAAAACTCGAGAAAGATCCTCGAAAAATTTTGGAAGAGAAGGAAGAGAGTGATAAGAAAACCAGATCAGAAATTCCTCAAGAGATGGAAGGAATGAAAGATAAAGACATGGAGGTCAAAGGCTCAGAGGATGTGGAGACTGTTGAACTAGAACTGGAAGAGATAGAAAAGGCATGCATAGATATGGAAACAAGGTATATCCCATCCGAGCAAGTCGACCTATTGAGAGAGGTGATTCTAAAAACCCCCACATCCAAAACGCTAGGGGTCATCTCAGAATTGTTGAAGAAAAATGAAGGTTCCAAGAAATATGGAGGGGGGAAGAAAGGAAGATGAAGCAATAGGCAATGGATAAAGGATGTAGGGGATAACTGGGTGGCATTGGGTCAATACCCAACCATTAAAGACACCTTCCAAGCAATAGCTATATATATTCAATGAATATTATATCTTGGAATATCAAGGGCTTGAATATCCAGGACAAAAAAAAAAAAAGGATCCTTAAGAGAAATATTGAAAATGAAAAACCATCTATCATGTTAGTTCAGGAAACTAAATGCTCGGAAGAAGAACTCGGAGCGATGAAGTGCAAGATCTGGAAAAATAGCGAAGTGATCGCCATTGATTACCAATAGGACGGCTGGCGGGTTAGAGATATGGTGGAATCCATGCGACGTAAGCTTATCTAATTTTATCACCTCTAAATATGTCATTTCTGCAGAATTCCATGAATTAGGAACCAGAATGAAAGGGATCATTTCTAATGTTTATGGTCCCTTCCAAGCTAATGCAAAGGATTCTTTTCTAAATTATTTAGAAGATTGGAGCAAATGGGTAGGTGTTGAGGGGGCCGATAGGCTTCCCCTTATGTCATCATATTATCTTGTAATCAATGTATTAGTTAACCCATAACGCATGAGAAGTTGGAGCGGGTGTAACCACTCCAACCATCCATTAGATGTATAAATAACTAGCTCAAGATGAATAAAGACAGTTGAATGCATTTGATCCATCATTTGTCTTGGTTATCTCTGTGTATGCTTGTCCTTTCTTCTTGAATACAACATTTGGTTCCATTGTCGGTTGATGCATTGAAGAAATAGCAGCATGACCTATGATTTCAGAACAGGAGATTAGAGATTGGTGGGAGAAGAAAATCGTAAATTATCTACAGAACTATGCACGATGGAACAAGCTAACAATTAGCCAAGCGAGAGATTGATTCTTCTCCGAGACTCATGAGAGATTTGTAGAGTTTGTGCCGACCGCCCTGAAGAGGATTCTGGATGAAAAGACCAATTGATGAAGCAGAAAGGAAGCTGTTGTCGAAGTTGATCAATGGAGGACACAAAAATCTATCGGAGTGGTGTGAAAATATTGCAGATGATTTCTATGAAGAGTCGATGATTGAATACCGCGTCTCGGTAGACGAAGTTAGAAAAAAGTTCTTCACCGAACTAGCTGATCAATTTATGTGTTCTTTGCCAACCTTATTGTTCAAATTTTTTATCGACAAAGGTGTTGCGCATATTGTCAAAACACAACTATTGTTGATCCCGCCCCTTCCGAACTCTAATTGGAAGGAGAAAGAACATAAGTGGGAATATTTGTAAAGGAGCGCGAATGGGAATTCTTTTTGAGCAAATGACGATCTATACTTACCCAGTGATCTAGAAAAATTCGGGTCGGCATTGGGGCGATGACGAAACATGTTCTGATGTACCGAGTTTGATGAAAGATGACATATGACAAGGAGACATGGCCAGCAGTGGATGTAAATCCAACAAAGAAAGACTTATGAGTCTTAAAAGCACCCCAGATATCCAGAAAATTGAAAGAGAAAAAAGGAGACAACGGCGTGAAGAGCTGCGGGAGCAGGAAATTGTGCTCTGGAGGATGCGAGGATCAAATGTCATGACAGATGTAGATGAAAATCTGCCAGAGTCAAGTTGAGCCTGCGATGATTGGGGCGTCGAAGAAGACCTGTTGCTGATGGATGAAGACTTGTGGATAGAGCGTGGTAGAGCTCTCCAAGTTCAGATACCTGAAACGGTAACACCTCCTTCTCTATTTCATTTAACACAAAGTGTTCAGGTGCAAGAAATTGTCAAGAAAAACCTTGGTCTCCATGCTGGTCAGTCGGGGATCTGAAGTCATCAAAGTGAAGAAGGTGATGATATCAATATATTATTGATTCATCAGCCAGAAGAAGGAAATTGGGTGTCCTTTCAACCTAAATTTTCAAATAGAAGCTTTCATCTAGTGTACTCATAACATGAAGAAGCATCCCCACTGCCAATTCCAAATTTGAGTGATTCGTCGAGTACGTCAGAGAACCCGAGATTCAGCGAAATCCCGTTTGAGAAAAACTTTAATTGGATTTCGACAAAAGTAGTAGAAGAAGACAAACCCGGAAAAACAGAAGAATTTCTAGATATTGATTCTGAAGACAAAGAACCCAGTCTTGACAGACAACTAGTTCAAACTAAAGAAGCACCAAAGTTCTGGTTGTGGAAATAATCCACCTTCACCACCATCAAATTCTCAAAGAAATACACCAACAGACATGTCGCACTCAACAGCACACCTTCCATTCTATGAAGTTGATGAAGATCCAATATGATATTGGTTTGTGTGTGAAGCGATATGGACATCCAACCAAATCACTAGCAAAGAAAGACATGTGGCTCAATGTGCTAATTCGCTGAGAAAACACGCACTAACATGGTACATGGGATACATTTCAAAGACACCGAATGCAACCAAGGCACAAATTAAACAAATGTTTCTGGCCTTTTTCATGGTAGAAGATGCAACAAACCTGGCAGGCCGAACAACTGAAGACAACAGTTCATAAGCCGACAGAAACTATCAAGGAGTACGACAAGAGGTTCAAAGACCTCCTAAGCAAACTAGACTATGAGATCGAAGAAAATCTATTAATCAAATGGTTTATTACCGGTCTCATAAGCAAAATCAAAATACATGTCCGTCAACAAAGTGTTAATACTTATGCAGAAGCACTAAAAGCAACACTGGAGATTGAAATGGATGACGAATACCCTCTAGTCTCCATGGACAGACATGTCGATGAACGCCTTGAAAGTATGGAGCAATATATCTGAAGTATGACTTTGGAAGGGCCAGAATTATAGTGTACAACATGTTGAACTTCAGGGCATACCAAAGACTCTTATCTAATTGAGGATAGGCGACAAGAAGTTAAGCTCATTCAAACTAGATGCTTTTGCGATCTGTGCAAAGAATATGACTCACATACTGCAAATGATTGCCCATACAATCTGAAAAACAAGAAAGCAAAATGGTGTCAAATATGCGAAGTCAGTACACATGCAATTGAAGAATGTCATTTGAACCTGAAAAATCGACAGAACTACCATGTAGTATACTAGAAAAATTATGTCAAGCAGCATCATGATAGAAACCCAAGAAATGACAGGTTTGAAAGAAACGATGGAAGGAATAATCGGTACAATCAGAACAGGAATGATAGATACCCGAGGTATAACGACCGTCGATATGATCGAATATATGATGGCTACAATAGGCACAGAGGATACCAGAGTCATGGTCGTGGAGGTGGTGGTCGCGGTGCTCAATCTAATCGACCTGGTTTATGTTTCACATGTTTTAACGAGGATCATCGGCATGCAGAATGCCCCTATAAGGAAAGAACTGATCTTAAATTTTGTACAAAGTGTGGGGTAGGTGATCACTTTTTAGAGGATTTCCCTACCATGATTGAGAAAATAAATAATAAAAAGAATGTTCATGTCTTATCTTGTGTATCCAAAAATGATGTGCTTCGTACAAAAAACTTGCAAATTGTAACTAGGAAAGGTACTTGTATTGGTCAAGATAAGCCACAGGTAAGTAAAATTGTAGATAAAGAGGATTACCCAAATCCTATGAAACAAAAATCTGTGTATAAAAATGCATCCGACATATTTTGTGACTTAGCAGCACATGAAGATATTGAAGAAAACCAAAAGGAAGTTCTCAATGAATTGTTCAGACTAATTTTGAATGATGAAGTTGTAGGAAAAATGATTGACCTATTGCATCAATTGAAATATAAACATGTCGAGCAAAGACAAACTAAAAACATTTGCCGACTAAATCAGAAAGAGAAAAATGATGCTGACCCATTGGTCTACTTAGACATAAATGGATATCATGTATGACAAGTCGTACTAGACTTTGGCTCCCAAGTAAATATCATGACTCGTGATACCTGGGACCAACTCAGTCAACCACAATTGCAGGAATCGGGCATTTATCTGAAGCTCGCGGATCAAGGATTAATTGAGCCGATTGGAGTATGGAAAGGAGTCAAAACTTCCATCAAAGGCATCACAACAAAAGTAGACTTTGAGATCATTAATCCCAAGGATGATGCAAGTTCTTTCCCAGCCTTGGTCGGTTGACCTTCGGGGCGAAAGATGAAGGCTTCAATTTCCTTATACAAAAGTCGCATCAAGTTGAAAGGCAACGGGCAGAAGTTTATCATACCAATCTTCCCATCTCAGGGAGAACCATGGTCAGAACCTGCAGAAGTAGACAATGATATTCGACAGCTCTATCGAATAGACAATAATGACGACCGCATTGAACCGAATTCCCAAGTAGAACTTCACCTCGGAGATCCTGTTTCACTCTAATATAACTCTGATGCGGAACTCTATGATTGGCAGATAGAGAACTATGATTTGCATGCGAAGGAATGTTGGATGGTGGAAGCCATCTCAAAGAAGAAAATAAAGAAGTGTCTCTCAATATCATATAAACTGAAGATATTTGAACGGAAAATGCGAGCATATCCGACACTTGTTCCAGACAGAAGTTCACAAACATGTAATCTGACATTGAGGTACAAAGAAAGAGATTCACCTGTTGTACATGTCGAACATGTATCAAAACATGTAGGAGAGAAAGGCCGACTACAAAGTCTGGTAGAGACATTCACCGGACAAACCGCGAGATGGTGGGACACCCATTAGTCGAAACTCCAAAGCTGGAATACCGCATCAACACTTTTTATAAAAAGGTTTGGAGGAAAGAACCCAACGATTCAAGCCGACATCCCTATGTTTACACAGGGACAAAGTTCTAAAGTCCACATCGACCATTACGAAAGAGAATGGAGAAAATTGGGCTATAAAGATGAAAGAGCATGGCCTCACCTCTTCCCCAGAACACTTGACAATTTACCCAATAAATGGTATAAGATGGAAGAGGCGAGAGGAGAAACCTTCACATGGAAAGACTTGAAGCAAAATTTCATCAAGAACTTCCAGTTCTCTCCATAGGAGGAGAAGTTGGCCGAAGCAAGTAAAACTATCAAAGAATTTCTACACCCGACAGAAAATTCAGTACTTGCAGAAAAGCAGCAGATTACTCGCCGACCTACTACCTGTTAAAACATAAAGTAGACAGAAAGCCAGCATTCGACAAGATTAAGCCTAGAAACGGAGAAATCAGTCGGGAAGAGTTTTCAATGGAAACAGGATCACCCCAACATGTCAAAGCCCATAAAAGCAATCTTTAGCATAGAGATTTTTGAAAAAGATGAACCCGAAAGGTTGTCGAAAAAAGACTTTCCACCAGTATTCACACAAATCAAAGAAGGTGAAAGACCAATAAGTGAGAGTTGTGCACCAGAGTGGATGGATGCGAAGATTAAAACAAAGGAAGTAGACATTTCAAACGACGACCAACCGAAAATGGCAAGAATTGGCGATTACTAGAATGAAGAACAAACAATAGAAATCACCAGTATCCTCAAGGAATTTCAAGACGTATTTGCTCGAGATTACAAAGACTTGAAAGGACTTGTGCAGGAGATGGGCGAGATGAAAATTGATATTAAACCAGACACCAGACCAGTGAAGAAAAGACCCTACAAACTTGCTCACAAGTATAAGGATATTATTAAAAAGGAGATCGATAGTATGCTAGCAGCAGGAATCATATATCCTATCGACCAGTCGGAGTTGGAAAGTCTGATGGTTGTTCAGCCGAAGAAACAAGATCCGACACGACTGGGAATTTGTGTCGACTTTCATGAGTTGAACAAGGTAACACTCATAGACCCCTTTCCGACCCCTTTTGCAGATGAAATTATTAATGAAGTTGTAGGGCATGAGTGATACTCTTTCATGGATGGATTCTCTGGGTACAATAAAGTACCTATTGCAAAAGAAGACCAGAAAAAGATAACATTCGTGTGTGAGTTCGGGTCATTCGTGTACAAAGTTATTCCCTTCGGTCTGAAGAACGCACCAGTGGTATTTTCCAGAATTGTCATCAAGGCATTTCAAGAATATATCTACAAAACCATGGCTGTTTATTTTGACGACTGGACGATATACACGATGCTAAGGGACCATTGTAAGTGGCTTCGACTAATGTTGGAACGGTGTCGACAGATACAGTTATCGCTGAACATTAAAAAGTGCATTTTTGTGACACTTATTGATATATTGCTGGGCCATGTAGTTTGCAAAGAAGGAATCAAGGTCGACTATGCAAAGATCAAAATTATCCTTGACCTAAAGCCTCCAGTCAATCTGAAACAAGTGCAGATCCTGTTGGGTCATACCGGGTATTACAGGAAGTTAATCAAACATTACTTCGATATGACTTATCCTCTCGAAGAGTTGTTAAAAGATGATCAATATTACAGGTGGACGGAGGAGTGAGACATCTCATTTAACACATTGAAAAGAAAAATGGTTGAAGCACCCATCCTCCGATTTCTGAATTGGTCGAAAAAATTTCATGTGCATATTGACGCATCTGGAATAGCAGTCGGCTCTATTTTAACACAACCTGGAGAAGATGGAATGGATTATCCTAATGCGTTCAGTAGTCGGAAGTTGAATAAAGCTGAAAGAAATTACTCAATGACCAAAAGAGAAGAATTAGGTATGGTATTTGCACTGCAGAAATACCGTCATTATTTATTGGCTAACCCCTTTGTATTTTATACAAATCATCAAGCTTTAAAATACTTAGTCAATAAACCATTGCACCATGGGAGGTTGTGTCGTTGGCTTCTACTATTTCACGAATTTGAATTTGAGGTAACTATCCGACCTGGAAAGGCTAATGTTGGGCCAAACCACTTGTCAAGAGTCAACACAAGAGAGGAGCCGATAGGAATCAAAGACGATTTTCCAGATGCACATTTGTTTCGTATCGAAGAAGTCCCTTCAGAAATTGCAAAAATTGCACAATTTCTCAAGGATGGACAAGCTCCTTAAGGAATGACTGAGAAAAAGAGGAAGATCCTTGCCATGAAAGCAACACCTTACACTTTGATCAATGAATTCCTCTACAAACTTGGCTTTGATGATATATTACGTTGATGTGCACTTGAGCATGAACGATAGGATATACTTTCAGAAGCTCATTATGGATCGACGGGAGGTCATTATCATGCAGACATAACAGCCTGAAAAATTTCGCTAGCCAGACTTTGGTGGCCAACAGTTCACAAAGACTGTCGAGAGTTTGTATCTAAGTGTGATAGATGTCAGCATATGGGTCGACCGCTCCCAAGAACAGAAATGCCATTGGTTCCAATTAATCCTAGCCAGACATTTGAAATTTGGGAGATTGATTTTATTGGACCATTTCCAGTAATTGGCAGGCGGACAGGTACACGATATCTTATCACTATGGTAGAATACATCACTAAGTGGGTAGAAGCAGAGCCAATCGAAACATGTTCAAGAGAAGTTGTTTCCAAGTTTATCTATGAAAATATCATAACACATTTTGGATGCCCCTTAACATTGATAACCGACCAAGGTACACATTTTGTTTTCAAAACCATTGAAGCATTGACTAAAGAATTTGCAGTTGATCATAGAATAAGCACAGCATACCATCCTCAGTCTAATGGTGTCGTAGAGTCATTTAATAAAACACTCACAAGAGGACTGACAAAAATATGCAACACAGAGAAAGACAATTGGGATGACAAAGTACCTGTTGTTATCTGGGCATACATAACAGCATACAAAAGAATGACAGGTCAGACACCTTTCTCACTTGTCTATGGACAAGAAGCAGTTGTCCCATTACATTTTCGACGACAACCAATGACTATTGCAGCAGTATTGCACATTGATGTCGAAGATGCATGACAAGAACGACTATTACAACTGTTGAAATTGGATGAAAGTCGACAGCTGGTGATAGAACATCAACAAGTCCAAAAAAAGCAACAAAAAGCTTGGCACGATAGAAACATTAAACAGAAAAATCTGTCAGTTGGGGACTTGGCACTACTTTATAATAGCCGTATTAAAGGGAAACCAAAGAAGTTGCATACAGAATGGATGGGACGCTACATCTTCGAAACAATAAATCCTAACAGTTCAATCTGACTGAAAACATTACAAGGAAGTGTTTTTAAGAAAGTTGTAAATGGTGCCCGCTTAAAAAGATACAAGTCATGAAAATTTAAAAAAAAAACGGTTAGAAATAACCGAATGAGAGAAAGTACTTTAAGGAATCAAGTAAAGTGCAAGGCAGTACAAAATCAAAATGACGAGAGATTGGTATAATAAATATGGAAAGAGAAAAGAGAAAATACCGGTGCATAGTTATCGGTATTATAGACATCGACAGGAACGTCGACAAATCGCAAAGGAAAACCAGACACAATAGAAACAATGGAGCACAGACCAACAAAACCCACCAAGAGAAGCCCGTCAACATGACACATCAAGCGAAGTGTCGCGGCATCATGATGGCAAAGAAGTAAAGGATAAAAATACCCGTGACGCCAGAAGTAATGCACCTGACAGGGCGCCGATAACCTGTTAGCTCAATTTAATACCTCCATCAAATCAACCATCAATACAAGCTTCTACGTCCTGTTCACTCGTGCCGAGTAGGTCCACCATAAATCTGGAGCTCAAGGATTCTTGGGCACTCTTTTGCCGAGAACTTGAACTCCAAGATACAGAGCTCCCTGACCCCGCTGAAGCAACTTTCGCATTCTTGAACCCTAAATCCACCATGGCTCCAAGGAAAACCTTAACGGCAACCAGGGCCACTGTGACGACGGTCAGAGAGCTGGAAAAAGAGCAATCGCCATTGGAAACAAGGTTACAGATGATTCGGAATGCAAAAGCGCTAGAACCCAATTGGAAGTGTGCTTGGAAAGACATTGAAGAGTGGGGGAAGGAACCAGATGGTCGCTGGAGGGAGGAAGCACAGCGACTGCAGACAGCTACAATTCTGTAGTACATGAAGGCACCTCTGCTGGATAGTTTTGGAGGAATGAAAGAAATCATTGCACAATTTATTGTTAGCAGGTATCATGATGGAACGTTCTACTTTGATGTTCCAGTCGACATTAATGGAGCACTTATCCATAAGATCACTGGACTATCACATAAGGGAGATGTTGTACCGACAAGTTCAGGAGCGGACTTGGTCAATGAATTTGTCACTACTCTTGCTGGAAAGAACTCACAAGGCATAGGCATCAGTCAGATTGTTTATGGTAACTATAAAACTACTGCCAAGATTGTGTCGCATGCACTTTCATAGACATGAAGACGATCAGATTTGAAGACTGACATGTTGGAAGCTGTCAAGAAGATGGCTATGCATGAAAAAGTGTACAAGTGGACAGACTTCTTGGCCGGCATAATCAAAACACATGTTATGAGTGCCAAGAGGAAGGGACCAGCACTCGGTACCCATTTGTACTTATATGGATTTCCATGACCCACATTGGGCCGCGAGGGAACATGGATTTTTCTCAAGAACGAATTGTCCTTATGGAGAATTTTCGTTGCTTTGCACCTAGAGGGAGTCGACTTGGTCCATTGACGGTTAAACTTTGTTTGGAAGCCTTGCTTATAGACCTCAAAACAAAGGTGACAAGATGGAGGGTACCACAGAACATTTGATGAAGTATACCTCCGACAGCTCACATCCAACGCTCTTTGGATGATACATTAGTTTGGTATATGGAAGGAGCAGCAGGTCAGGCAAAACACCTCAACTACTACCCATCAGTAAATGAAATTTTCACGGAGTTGAGTCGACAATCCAATGAAGTATTGGCCATCCCGTCCCAAGCAAGAAAAGTTGACTTCAATTATGTCGAGCCATTGATAGATGCTGAACAGGAAGAAGTGTATGAAAGTCGGTTGTATATGAACACTTTCACTTATCAGCCTGAACCGACACCTAACCCCAATGTACTATCACTTACACTTACTCCGCACAAAGAGTCAATAGAAGTCATGGACCGGTCAAACAGTAGTACAGAATCCGAAAATCCAAAGCATCTTTTGACGGACGATAATATCCAAAGGGTAGGAGGTGAACTGCTTACAGCTCGTTGGAACAAGGTGATACCGACACAAGGGAAAGGAAAAAGAAAAGTAACCTTTCAGGAGCCTACGGAAGAAGATGAGATCGTACTATATGACACTACCACCCAGATTCTCGAAGATGCAACCAAGAATAAGTTGCCGGTAGAAGAGCAGTTCAGGAAGTTTTTAGAAACAGATAAGTACCAGTCATCCAACATTATTGTCAAGAAACCAAAGATTCCAGCCGAACCCCATGTCGACCTGACCGTTCTTACTCCCCCTTCTTTCCTGACCACAGTAGAGGAAGAAGTTAACCCTTTAGCATTACCTGCTCCTATTAACCCAGCAGATGCTTCTCTAAGCCAGTTCATTGCCAACCTCCCAACACTATGTCCTAACTGGCGTGAGATGATCACCCAACACCCAGTATTTGAAACTATACCAATTGTTCCACATAACCTGGCTCCCCCGGACACCATTGGAACCAACACTTTACCTCTACCATCTCCAGTACCAAAATTTTTCGGTCATATAAAGACCCATCGTATCATAAACCCTGACCCACTAGGTCTAATCTATTCACGAGACACATCTATTTATACTCCTCTTCCAGTCACACCACTGCAACAACAAGTGAGTCCACCTCAACCTGCAGTCAGTCATAGTGAAAAGTCACCAGAAGTTATCACCTCCCAAGTCGAGTCTAGAGTTCAAGAAGTTAAGTCAATTCTAGTCGGTCTGGATTCGTCGAGCAGTACCATCACGTCGAGTCCACTTTTGATAGAATTTGACCTTCCATCTATCCCGACAAGTCAGTCGAGTCTCCCTGCCTATGGATCCAAGTCCAATCCTTCGATACAGCAACAAAACAAAGAAGTAGTAGCGATAGAAGCAATTAAAGCCGCTACAGTTCAAGACAAGGAACCAGCTGCAACTCAAGATATTGTAGCTGACATGATAGAACCACCAGAACAAACCAGCATTCAAGACATTAGTACAAGCAATATTGAAACATCCAACATACCAGCAAGTATGCCAGTAAGTGCCGAAACTGTTCAGCATGCAATTCCAGTTACCACAGATGCAAAGCCAAGTATACAAGTCCAGGCAGAACAAGTTGTTGCTATCACACAAGTAGCTATCGAAATTCATCCGGCAATAGCCGATAAAGAAAAGGGGCCAGAACAACAAATCATAAGTAAAGAAAAAGAGAAAGAGAAAAACAACTAGAAGAAACACAAAGAAAAGAAGCGTAAAGAGAGATAACTTCAACAGCAATTACAAAGGCAGCAAACGCAGCAAAGTCCAGTAGAAAACACTCTCTCAGTTTACTTGGACCAGTTTGGAGCCACTGCCACTTATTAGCCATACTTGGAATCCCAAGAAGAGCTTGATTTACTTGAAGATGCAGTCTTCAGAGCACAAAGACAACTCTGACAGGAGATAGAAGACTAGTTACTCCAGCGACAAGAAGAAAGGACTATGTTTCTTGCTAAGTGTGAAGACTTAGCTCAATAGGTCATCCCACTTCCATCAAGTCCCGACATGACATCACCTCTCGACAAAGCATATCAGTTATTCGAGTATATCGTGTCGATGCTACAATCCGATCTTCTCAAGAAACAACAAGACCAGGCTATCGAAGTATCATCCCTCATGGCAAATCAGCTTACAGCCTTCACAGAAGCTCTCAATTTACTCAAGCAGTATGATATTCAAGCAGAAAAACTTGCTGAAGTTTTGAACAACTGGTATGTACATTATGGCGAAGTATACAAAGAACTTCAAAAGACAAGAACATTGTTGGGCACACTTCACCACTAGCGCCTGACTGCAGAAGAAGCACTTATTGAAAGCCTTGATAATCAGATCATCCTAAAAAATAGAAAACTAGACAAACTAGAAAAGTAGGAAGCACAGTGGATATCTCAAGCACGCTGTAGCCTTAATAAACTTGAAGAAATTCAGCCCCGACTCCAACATTTACTTGCTGCTTCCCAAGAAACAATTACTATATTTGGACCTGACATGATTCCTTTGCAGACTACATCCACCCATGACAAAATGGAAAACTTGTCGAAGCTCACGACATTGACTATCGACACTCAAAATTTGCTGCATGCCTGGGAAGAGTTCCAACTCCATCTCTCCTTTTCTGCCGAAGTTATTCTTGAAGTCTTCCTACAGATATTTGATGTTCCTAGCTCCAGCTTACCTTCATCATAACCGTCTTAGTATTTTTTTTTTTATCTCTCTATTTCTTCAGGACGAAGAAATATTTTGAGGTGGGGAAGATGTTGGAGGGGCCTAGGTCGACCTGTCGACTAGGCCCTTCGCTTGACCACTCTGAAGTATATGTCGACAGGTCGTGTCGACTTGTATAGGTCGGGTCGATTAGTTAGACCTAAAGACGGTTATGTAACTGTATTGAAAGATATATATATAGGCTGTTGAGACGATGTACTAGTTAGATTGGTTCTATGTTGTATTCTGCTCTTGTTGGTTAATGCAAAGGCTTGTGCTTCTCTCTATTTGTCTCGTCTCTTGTACTATATCATTGTGTATGCTTGCTTATAACATGTAATGTATCTATGGTAACCACATGAACCTTGGGACTACAACATCTGGCGCCGTTGTCGCCACTATCCGATCTGGGTGACAGTAGCAGTGGATGGAATCGGTTTGAACCTGGTAGAGATCATGAGATGATCATGTAAATATGCCTGCAATAGAAAAGATTAAAAGGGTTTCCTGTGCATAGAGAATGCCTGCAAGCGGATGGGAGCGGATTGAATCTAGAATCAACATGAATATGCTGAGGAATTGCAAAATATGTATGTTTGAAGCCTGCAAGAAATATTTAAACTTGTTCACCGTGAAGAACTCAAGATGAATGATGCATTAGTGAATGTTTTGTGTATATCCACCGGAATTTTTACTGACTATCTTTTCATCTCGTCGACCTAAAGTCATAATATGGGTGCTAGCCTTAGTCGACATAAGTATTGATTTGTTTTGGACAAGAGCATTGGATGCCCGTTGACTAACCAAAGTTATGTATGTTGATCAATGAAACTGGAGGAATGTCGGCCTTTAAAAAACGATGTCGGTGATGGATTGATGACTGCTTAGTTCGACTTTGCACTGAAAGAATGAAGGAGTCACCCATCCTTAGCAATGGACCAGAAAAAACATCGACGAGTTTTCTTGGAACCAACTCTGAGAAGAATTTGCCAACCTATCGACCTGATTTTCAGAAGAATTTGGCTTTCATTCTATCGCTCAGATCTTTCTAGCCGCTCTGTGTTGAATTATTTTGAATAAAGTTTTATGTAATATGGTCACAATCTTGGTCAACCAAAATTCTTGGCCGGCGAAGATCTCATTCATGTGAAGAGGTCGACGTTGTTGGCTACTCAAACTATTTAACTTGGAGTTATGTTCACCATCGACCAAAGAAAGAGTTGGCAGATTATTCTTTTCGATACCTATGTATAAAATTAATGCTTGTTCTGTCAGTTGAATAGCCCATACATCAAACTGTGCATTTCAATTTATGAATCTGTCAATGGGCTGGATGAGTTGCTGCAGGAAATTGGCGGAGTTGATTAAGGCATTGTACAAACTGTCTATCAAGAGAGTCACATGGGAGGAGTTGAGCATTGGACTGGTGCTAGCATCCTGTCATCCAAGTTCGACTAGTGCAATCAGACTAGTGAACTTGTTGACCGAGCAAGACAGCCGACCACTCCATTCGCCTATTGACCAATTCGTTTCGAGGTTGACCATTGTTCATCTATTTTTTCTCTCTCTCATCCAAACTACTTGTCGGCTGCAGTGGTGTGTTGACCCAAGCAACAATTAATGCGGTTGGATGATGGACAGGTACCATTATTGATATTAACTGCTTTCTATTTATTTGGAGGAAGATTATAGTTGATCTATTCATCAATTAATACCGTCGGCCAGCGACCAAAAATGGGTTTCACAGCCATTGAATTCCATGGATACTGACATTCAAAGTGAAGATACTATGTTTAATGGGTGATCACTTTATTCTTTCTCCGCAAACTTTGCAAAAGTATTATTCTAAATCATGATCATGACAAATCTAGTCGAGAGTAGTGGTCGATGCCTTATTATGGTCGTATTTTGGTCGATAAATCCTGTTGGTTTCTATTTTGAAAAACTTTATATATTGTACTTTGGTTGATAATATTACTTTGTGGTCGGTTGTAAATAGTCGATATTAATTTTTTTTTCAATATGGTCAAAATTCAAAGTGGTCGGGTCACTATCATATAGTCGAAGCTCGACTTGTAAATTATGGTCGGTGGTATATAGTCAATATTGTAAGTGGTCGAATATTTTAATGAAGTCGATGTTAAATATGGTCAAGAGCCAACCTCTTTGTATTATAATTTTGTAATTCCGTCGGTCTCTAGCCGACTTAGTAAGTCATGTCGAGTCGGGTCGAGTTGAGTCAAGTCGACCAATGTCAGTCGGTATCAACCACAAGCAGTAGCGACACATTTACAAACTTTTAGGATGCCTCATGATAGATGAAGTCTACAAAGACCATGTATTCAAGCAGAAGCCATCTTACAACACACAGAAGAAGATATTAATGCTAGATGATGACATCAGAACATTCGAATTGAAGAAGCCCTTGGTGTATATTGCAAAGATATTCCTGGATTGTGACTTTGGAAATCCAAAAGACAGAGAAATGGCATAGAAATTCGAAGAGCCAAAAGGCCCCACATGCCTGAACTGAGGGAAATTCCGACCAGATGGAGATGCCTGGGTTGATGGAGATGTCGGCCAGATGATCCAGGGTGAGGATTTAAACCAAAATACCTTGTTGCGGAAGAGGATAGTTGACCTCCGTTGTGGGAGGGTGAGACTTCAATGGACTACTACCAGATCGAAGATGGAGGCTGAAGAGTAACCAATCACTATAGAGCCTTGTACATGTGTGTTTTCCTATCAAGTTGGTGGCTATTGCGGCTGAGCACCTATGCAAACCGGTACGCATGGTTGATGCACATTAATGACTACTTCAGCAGTAGTAGAAATCTAGGTTGTTGATACATATTTCTTTGGGACGAAGAATGGCTTTGTTGGTGGGGGAGATGTTGAGGGGGCCGATAGGCTTCCCCTTATGTCATCATATTATCTTGTAATCAATGTATTAGTTAACCCATAACACATGAGAAGTTGGAGTGGGTGTAACCGCTCCAACCATCCATAAGATGTATAAATAACTAGCTCAAGATGAATAAAGACGATTGAATGCATTCGATCCATCATTTGTCTTGGTTATCTCTGTGTATGCTTGTCCTTCCTACTTGAATACAACAGTAGGACAAAATCAATGGATTATAGGAGGTGATTATAATCTGATAAAAAATATGGAAGAAAATAAAGGAGGTATAAGGAAGGTGAACCAATTCATCCAAATATTTCGGGACTTAATTGAGGCCTTAAGCCTGGTGGATGTGTGAATGTCAAACAATCTCTTTATCTGGAATAACAAAAGAGGAGGAGATAGGAAAATTGCCTCGAGACTAGATCGATTCTTAGTGTCTAAATCAATAATGACTAGAGGGGGCGATTTGTTTGCCTTGGTTCTTCCAGCGGAATATTCTAATCACTGGTCGATCATCCTTTCTTGGGATAGAGCGGGTCAACACCTGAGAAGACCCTTCAGGTTTGAGAAATTTTGGTTTTCGCACCCGAAATTCATGGGGAAGGTTAAATAATGGTGGAATGAATTTATTCCCCCCCAAGGCACTCAAATGTATATTTTTCAACAAAAAATGAAATTTATAAAGGAGCAAGTGAAAAAATGGAACACATAATCATTTGGAAACATCTTTTGGGAAAAAGGAGATTGGAAAGTCAATTGATAGAGCTACAAAAGTGTTTCCAAGAGGAGGGATACACAAAATCTGGGAAGGGAAAATAGGTCGACCTTTTAACCCAACTAGAAATTACAGAAATGAAAGAGGAACAATTGTGGAAATATAAGTCAAGGAATAACTGGTTGAAAGACGGTGACAAGAACACCAAATTTTTTCATAGAGCCACAATCTAGCACAGGCAAATGAACATGATTGGAAAGCTTAGAACAGAGGAAGGAAGCTTTGCGAACACTCATGAGGATATCGAAAAAGAATTAAACTCATACTTTAAAAGAATTATCAAGGAATGAACCTCAAATCGTGGGTTAGAGATCAATAGAGTGGTGAGACAAATTTTGTCTTTAATTACCCAAGACCACAACAAATTGTTGGTGAGGGTGATTGAAATGGTAGAGATGGAAGAGGCAGTCAAACAAATGGTACGTGGAAAGGCCCCTAGGCTGGATGGATTCACTATAAATTTCTTCCAAACCTATTGGTAAATGTTGATGGATGGAGTTCTAGCGACTATAGAGGACTCCTGGACCACAGGGGTCATCCTCACTGCTTTCAATTCGACCTTCATATCCTTGATTCCTAAAGAATCAGGAGCTGATACCCCGGGTAAATTCAGGTCTATTTCTCCGTATAATGTTATCTTCAAAATAATAACAAAGGTTATAGAAAACCAGATAAAACCTCTGCTCCCCCTCATTATCTCTCCTGAATAGGCAAGTTTTGTTAAAGGATGAAAAATATTGGATGGGATCCTCCTAACGCACGAATTCATGCATTCTCTAAAAGTTAAGAAGTGACCAGGCATGCTGATTAAACTATACCTCTCCAAGGCCTACGATAAAGTAAGCTGGAAGTTCATGAGAAGAGTGATACAAGCATTTGGATTTCAAGATAATTGGATAAGATGGATCCTTAAACTATCGTCATCATATTTTTTCTCCATCTTGGTGAATGGAACTCCATCCACCCCCATTAAGTCATTGATAGGACTTAGACAAAGTGACCCTCTCTCCCCATTCTTATTTATTATAATGGCAGAGGGTGTAGGGAGAACCATCAAAGCTATGAGACAGGAAAACTGTCTCAAACGCCTTAGTCTACATCAAGAGGAGGAGTCTCACACTTACCAACAATTTGTAGATGATACAATGCTTATGGGACACTCTTCAATTTAGGAATCCAAAACCTTGAATAAGATTCTAGATGGCTATGCGAAGCTAGTGGATTGGAATTTATTAAAGAGAAATCACATGTCATTTTTTTCAACACGCCCCAGATAACCCACAGAAACATCCTAAGAATTTTGGAATTTCATCTAGGATCTTCACGTCGAAATACCTCGGTGCCCCACTTTCTGACTCAGTCATAAGGAAAATATTTTGGCAAGACATGATTGAGAAGATGAAATCCAAGCTTGCAAACTGCACCTTCATAGCTTTGAATCTACCGTCCAAGTTAATTCTTGTCCATTCTATTTTGCAAGCCCTACCCTTATATTTGTTTTCAGCTCTTGCAGTGCCTAAAGTGGTCTTGAATAAAATTAGAGTATTGCAATGGGAATTCTTATGGGGAGGTTCCGAAGACCGGAAAAAATGGGCATTGGTTGACTAGAAGACGGTATGCACTCCAACGAATATGGGAGGCTTGGGATTGAGAAACCTCGAAGTTAGTAATGAGATATTAGGAGCAAATATTTAGTGGAAGTGGCTCACTCATACAAATGAGCCATGGGTGTAGATGTGGCATGCTAAATACGCCGCATAATGGGAAAAAATGATTATGATTTGTTTTGGGGAGGACATCCCAGGTTCACATTTTTGGAGAGCAGCATGGAAGAATACGAGTTTGATTCAAAACTACAATTCCTGGGAGATATGAAATGGAGATTCAACCTACTTTTTCCTAGACTCGTGGAAACAAATCCCATGCCTCAACGAGGTAGTGAACCTCCCTCGTCTGCAGGACAATCTGGAAGAGAATGAATTGGCTATGTCCAAAGATATGTGGGAAGTCGGGAACCATGATGGCTCATTCAGAATATGGAAGAATGAGGCATGGTGGCAAGGATGGAGTCCTATAGAAGACAAAAAATACCTAAAAGAACTTCTACAGGGAAGGAAAATCAAAATACAACACAAACCATACAAGCTTAGATGGGGACACAATACAACGGGGACATTTACGTTGAAAGAATCCACTCAACTCAAGGTAGGGCTTGATTAATTTTTCATAGAACCAAGATGGAGAAATCTGTGGAAGGAAAAAATATGGCCGAAAATCACATTGTTTCTATGGCTTCTAATGAGGCACAGGATACTCACTTGGGAGAATCTTCTCAAGAGAGGATTCGCAAGACCGGCCTGGTGCTGTATGTGCCAACAAGAAGGAGAAAGTATAGATCACCTACTGGATGAGTGCAATTATCCATCGACAATGTGGGAAAGAGGGAAGATGATTTTCCAACAATATAGCAAAATTAAAGGAAATCCAGTGGAAAAAATAGAGAAATGGGACAAAAACCCTTTTAAAAATGATATCCTCAATAGAATATAGGCGATATTTCGTGGATTCCTAGTTTGGGAAATATGGAAAGAGAGAAATCAGAGAATATTTTCACCGAAGAGTAGAAAAGAAGGAGAGGTATGGTCGAGGATGGTAATTCATATTAATGAAACCCTGCAACTTCTTCAGTGGGGAGCGAACAACATAAAATATGAGGTAGAGAAAAGAAGAATCCTCCAGGATTGGGGAATTTGCTCAATTCCAGAAAATATAGGAGCGACAAAGAAAGAAGGGCTAAGAAGAAGAAGCAGGGAAACATGGGAGAACCCACCTATAGGATCGTTCAAACTAAAATTTGATGGGGCATCGAAAGGAAATGCAGGCCCCTCTGCATTTGGAGGGGTTGTTCGAAACCATTAGGGAATAATTGTTGGGATCCAGTGGGGGAACATTGGGGAAGCAAAAAATAACATGGTGGAGCTTGATGGTCTATTTAATGTCATGGGTTGGGTCAAACGAAAAGGATGGATGCCGTCGATAGTCGAAGGTGACTCTGAAATCCTCATCGACATGGCTATGAAAATTCAGGAGGGAGCATCGATCTCGAAAGTGGGGAGAAACTGGAGATTGGAAGAAAGTGTAGGGTTGTTGGCCAATATCCTTAGTGACACCCCAGCTATCATTTTCAACCATGTCAAGAGAAAGGAAAATTCGGTATCAAACTATTTGGCCAACCAAGGGGTCAATAAGTTCGAAACTCACAAATGAGCGAATGGAATGAAATGGAGGACGGAGATTTTAAATCTTGATGTCTAGCTCTGGCATTTTCAGACATAAGTAACCCGGATGGGGGTGAACATGTGGTCGTCGGCCTACATGCTGGTAACGTGGGGCCGGTTAAGGGTGGTTTCGTGTCAGAGGGAAGAGCTCCAGTAGCTGAAAGTACATGCATTTAATAGTAGGGAGATCAAGGCAGGAGGTAAGTTATGAAGGGAAGGACACGAAGAGTGAATCATTTAAGGATATGCGACCTAGATATGGTATGCCAGTTTGGCCCGATGTTAGAAGTAGTTATGCAGTAGAGAGTTCAGTACGCCTGGTACATGAGATATCCAAGATTTAATGGAGGTTAGAGAACGGAATGGAGGAATGACGGCAATGGAAAACATGGTGGCTTTAATACTTCACATGCCAACCTAAAGCAGATCATTAATGTTGGTCCTTGGGACTAGATGTGAAGGTTGTTATTTAAGGTGGAGGATAATGCTGGAACAATTGTGGGATGTGCTATATATTGCAAGTCAGGTCGTAAAAAAGGTGATGAGACATCCACCCTGCTGCATTTTGGCCCCTTGTCTCAGAGCTTGCAGTTTCCCAGCTGGATAATGGCCCCTCGTCTCATAGCGCATAGTCATCGAGGTGGGAGGGGAAGGGAAGAGCGAAAGATGATGGAAGAGGAGGCGGGGGTGGAATTCATGGAAGGAATTCCATCCCATATTAATGAAGCAATCACGGAGATGGAAGATGAGGAGGTTAACCAGAGAATAGAAGACCAGGGAATGGAGGATGACCTGAAACCATACTGGATCCTGCGGTGCATCCTTGGTAGAGTCATGGTGAAAAGAGTTGGTTTCGGGGACCTGGTTGTACAAGTGGTCGACAATGCAAGAGAGGATATGATGTGCAATTTATTGGATACGAAAGGAGTGGTGGAACTGGCTCGAACCTCTTTCATGGTTTCAACCGAGCACAACCTATTTCCCTAATGGATCCTTTCCCATCGTCGTCGGTTCGTATGAAGGAAGATAATCGTCTGGTGGAGAAGCATGAGGCTCACATGGAAAAAAACGCCAACATGGAGGAGAGCTTGGGGGTCATCGTATTTCCACCGGCAAACCCTGTGTAGTGTCTTGCATCTCTATTATGTTGTTTTTTGTGATGTCTGGTTTTTTTTTGTGGGAATGTTGTGTAATGGATGTTGATTCTTACTTTAAAAATATTCCACTTTTACGCTACACTGTAATGGCTTGTAATGGTGCTATACATGTATTAGATAGGTTTTGTTCCGGATATAAGCCTGACGAATTTGGTATGATGTCTATTGGGTTAATGAAGATCTTTGTAAGGAACTAGTAATTATGGGTGCTAGGGAATGTCTCCAAGGAACTTCTTTCAACTATGGTCTAAGTTCAGTACAAACCCTTTTTGTATCAGTATGTATACTTTTGACTGATTTTAATAGAATTCTCTATCTTATACACATAAAAAATATTTAGAAAAAAATTATTAAATTTTATTAACCATAAAAAAAACAACATAAATTTTTGCACTAACAAAATTATAAGAGATATCGACGACCTTATTTATTTACCATAGTCTCAACTCTTTTAAAATCATTTATTATCATATTAAATAAAATGAACTACAAACAAAGTAAAATGCTTTATTAACAATGTAGAACACTTTACACTTTTATACCATAGTTTCATATCTTTTACTATAGATCTCACAATATAAACACCATCGAGGTGTAGCAAGTTGTCATAATTATTTAACAAGTATTTTCCTTTATAAGAGTGAAAATATCAACCAGATTGTTTACTATGGCTTCAATTCTTTTAAAATAATTTAATATCATATCAAACACAATGAACTAAAAACAAATTCAAATGTTTTTATTAACCATAGAAAACATTATAGACTTTTACATGTATAAAAGATAAAAATAAAATATACCAATCACGTTATTTATCATAGTTTCAAATCTTTCACAATAGGTCTACGATCATCAACAATTTCTAGGTGTAACAAGTTTGGCCATAACTAATTAAGCATATATCAATCATTTACATATTCACAAATATATGTTTGTAGTTCCGTTTATCCTTAGAAATATGTTTTTGTTTGTAATTAATTATCATCATTGTGTTTCTAGAGTCATAATCACCATCAAATTTTTCCCAAACTTTCTTTAGAGGTTAAAGATACAAACATGGATTCCAATGCCAAGATAACCATTTCAAGGTATTTGATCATAATAATACCAAGATAACGATTTCAACGTATTTTGTTAATAATAACTTAAAGTAGTCATATTTCAACCATCCCTTTCAAATAAATGTTGATGAGGATGGAATCCAAACTCAAAAATGTTTACAGCAAAAGAACTCGAAAAGTAAATTTGAAGAGGATAAGATCATGAGGGTGGACTCCATATCGATAAGGCTAGGATATACGTTCCCAACTCTTCATAGTCAAGAATAGATATTATGATAGATATTATGGATGGAATTCATAAAATGTTATATTTTGGGCATCCAAGTTATTAGAAGACAATTGTTGTATTAACAAAGAAATATTTTTGTCTTGGAATGAAGAAAGATACAACTAAGTAAACTGATACATGTATGAAGTACTAACAATTTAAAGTTGAACATCAACATCCATTCTAGTTATTACAACCTTTACCTATTCCAAATTGGAAGTTGGGGGTTATAGCCATAGATTATAACACTAGATTACCAACCACATCAAGGAAACATGATTTCATGATGGTTATAGTAGATATGTCTAAGGAAACACATTTTATGCATGTGAAGTCTATTCGTAAGACTAGTGAGATTGAAAAAACATTCCTCAGAGAAAACGGGTTGCATGGGTTACCTAAGGCAATTCTATTTGATATAATACAAAGTTTGCATCTACTTTTTGGAAGAGTATTTTCAAAGTTACACTTAGGCACTAAATTTAATTTCAGTACTAGTGCTTATCATGAAACAAATGGATGGAATAAAAGGGTAAATCAAGTACTTAAATACACATTTCATTGTATGTGATGAATACAATCTAAATGGGATGATTAGCTATACTTAGAATAAATTTCATATAATAATGGGTACCAAGAATCATTGAACATGAGTCTATTTGAGTTTTTGTATTGTCAAAGATGCAAGACACAAAAAACATGGATAATATTTTGAGTATCATTTCAATTTGTTATAGCATTATCAAGTCATCCTTTACATGTAATGGTTATTTGGCCTGAACACATTTTGATCACTGAGCAATCCAACAAAAAAAACATATTTGCATGGTCCATGCACCATTACTTTAGGAAAAACATGGGGCCCCACACCTTTCTTTAAATCAAAGTGCCCAAAAAATTAAATATATGTATATATAAGCACATTAAATGTGTGCTCATGAGTGTGGTTTGTCAGATCAATACACATGTACATCATTAGAATGTGTACCAACTGTCTGAACTAACTTCCAAAAGTATTCAATAAGAAAAATTGTTGGAGAAGAGGCACTATAGGATAATAAAGCACCCCTATGTTGGAGGATTGAGAATTAGTTCTTGCTTGAGATTTTTATGGTCGTATCCCTCAACAAAAACCCTGGTTTCTTATTTTTACTTCCTTAGTTCAAAGTTGGGATCTCAATCCCTTTGGATTATCCCATTCCTTTGATATTGAAGTAGAGCAGCAGTCCATGAGTGGTTCAGGCCAAAGGAACCCGAATTCCAGTGAAGAAGGTGCCAACAATGAAGATCAACTATATCTCTATATTGTTTCTTTATTTTTATTATTTTAATGACATGGGGATCTCTTTTCTACTTGATTACCAACCCCCCCCCCCCCCCCACCTACAAATTGTGTTTTGATTATGTCTTCATGAATAATATGTTTGGAGGTGGAACAATTTTTCTAACAATAGTTATTTTTAGTTAGTTAATATTTCATATTGTATTAAGTATAATTTATTAATGATTAGAAATCTTTGAAAAATATTCTTTGGCTACTTGTCTGCATATTTGCTACAAATTAAATGTGCGAAGGACATATTTCCTTTGGGTCAAAAGTTACAAAAGGGGGGCTATCGAATTGGACTAACGTATTCTTCTCTTCTCCTTCTTGGTTATCTTTAAGCATTTACTTGGAGTTGGAATTTAGAATTGTTGTTCTATTACTTGCTCTATCAATAACCTGGCCCTAGTTATTGGGAAGTATTTCCATAAACATAAATGGTGACCATAATATGAACTTCGTGAAAAATAAAGGCGCACCAGCATAGTAGGGAGAATTTATGGTGTTCCCCACCAGTGAATTTGACCAAATTGAAAGTTGAAAGAATGAAAATGAATGTTTGAGTGAAATAGAAGTACATAGCTCAAATGAAAGAGAATTTGGATGGTTGAATCTCTTGAAATTCAGAGTTGAAAATTTTGGGGAAACTCGTGTGTTGGTCAATCTTGGTGATAAAAAATGATTTTTTTACCATTTATATCAATTTTACTTATAATTAACCTTACGATATGATATTTTCACCTTATATTTCACGTATTTTGAAACCTTTTAACTAATTCAAGTTCTAGGAAGTGTTTCTAACCCTTTTTTATAGGTTCAAGGAGAGTATGGAACACCTATTATTAGCATTTAGAATCAATTTTTCATTTTGATCATGAGGTAATCATAATTAGAATAGCATAAATACATAGGCACACTTATGTTTTTGCATTGTTCATTATCAGCCTATTTTGTTTTTCCTTAGGATCCACCTTGCCATGTTGTGACACAACCAATTCTATTAGTTTTTAGCTGTTGTGATGATGATGGTAGGACCTACCTATCATGGGTTCTATTAATTTTTTAGCATTAATTCAACATACTCTAGGATCTTTACTAAGAGAATAACATGTACAACATATCAAGCATAACAATGCATATCAATCACACCAAGCAATCACATGAGACAATAGACACACAGAGTTTCACTGGGTAAAACCATAAAGGTGAAAAACCCCACAACTTCCTCAGAGATAGAAAGAGCAATGATACAACCCAAGTACAAGAGATAGTCTTCTCTAGCAGCTACTCCTCCTTCCTCACTTGTGCGCCACTTTCCTATAAGTGTAGAAGTGAATAATGAGATGATAAAATAGAGTGCCTCCTACACTCTATTTATACATGACCTGACTTGCCTAATAAACTAGCAGGGCCGACTTGTCTAACTCAGTCGAATAACCCATGGTAATACTAATCAGGGCTGACCCCACACTTGGTGGTCTAATAACCCATCGTATGCAAGTTGCAATACTTGTGACACTTGTCAATACAAATGACGACACTTCCCTATAGAGGAATAATAACATATCTATAGGAGTATAATATACATAGGTGGAATACATTCTGAATTTACATATACATCAACACTCCCTCTTAACTAGGAAGGTATTTCTCGACACAGATTTGCTAGCACAAGTCTTCTTCCCTGGATCATCGTCATTGTCATCGTCACTGCTATTGCTGTCTCAATCAATCTCCGATCTACTCGTCATAGGAAGTTCTACAGAGCCAGTCCTTTTTCATACTGGATGTAGGCCTGCCGCCTGCAGGTCTTCATCATCTACAGCGCCATCCCTTTTTCATGTTGGATGTATCATAGAGACAGCCCTTTTTCATGTTGGATGTGACCTAGAACAAATCTAGGATTTCCACCACAAAGCCAATCCTTTTTCATACTGGATGGGACCTAGAACAAATCTAGGATTTTCGCCACAGAGCTAGTCCTTTTTCATACTGGATGGGACCTAGAAGAAATCTAGGATTTCTGCCACAAAGCCAATCCTTTTTCATATTGGATGGGACCTAGAACAAATCTAGTATTTCTGCCACAGAGCCAGTCCTTTTTCATACTGGATGGGACCTAGAACAAATATAGGATTTCCACCACAGAGCTAGTCCTTTTTCATACTGGATGGGACCTAGAACAAATCTAGGATTTCCACCACACAACCTCGAAAGAGCATCCCATGACTTATTATGGGCACACAGCCCAACCTATCGGATCTACCAGGACTATATTACATGTGGTCATGGAAAAATCTCGAAAGAGCATCCCAAGACTTATTACGGGCACACAGCCCAACCTATCGGATCTCCTAGGACTATATTACACGCCATAGGAAAAAAACTCGAAAGAGCATCCCATGACTTATTACAGGGACACAACCCAACCTATCGGATCTCCCAGGGAAATATTACATGTCCTCCCATGGAAATGCCTCGAAAGAGCATCCCAGGACTGATTACGGGAACACAGCCCAACCTGTCAGATCTCCCAGGTCAACTTACATGATCATCTGCACAACCTGTCCATGGCCACAGAGCATCAACCTAATACTCATCATACATCATCCTGATGTACACCATCACATGATCATCCTGATCATCATCATAGCATCATCTTGATACATATCATCTGGACCAACATCCTGAAGCTCGTCATCCATGATCATCCTGATCATACAATGTATCCACCTGATACATATCCAAAGCAGTAACTGAAGCATCGCGTTGATTCTCATCACACAGTGCTCACATCCATAGCCATGGGAAAGATCCTCCTCTCATCATGCTTGGAATGGCTCCTGCAAATGTGTCCATCACTTCTTCCTCGAACAGACATCAATCTGAAGAACACCAAGCCTCTCTCTAAAGTACTCAAACTTCACTCTGGCTAGTGGTTTCATCAACACATCTGTAACATGCTCATCCGTCGCAACATACAGGAGCTTCACTGCTCCTCTCTGCACCATATCCTTGATATAGTGATATTTGATCTCAATGTGCTTTGACCTGTCGTGGAAAACATGGTTCTCAGAAAGCTTCACACAACTCTCGTTGTCACAAAAGATGCCAGTAGCATCCAATGGGAGATCAAATAACTCAAATAGTAGCTTCCTCATCCATACTACCTCACAACTAGCCGAACAAGCTGCAACATACTCTGCTTCGACTGTACTCGGTGCTACGCAGGACTACTTCCTGCTAAACCAAGAGATCACACCTGATCCCATACTGAAGCAACACCTAGAAGTGCTCTTCCTATCTGCAGCACTGCCAACCCAGTCCGAATCAACATAACCATGCAGGTTAAACTTTTGATTCGCATCATACTTGAGCCCATAATCAACTGTACCCTTTAGGTACCTCAGAATATGCTTTACATCAACCAGGTGAACACTCGTCGGATCTGTAAGGAACTGGCTCAATGTGTTCACCGCAAAGAAAATATATGGTCTCGTGTTCATTAGGTACATCAAGGACCCAATCATCTGACGATACACCGTGACATCAACCAGATCAGATGAAGCATCACACAGAAGCTTCAGGTTCGATGCCATAGGTGTGGCCATGGCCTTGCAGTCCATCATCCCGAACCTCTTTAGGATCTCTACTACATACTTCTCTTGTCCAAGGAAGATTCCATCTGCACTCTGCCAAACCTCCATGCCTAGAAAATAGTGCATCATCCCCAAGTCCTTCATCTCGAACTCGGCAGCAAGCTTCCTCTTCGTGTCGACAATCAATCTATCCTCACCTATCACAAACAGGTCATCGACATACAGGAGTAGTATCATAGGATTTCCTTCCTCAACATTGTAGTAAAGGTTGGAATCCGCTTTACTCTTGGTAAATCCCAAACTGGATAGAAAGTTGTCCATCCTACCATACCAAGTCCTAGAAGCTTGCTTCAAGCCATACAATGCTTTCTTCAACCTTCACACATATGAATCCTTGTCATGTGTCTCAAATCCAAGTGGCTGCTCCACATACACTTCCTCTTCGACTACACCATTCAAAAAAGCTGCCTTGACATCCATCTGGTGTATCTTCCACTTCATCACTGGAGCCAGAGTAAGTATTGTTCTGATGGAAGTGTATCTGGCTACAGGGAAAAAAGTCTCTTCATAATCTGTTCCCTCTTTCTGAGAGAAGCCACGAGCGACAAACCTCACCTTGTATGTCTCTATGCTACCATCTGTAGCATGCTTGATCTTGTAAATCCACTTGGAATTCACAACAGACTTCCCTTCAGGTCTTGGGACCACATCCCAAACATCATTCTTCATGATCGATTGGTATTCCTCGACCATGGAATCCTTCCATTCTTTCTTTTCCACTACTTCTTCATTTGGAAGGTTCTTTGTTCATAATATCACAGAGTAAGGCAACATAGCTGGTATGAGATCTAGTTCTCTTCCTTTCTTTGTATTCTTCTTCCGGAATGCCATATCTTTCTACATCTTGAATGAGCTCTCTAGCCCATGCAGGTTTCCTTTTGTGAGGATTCTTCTCACGGGGTGGATCTACAGGTTCTTGTGGATCTTTAGCTTCATGATCTGCTTCTAGAATTGCTTCTATCATGGTGGTGTCTTGGAATCTGATTTCCTTTGGTTCTTCATGATCTTCAACAGGTGTCTTCCTTGACTTGATGAAGGCTGAGTTTTCATCAAATGTTACATCCCTACTGACATCAATCTTCTTGAACCCTAGAAAGTATATTCTGTAAGCTTTCGAGCTTTCACTGTACCCCACAAAGAATCCCTTCTTTCCTGAAGGATCTAGCTTAGTTCTCTTTTCCTTCGGAACATATGAATATACTGGACAACCAAATATTCTGAGATGGCTGACTTCAGGTTTCTTACCAGAGAATACCTCTTCTAGTGTCTTGTTGTCCAATATCTTGTGAGGTGTTATGTTTTGCACATATACAGCTGTCCTAGCTACTTCTGCCCATAAATGCATAAGCAGATCCTGGTCATGCAGCATTGCCCGTGCTGCTTCTATGATTGTTCTATTCTTTCTTTCTGCAACCCCATTCTGTTGTGGATTATAGGGAGCATTCAACTCCCTCTTAATCCCTGAATCACTGCATAGGAAAATCTGCATGAATAATTTAATTTATTATGACATATATATAACTCAACATAGATGACGTCAATATAAGAAAAGAAATATGCAATTTGTTTCATTTGAAAATTTTAAATTGTATGCAAATTTCATGTTCATTAAATCATATTCATTGAGATTAATAATATAAGAATTTGACGATTCAGAGGTTAGCAAAAAATTGTAGAAGTAGCAACAACGTCAATTTTATTTGGATCAAAATGGAAGGATAGATAATAAGTCGGGGATAAATAAACAAATGATGGCGGTTATATTATGAAAGAGAATTCCCTTGCTTCCAACTAAAATGCTTCCTAGGACTTATAGATTATTAACGTGATCATTCTGATTTATCTTACGTCTAGATATATTTTAGAATACTCTATTGATGTGCAAAATAAATCTACCATTTATTTCAAGTGCATATTGAAAATCATATTTTTTGAAATGCAAAATTAATTTATTGAAATAAAATCAGTTCACTATGTTAAGACTTAGCGGATCAGTCATTCAATAAAATATAGCTCAACAAATTCTGCAGGTTGCATAGGATGTGTCAGGCTATATTAATGTAGTTTAATTGATTAACTTTAATCACTTTATTTATCAACCGGACTTAGTAAACTTCGAATTGTAAAACTATATGTTAAGTAAACGGTCCAATATGAAATAAACCAACTAGAAAGATATTCACTCAAAAATATATGATGAAAACCTAATGAAATAAGATATCAAAAAGTGGAACTCTATTAAACCCTATGATCAATAAAATGCAAAAGTAATTTAATATCTAATAAAAGGAAAACTCAATTTAATAACCTAACTAGAAAGATAAAGAAAAAAAAACAAATCTCAAACAATAATCAAAATCTGAAACTAATTCTATGAAACCTAAGCAAACCAACTATGAATTTAAATTAAAGAGCTTAGTAATAAAAAGAGTACAAGGACCTATTTAATGACTCTTATGAAATTGAACTATGATAAAGACTAATGCAGAAATGAAATCTCTATTCTATCTTCAAATGAAATGCCAAAGATAAATCACGATATTCATTAGCTATCTTCCCAAAACAGCAATCTTTACCACACAAGCAAATCGATCTATCTGAGATTATAATATAATAATAATATTCTCAAAATATACGCACTAACTTGTTCTCAACCCTGAAGGTTGATACATATTTCTAAATTCTTGAGAAAATAACTAAGCCCAAATTTACTTCCGCAAACCTTTTAACCAGACTGCCTCTTTGCAAGCATGTGAAGCAGATATATATTCTGCTTGCAAAGAGGCAGTCTGGTTAAAAGGTTTGCTGGGCGAGTTATTTCTAAATTCTCAACCTTGAAGGTTATACATATTTCTAAATTCTTGTTTTATTTACTTCTGCTGCATATTGTGTTCTGTGGCTATTAGATCCAACATTTAACCTATTGTTTTTCAAACCCCATAGCAAATTGCAGTGTGATTTCATCGTCGTATCCTTGAAATTTGGACATAAAATCAATCCATCCATTTCCTTTAAAGAGTTTCTAACGGGATTGATATTTTTGTAAACGCTCTAAGGCAGTAAATATGTCAGCTCATGGCGATATGTTACCATAGTGGTAGATTAGAGTCACGTGAGATCAGGAAGGTTTGCAGATCAAAATGAAAGAGATAAAACTCTTTGAGAGACCAAATGCAGGGTTGATAAGCGAGCCAAAGAAAATCATGACCGAATTTTATAATGATAAAAAAGGATATTTTAAAATACAAGTGAGTCACCTTGATAACTAATGTCTGAAAAAAATGGTACCGAGAAGGATGTCATAAAATGATAAAAGGGGTCATATAGATTTGACACCACATCATGATTTCGATGGTCATATCACATGATACAGACATAGTGTTGATTACCATTCATGGGGGAATAGAATAATTGTATATCCCTTAGGCACATTATGACATAATCTACGTTCAACTTTATGCGAGGAATCGGTGGGTACGAAGGTACATACCCATTTTTAGTAATGAGATCAGGGCTTAACTAATCAAATGGTGGTTACATAATATAAAATTTAATTCACCATTTAATAAAAATATACCTTTTAAATTATTGAAGTGATGGTGTACCCACCTACCTACACATATACCCATATATTAAAATCATTACAGATGTACTTAGGGATAAAAATTTATAAGAATCATGATCTACATGGGTAAAAATAGAAAGGATGGATGTCATAATTATTTCTTATACCAATTCTGGTGCCAACCAAGCATACGGAATTAAGGCCCAAAAAGTATAAAACATAGATATTTGAAACAAAAATATTTACAAAGAGGAAAAATAACTCCTAACAAATCCTATAATGATTCACACAGATATCAATCAAGTTGTCAATAGCTGCATCCAAGTTAGGAAAACAAAATCTTGAAAAGCTAACAATTGATTCTTCAAACTCTATAACAAAAGGAGTATTGCAATTGGGAAAAATGAGTTTTTAATAAGATACAATAATCTCTCTTCTTTTTGAGATAACCAATTACTAGCTATCTTGTCCCTTTCTTCCTTTTATTAGGCTATGTTAAAACAAAGGATCATAAAGATGGAATCCATGCAAAGAAATAATATTTACAAAATTTGTGCACATGAAAATCAAAACTTTAATAATGTGCATAATAAAATTTTAAATTTATGCATGTAATAAGAAATTGACCCCTTTACTCTCTCATATCCAGCACACAACCTTTTTCTTAATCATACAAGATTGAAAGAGTAAACAGTCTTATGCTTAGAGATTCTCTGAAAATAGAGGATATATATATCACTGAAAAGGACTTTTAAAATTTAAACTTTGTGAAGGATGATTGTTTAATAAATGTGAGAATTAATGCCAATCAAAGATGAGATTAGTATTAGAACTTTGGATCTTCCAACTTGTGGGTCCCACCTAAGAATAAAAGAAACAAGCTTTAGACTACCTTAAAGCCATTCTCTTGCTGCCAAAAGGTGGGGTTTGTTAAGATTCAATATGCTAAGATAGATAACATCAGTGTTCAATTCAATTTCACAACGATAGCATATACATGATTACTGAAAGAATAACAAGCACAACATAAACAAAAGAGACACAAATTTATCATGGGAAACCCTCTAGGGGAAGAAAACCCAGCAAAACTTCCTCAATATAGATGATCAAAAGTACAAAGACAAAACCCCAAACAAGTGCTCCTTCTCCTTGCATATATATATATATATATATATATATATATATATATATATATATATATATATATCCATTGTGAATTACACAAGTGAGTGTGTGTGTCCAAATGAGGAGCACATCACTCTTATTTGTACTTTATCTTCCACTTGACTTTTTCCCTAAGTAGGTCAACCCCAACAACTTAACCACTCAACTTAATGCTGACTGGGCCGACTCCTCTAGGGGATTTAAACACCCCATTACAATTGACTCAAAGGGGATATATTCCCCTACTTACAAGGGAGGATCTACCTCATTGAATTTACATAATCAAATACAATAATGACATCCCGACGGAGGAATAAAACATCTCTGAATAAATTAGAACAATAAAATACAATAGATTATTCTTAGAAGTTACAATATTTCAACACCCCCCCTTAACGAGAAGGGTATTCTACTGACAATAATAACATCAACTGTAGGAGCAAGGAGAGAGAGTGTCATCAACAACATCAAGGTGATACATCTATAAATCATTGGAAGTTTTCTTCAACAACATCAGCAACTGGAACAATTACTGGAACATCCTCAATATCTTCAACATCTTTAGTACTGGAGCATCATCTTCTACATCACTGAGTATTCATCTTTGGTCTTCATCTTTTGCAGCACTCGATCGCTCAATCGTCTACATCAACACTTGATCTCTCGATCAGCAACATCATCTTGATCTTTCGATCAACAACATCATCTTGATCTTTCGATCATCAACATCATCTTGATCTTTCGATCAACAACAACATGACCTGCAACACACATGATCCATTTACGGGATGATCAATCCCTTTCACTTTAGGACATAAGTCCAAGAATGATGCAATCCCACCACATTCTCGAGGATAGAAGTCACCGAATCAGTTCTAGACTGAAGTCCAAGGATGATACAATCCAGCCACATTCTCGAGGACAGAAGTCATTGGATCCGTTCTGGATTGAAGTCCAAGGATGATACAATCGAACCACAGTGTCAGTCATTTTTCATACTAGATGTGACATGGATCAAATCTAGGATTTTCCCCCACAGTGCCAGTCCTTTTTCATAATGGATGTGACCTAGATCAAATCTAGGATTTTCCCCCACAGTGCCAGTCCTTTTTCATATTGGATGTGACCTAGATCAAATCTAGGATTTTCCACCATAGTGCCAGTCCTTTTTCATACTGTATGTGACCTAGATCGAATCTAGGATTTTCCACCATAGTGCCAGTCCTTTTTCATACTGTATGTGACCTAGATCGAATCTAGGATTTTCCACCATAGTGCCAATCCTTTTTCATACTAGATGTGACCTAGATCAAATCTAGGATTTTCGACCACAATGCCAATCCTTTTTCATACTGGATGTGACCTAGATCATCCACGAACCGAGCAAGTCATTCAGTGGGTCCAGCCTAGGACCTCCCATTACATTGCACACTGCAACCACCTACGTTACCTCACCGCTCGTTCAGATCCTCTTGTAGCCTAGGAGACTCAATTACGTCACATGACCTGTGACTACCTGCTACCTCAACCGAGCTCATTGCTCCCTCTTGATCTGAACCACTCCAAGCTTGTCCCTGAAGTATTCAAACTTCCCTCTCGACAGAGGCTTGGTCAACACATCAACAACTTGCTCATCAGTGCTCACATACTGGAGCTTTATATCTCCCTTCTATATAATATCTTATATATAAAAATAACATATTTCTATGTGCTTTGACTTGTCATGGAACAATGGGTTCTCCATCATCTTTATACAACTCTGGTTGTCACATAGAATCACTGTGGTATCCAAATCCAGGTCAAATAGTCCTGACATCAACTTCTGAAGCCATATGGCCTCACAACTAGCAGGAGAAGCTGCTATATACTCTACTTCAGCTGTGTTGAGAGCAACACTGGACTGTTTTTTTCTAAACCATGAGATCATGGCGGATCCTAGACAATAACATCCACTGGAGGTGCTCTTATTTTCTGAGACACTTCCATCCCAATCTGCATTTGTATAACCATACAATCTGTAGTCATGATCTCCAACATAGCATACACCAAAGTCTATCGTACCTTTTAGGTACCTCATCACATGCTTTGCAGATACCAGGTGAACACGTCTAGGCTCAACAAGATACTGATTCAGGTTGTTCACAACAAAGCATATATCTAGCATGGTATTCATCAAATACATCATCTGTTTGTAAACTGTAGAAACCACCGTCCATCATCCTGGATCTCTACTTCACATTTTCCTTGGCTAAGGAAAAATATCAACAACATATCTAATCACAAGAATCATGCCAAGATTCTTTAACTCTGAGATATACTCCCTTTGAAGTGGAGTCTTCTATATCTGAATATTGTCCTCCCTCTGTGACTGAACATCATGCACACTCTGCATTGAGTGATCTTCTCCATATCTATCTGTGCCATCTCCCATCAGATGGGTTTACTGATATGAGCCTCAAGATCACTCGAACTCTATGGTGAGTTCCTTCCTTCATCCATCTGATAGAAGCATGTCATCTATATATAACAACCATCTTCAACCTTGTAGCAAAGGTTGAAATCCGAATCACCCGTGGTGATCATCAAGCTCATCAAATGACTATCAATCTTGGGTAATTGTTGAACTCATACAAAGCCTTATTCAATCATGTGATTTTCTTTCAAATCTTGGGAATCATCCATGGGTGTAATCTATCTATGGAAGTGTGTCTAGCCACGAGCCTTGCTTTGTACTTCTATAGTATGTTTGATTTGTAAGTCTTCTTGTTGAACAGTCATCACTTGTTCTTCGAAACAAGTGTTCAACATCCTTCTTTTGTAGATCATAGCACACGATCTTTCCTACAAATCAAATTCAATTACATGATTAGTAACACTTCATAATCATCAAATCATGTTGACATTTCAATGGTAACCTATTATGCATACAACTATTACTAGCAATATCATTAACTATTCAAAGATTCAAGAAGTAATTCAAATTACAACTGAAATACTTATATTTTATGTTTGTGTGGTTGCCTCCCTCTTGATATCTATTTTCCCTTTATGATAGCATCATGATTATATGTCTTTGAACTTCTATCCATCCTGTACCACTATGCATGCTTAAGTGTGCACTAGTTTCATCATTGTGTATGTTGAATATTGTAACTTCTAAGAATATTATATTTGTACATTATTATTCCGGAGATGTTTCATTCCTCCGAGGTGATTCTATTATGTATCCGAAGATGTTTATTCCTCCGATGGTTTGTGGTAACTAGGGTTATTAGACCCACCATGTGGGGGTCGGCCCTGATTTTATATTTTAGGGGTTATTAGACTTCACAAGGAGAGGTCGGCCCCATTAGGGATTTTGGTCAGTCGGGAATTAGTATAAGTAGAGGAGGAGAGCTCCTCATTTGATACACTTCCACAACTCAGAAAGTAGCACACTTGTGTCTAGGAGGTCTGCATGTGAGGTAGAGAAGAAGGACAAGTCTTGGAGCACATCTTGTATTTTGGTTGATCATCTTATTGAGGAAAGCTTTGCTGGGTTTTCTACCCCATGAGGGTTTTCTAGGGTAAATTCTGTGTCTATCTTGTGATTATGTTTCTTTCAGTGATCTTTCTATTCTATTTGGTTTAAACTTAACATGGTATCAAAGCTATCCTGAATAGAACATCTTTCACAAGGTGAAATTATCTTTCTCTCTCTCTTCCAAGAATTAGGGTTTCTATAAAAGGTTAGTATTTTTAGTTTTTGGTTGCATGGCTGAATAGCTCTTCTCAAAATCAATCTTTTGAGCCCTAGATCGAGATTTTTGGTTGGATAGAACTTCGGGAAAGTCAAACCCTAATTCTACCAAAAGTGCGATAAACCAAAAATTATGTTGCAGATCCGGAAAGCAAAGTACATCTCCTAGTAAGTACTACTCCATCTCTTAAACTCCAATCTCTTCGACTCCCCCAAGAGAATATGGCTCCAAGTACTAAGCTTGAAGACAAGCTTAAAGGTATAGAGAATTTTCGAGCATGGAAATAAAGAATTGGTCTCATTCTTTAAGAGAATGATCTTGCTCATTATATCAAGGATGAAGTTGCAGAACCTGAAGGAGATGAAGCCAAAGATAAGCATAGGAATGATTTGATTAGGGCAAATAGAATCATAGCTGATTCTATTAAAGACCACTTGATTCCCCAAGTGGCTTCCAAGAAGACCCCAAAGGAAATGTATGATGCCCTAAGAAGGATGTATGAGGGAAACAACATCAATAGGAAGATGAACCTAAGAACTTAGTTGAAGAGTACCAAGATGCACAAAGGAGAATCCATTCAAGACTACTTATCAAGGGTCTCCCAATTCAAGGAACAAATTGAGGCCATTGGTGATACTCTTGATGAAGATGAACTTGTGATGACTGCTCTAAATGGTCTCACTAAACCTTGGGAGTCATTTATACAAACTATGTGTGCCAGAAAAGAAAGTATGAAGTTTGATGTAGTATGGGAAGATTGTGTTCAAGAAGAAGCTAGGGTATCCAACAGAGAAGCCCTTCTCAAGGAGGATGATCAAGCCTTGGCTACACACACTAAGAGAAGAAAGAATCAATCTTACTTCAAGAAGGACAAACACAAGGAGTCTCAATCTCCACAAAGATTTCAGAAGAAAGGAAAAGGAAAGTTCTCTTCCTTCCAATGTTTCAATTGTCATAAGCTAGGACACATTGCTAGATTTTGTCCTTCAATCAAGAAGAAAAATATTCACTATAAAAGGCATCAAGCACATCTTGTAGAAGATGATAGTGAAGAAGAAGAAGAAGAAGAGGAAGTAAGGTATCATAGGAAAAGATCCAAATATGAAGAAGAAGAAAAAAGGCCTCTCCCTAGGAAAAGGTCTAGAAGAAATGAAGAAGAAGATGCAGAAGAATATGTTCTATTTTCTGCACTCTTTGGATCCATGTCTCCTGGAGAAGATACATGGCTCATTGATAGTGGTGCTTCAAAGCACATGACAGGTCAAAAGAAAACTCTCTCAAGACTTAAAGAAAAGTCTTCTCCATAAAAGGTATCTCTAGGAGATGATTATCAATATCCCATCAAGGGAATTGGTGAAGCAAGCTACAAGCTTGACTTTGGGACACCCTTGAAGATGAAAGAAATTTTATATGTTCCAGGATTGAAGAAGAACCTACTTTCTATCCAAGCACTAGATAAGAAAGGCTTTGGAATTGCATTTATTGATGGTCAAGTACTTATGTGGCCCAAAGGAAAATCTATTGAGGATGCAATTGTCATTGGTGAAGAAGAAGGAGGTCTTTACAAACTCAAGGGTCACCCAGAAGCTGCCTTTGTCCATGAAACCACTAGCCCCAGTGAACTATGGCATAGAAGGATTTCTCACATTAACTACAAGGCTCTACCCTATGTGAGCAAGGTTGTCATAGGTTTACCAGATTTAAAGATTTACCATAATGGCTCATGCAAAGGATGTGAAAAAGGGAAGAATGTCAAGAACCCTTTTCCAAAGAGTGAAACAAAGACTAAGAACATTTTGGAATTAATACACTCAGATGTATGTGGACCAATGCCCACCACATCCCTAAGTGGGTTTGAATATTATCTTTCTTTCATTGATGACTATTCAAGGAAAACTTGGATATATTTTCTAAAAGGTAAGAATGAAGTCTTTGGAAAATTCAAAGAGTTCAAGGCCTTAATAGAAAATCTCTCAGAAAAGAAAATCAAGATTCTCAGAACAGATAATGGCGGAGAATATACTTCAAAGGAATTTGAAGACTTTTGTAAAGAAGCTAGAATCAAGAGGGAACTAACCACTCCCTACAATCCCCAACAGAATGGGGTTGCTGAAAGAAAGAATAGAACTATCATGGAAGCTGTAAAAACTATGATACATGTCCAAGATCTTCCCATGTATCTATGGGCTGATGCAGCCAGGACAGTTGTCTATGTACAAAATAGACTTCCTCATAGTGCTCTTGAATTTAAGACTCCAGAAGAAGTGTTCACAGGAAAGAGGCTTGAGGTAAGTCATCTCAAAATATTTGGATGTCCTGTGTATATTCACATTCCAAAAGAAAAGAGAACCAAGTTGGATCCCTCTGGTAAGAAAGGAATATTTGTTGGATATTGTGAAACATCCAAAGCTTTCAAAATTTACATACCTGGTTTTCATCATATGGAGATAAGTAGAGATGTAACATTTGATGAAGAAGCAGCTATCAAGAAATCTAGGAAGTGCCAACTTGAAGAAATATATGAAGAAGATACACCTCCTAGAGTCACAGAAGCTGTACCCATCATTGAAGATGATGCACCAGAAGACCATGACATGATATAACCTCAAGAACCCCCCATTACAAATCTATCTAGAAAAAGAAGGCCAGCATGGGCTAGAGACATTATTAAAGGAGCTTAAAAATATGGAGCTCCTGAAGGTTCCACTAGAGAAAGGAAGAAACCCAAGTTAGTATCCAACTATGTGGCCTTGATGTGTGATCTTGTGGATCAACAACCCACCAGCTATGAGGAGGCAGCTCAAAAGAAAGAGTGGGTAGAAGATATGACAGAAGAGTACCAGTCAATAATGAAAAATGATGTTTGGGATGTTTCTTCCAAATGTATATTCAAGATAAAACATGTTGCAGATGGTAGCATTGAAAAATATAAGGCAAGATTTATAGCCAGAGGATTCTCTCAAAAGGAGGGAATAGACTATGAAGAAACATTTGCACCAGTTGCTAGGTACACATCAATTAGAATTATCATGGCACTTGCATCTATGATGAAGTGGAAATTACACCAGATGAATGTTAAAATAGCCTTCCTGAATGGTGTCATTGAAGAAGAAGTGTACATAGAACAACCACAAGGATTTGAGGTTAAATATGGAAGAACACATGTATGCAAGCTGAAAAAGGCTTTGTATGGATTGAAGCAAGCTCCCAGAGCTTGGTACGGAAGGATTGACAGTTTCTTAACAAGCATGGGCTTTACCAAGAGTAAAGCTGACCCAAATCTTTATCTCAAGGTTATGGATGATGAACTTGTTATTTTACTATTGTATGTAGATGATCTATTTCTAACAGGAAATGAGAACCAAATTATCGAATGTAAGAAGAAGCTTTCTTCATAGTTTGAAATGAAGGATTTGGGATTAATGCACTACTTCTTAGGTCTAGAAGTATGGAAAGAACCAAAAGGAATCTTTTTAAATCAAGGTAAGTATGCTGTGAGGATTTTGAAAAGATTTGATATGTTGGAGTGTAAGGCCATGGCTACTCCCATGGATTCCAACTTGAATTTATTAGTTGATGACTCATCAGAATTAGTGGATGTAACTCTATATAAACAAATCATTGGGTCATTGATGTATTTAACAAATACCAGACCAGATATATGCTTTGCTGTAAATACCCTGAGTCAATATCTAGTAGAACCAAGGAAGGTTCACCTAATAGCTACAAAGAATGTAATGAGGTATCTAAAAGGTACATTAGATTTTGGTCTTTACTACCTTGGAAACCATGAACTCAGATTACATGGTTACTCAGATTCCGATTGGGCAGGAAGAGTACATCAGGTGGATGTTATGGACTTGGATCTGCCATGATCTCTTGGTTCAGCAAGAAACAATCTAGTGTGGCTCTCGGTACTACTGAACCAGAATATATAGCTGCCTGCTCTGCTAGCTGTGAAGCAATATGGCTTCGAAAACTACTATCTGGAGTGTTTGACTTAGAAATGGATCCCACTGTGATTATGTGTGACAATCAAAGTTGTATCAAGATGACAAAAAATCCTATATTCCACGATAAGCCAAAGCACATAGAGATCCGATACTTTTATATACGAGATATGGTGCAGAGAGGAGCTATTAAGCTCAAGTATGTGAGCACTAAGGATCAAATTGCTGATATTTTGACCAAACCTATGTCTCGAGTGAAATTTGAATACTTCCAAGACAAGCTTGGTATTGTTAAAAGGGACCCTCCTTGAAAGAGGGAGTAGTGTAGTCACTGATAATGAGATTGCCTCATCAACAGTAAGGTCAATGATGTGGATACCTATTTACTACACTTGGATACTTAGATTATTTAGATTTAGGACTCTTATACTTAGAATACTTATTTTACATGCTTTTGATGATATATGTATTGGTGAGGATACATGATTTTGATGATATATGTATTGGTGAGGATACATGCTTTTGATAACATATGTATTGGTGAGGATACATGCTTTTGATGATATCTGTGTTGATGAGGATACAAGTGGGATTGTATCATCCTTGAACATATGTTCTAAAAGAATCCGTAGACGTGTGGTCTCCGAGAATGAATTCCTTGATGGACATGAGTGAGGATTAAGTCATCCTTGGACAAATGAACGGGAAGAGGATTAAGTCATCCTTGGACATAGTCCTAAATGTACGGGAAGACGATTAAGTCATCCTTGGATACAATCCTAAATGTATGGGGTGAGGATTAAGTCATCCTTGGATACAGTCCTAAATGTACGGGAAGAGGATTAAGTCATCCTTGGATACAGTCCTAAATGAACAGGGTGAGGATTAAGTCATCCTTGGACACGGTCCTAAATAAACGGGGTGAGGATTAAGTCATCCTTGGACACAGTCCTAAATGTATGGGGAGAGGATTAAGTCATCCATGGACACAGTCCTAAATGAACGGGGTGAGGATTAAATCATCCTTGGATATAGTCCTAAATGAATGGTTCGAATTGATCATGTGATGACGATACTGATGATCGTGATTAACTCATCCATGGACACAGTCCTAAATGAACGGGGTGAGGATTAAATCATCCTTGGATATAGTCCTAAATGAATGGTTCGGATTGATCATGTGATGACGATACTGATGATCATGTGATGACGATGCTGATGATCATGTGATGACGATGGTGGTGATCATGCAAATGATGATGACGGTGATGTTGATGTTCAAGTAACTGGTTGAGTTACTGATGATGATGTAATGAAGAAAGCTTCCGATGATATACAGATGTATCATGTGTGATGTAGTCAATGACTCCTTGCTCCTGCAGATGTTGTTATAATATCCTTCTCGTTAAGGGGGAGTGTTGAATATTGTAACTTCTAAGAATATTATATTTGTACATTATTATTCCGGAGATGTTTCATTCCTCCGAGGTGATTCTATTATGTATCCGAAGATGTTTATTCCTCTGATGGTTTGTGGTAACTAGCGTTATTAGACCCACCATGTGGGGGTCGGACCTGAGTTTATATTTTAGGGGTTATTAGACTTCACAAGGAGAGGTCGGCCCCATTAAGGATTTTGGTCAGTCGGGAATCAGTATAAGTAGAGGAGGAGAGCTCCTCATTTGACACACTTCCACAACTCTGAAAGTAGCGCACTTGTGTCTAGGAGGTCTGCATGTGAGGTAGAGAAGAAGGACAAGTCTTGGAGCACATCTTGTATTTTGGTTGATCATCTTATTGAGGAAAGCTTTGCTGGATTTTCTACCCCATGAGGGTTTCCCAAGGTAAATTCTGTGTCTATCTTGTGATTATATTTCTTTCAGTGATATTGCTAGTCTATTTGGTTTAAACTTAACAGTGTCATTCTCAAGATCTCATACATAATCACACATTAATTAGTATAATCTCAATAAGATTAAAAACATTATAACCCTAAATAATCTTAAACATGTACGGTCATAATCATTAATCAAACTAAGAAACACAATATGCATAAATCCTTGATTAGCTAATGTAACGTACCCACCTGTGAACCTAATTCGTGAGGGGAACACAGTGCCAATCTCAAGGGGCTTTCACATAGCTCAGCCCACTAATTCAGAATCATATGAATAAATCATTGTGTGTAGATGTAAAACAAATCAATTTTTGCACAATGGAATTAAACTATCCACACACAATACTCATGCATGCAGCATATCAACAGTCATCAAATTAATACAGTGCAGAAGTAAATACATAGACAGATAAACACTTATCTCCATTTTGCAATTGTCCCAAACAACTAGCTATGTCGTTGCAACATTCCACCCAACTGTAGGCTCTTCGACGGCATATACTGAGTCCATCCAAAGGCCACCCTTGAGCTGGGCATGATTCTTACAAGGAAAAGGGGACATTCACTCATCCACAGCCAATTAATCATTTCATCTAAGCCAAGCCAGTCCACAGTTGGGTTTATCAGGCTACATTTGAACCCTGGAGGTTTACACTCAAGCTCAAGCCAAAGCAATGGATTTACCAATAGGATGGCCATGGGTTTGGGATTTCCCAAAATTGTTTCCATCTAGAAACAAATTGTGGGATGAGGAAAACGTTTTCTCCCCAACTCTCTCAACATTTAACAGCAAAAACGGTCTCTATGGAACCCCAATTCCATTCCCCTTCTTCCCCACTGGTATACAATACAAAATCGCCCTTCTCAGCTGGGAGAATGAAGGAAAACATCTCAAACATGGCTGGAAAATGCCCAGGTAGCTCTGAACACGTGAGGGAGGAAGAGTGGTTGATGGATAATGGCTTGGGGGAGAAATTCATGGCTCTTTTCTTGCCCAAGAAGCAAAACGTGATTTCGCATGCAGGGTGTCTTTCCCATACTCAAATTTGGACAGCCATACCTCTCATTCCCCAAGCCATTAACTACCTCATCCAACTCTTGGGAGAAAATCAATGATTGGGTACAAAAGTCAACATGGGTAGTTGAGGGTTGGATGGGTTCTCTCATTGACACTTGGCTTGACTTGGTTGGCTCAAGGGTTTGAATTTTTTCCCTCCCAATTCCTTGTAAAATCATGCCTCCATCTCTTTGTTGTATTGCACAGCTAGTTGTGGGTATTTTTATTAAAATGCATATTACATGATGTTGAAATTGCAATGTGCCTGGCTAGCACAAAAGCCATAAGCATCACTAAATCGATGGTGGGGCCTTATCCTTGAGCTCCTCACTATGATTTCATAACAATATTACATCATTTACAATTTTAATGCCATGGGGTCAAACTAGGGACGTTACAGCTAAACTCTATTTTTAGGAATAATCATTATCAACCATATGAAAGTATACTTATCTAATATCCTAACACAAAGTAGGATTCTAACTTGATACAAGAAAACATACCTAGATTAGCATGCTTGCTAGTTATGTCTAACATACCCAAACAATAACTTCTTTGTTCTCTTCAATGATTTAGAGACCTTGTGCTAGTACCCTACATAACTCATAAGTTAAGCATAATAGAACCAAATCATACATACCTCTTAAGTAGAGCTTCTATGTGATAAAATACTATGGATGAGTCTTTGTCTTCATGTCATCATGGTCATATATTCTTGATCTAGAACTTGATTTGTCTTTCTTCATGTACCTCTCATGTTAGAAGACAACATCATCCTCATACAACACCACAAGTGCATTAGTACAATCATAAGTGTCATAACCCTTAATCATTGAATGTCTTCTATCGTTCACATGAATTCATACTTTTACTAAGGTGATCAGACAAATATAAAATTAATCATGATTGTACTAACCTCAATAATATGAATACAAACATATCATGAACTTAATCATCAAATAAATAAAACAGATTTCAAAACATACCTGCATCTCCTCAAGTCATACATGTCGATATTGCTTGTAGTCTTCTCTATAAGGGTAAAACCCTAATCATCCAAGGTAGATCACTTGTAAACATCTTATATATATTCTTGGTGCTAGGATGATAGAATACCAATTCCATTTAAACCTCCTCCATTTCCGCCCTATGAGTCTCCCAACGTTGCTAGGGTTTCTTCTTACTTGTAGAACCCGAAAAACCCTAATTTTCAATGTCCTTCCTCCTGCAACATTTGATGGAAGATTAATATATATGATGAATGGATTCCAAATCCATTTTCAAAGTTTCCAATGTTGCATCAGGTGTCTCCATCATTGTATCAGGTCCTTCCATACCTAAAAAACTGAAAACCCTAAGTGAGAGCTTCTTCCTCCTCTTCTTTGATTTCCTCCGTTGAGCTATTTCAGATGTGCCAAATTGATTATATGTTTGAACAATAGTCTAACCATAGCAGCAACAACCTCTGGCCTAATTCATTCCTTTCTTCACAGTGCTACATCAAAACATATCCGATCCAAAAGCAATGAGAATGAGATTCCAAAAAGAGAGACATGTTTAATCAAAATATCTAATGAACTTCAAATGTAAATGTAATAAATAGAGAAACATATTCAACCAATATCCTTAAACCACGAAAAAGAAATGTCCAAACTATGGTATTCAATTAGATTCAATCAATATTCTTTTGGCAAGATGCCAACGAATTCATTGACTTGTAGCCATGTATGAACCAGTTCTCATGTCATGTTTTTGTATTCCATTATGCAATATTTTTGTATCGATGTTGCTAACCCCTATGAATAAAGTGCAGTGTTTGTGTAATTGTGTATATACATTTCAAGAGCCAACAAGATATTATATTAACTATATATATATAATAATGTTTTCCTTATATCCATCCTCCTTATGGATGTCAATAAATACTCTAACTTGTGGAGGCTGGATTTCTTCATATTTGCAAGCTCTAAACATTCCAATGATACCCACTAATTGGAATTTCCCATGTGTAACACTCTGAATAGAAAGGCATCTATCAATGATGTTCACAGTGAGATACAATGTGTCTAGCAACAAGTAAATTTCAGATACACCTACAAAGTTCAATATTTTTAATTCAAGCATAAGAAATAGATCAAATAAAACCTCGTCTAGGTCTAATTGCATCAAATAAAGCTAGCATAGGAACATAATTGTACCTCTATCAACCAATCAATGAGGATTTCTGTTAAGATTTAATATGCTAAGACAGAAAATAGCAGCATTACATTTCATTTCACAATAATAGCATATACAGGATCACTGAAGAAACAACAATCACAGCATAAACACAAGAGACAGAGATTTATCCTGGGAAACCCTCATGGGGTAGAAAACCCAGCAAAGCTTCCTCAATATAGATGACCAGCAATATACAAAGATGAAACCCTGAGACATGATCTCCTCCTCCACAATAGCAGACCTCTCCTCCACAAGTGCGCTATCCTCAAGTGAATGAGTGTATCAAATGAGGAACACGCCTCCTCTATTTATACACTACTCTGATATGTATTTTACACAAGTACATGTAGGCTCGTATTTAACCATTAGGTTAAATACCCCATTATAACTGACTGGGCCGACCCCCACATGGTGGGTCTAATAACCCTAGTTACCACAACCAAATCGGAGGAATAAACATCTCCGGATTTATAGTATAATCACATCGGAGGTATGGAACATCTCCGGAATAAATAATATACAAATATAATATTCTTTGAAGTTACAATATTTCAACACTCCCCATTAACGAGAAGGATATTATAACAGTATCTGCACGAGCAAGGAGTCATCAACATCATACATGATACATCTATAAATCATTGGAAGCTTTCTCAACATCATTAGTAACTCAAGCAGTTACTGGAACATCTTCAATACTGGAACATCGACATCTTCAGTATTGAGTCTTTATCTTCTGTAGCACTTGAACAGCTACAACAATATCATCATCTGGATCCTCACGATACATGATCATCAGCATCATCATCTCATGATCATCAGCATCGTCATCACACGATCATCAGCATCATCATCACACGATCATCAGCATCGTCATCTCACGATCATCAACATCATCATCACACGATCATCAGCATCGTCATCACACGATCATCAGCATCGTCATCACACGATCATCAGTATCGTCATCATACGATCATCAGTAGTACAAGTATTCATGCCAATACAAGTGACCATATCAACAATACGAGTATCCTACCGATACAAGTAGCCACATCATCAATACAAGTATCCTACCGATACAAGTAACCACATCATCAATACAAGTATCCTACCGATACAAGTAACCACATCATCAATACAAGTATCCTACCGATACAAGTAACCACATCATCAATACAAGTATCCTACCGATACAAGGAACCACATCATCAATACAAGTATCCTACCGATACAAGTAACCACATCATGAATACAAGTATCCTACCGATACAAGTAACCACATCATCAATACAAGTATCCTACCGATACAAGTAACCACATCAAAAATCACTTTCTCGGAGACCATACATCTACGGATCAATTCAGGGACCTAAGTCCAGGGATGATACAATCCCCACTTCTCGAAGACCTCAGGTCTACGGATCAATTCAGGGACCGCAGTCCGGGGATGATACAATCCCCACTTCTCGGAGACCTCACGTCTACGGATCAATTCAGGGACCGCAGTCTGGGGATGATACAATCCCCACTTCTCGGAGACCTCATGTCTACGGATCAATTCAGGGACCTAAGTCCGGGGATGATACAATCCCCACTTCTCGGAGACCTCACGTCTACGGATCAATTCAGGGACCTAAGTCCGGGGATGATACAATCCCCATCACGTACATTTTGAACTAGTGGTTCCGGGATGATGCAATCCCCATCACGTACATTTTGAACTAGTGGTTCCGGGATGATGCAATCCCCATCACTTTATTCTCGAAGACCATACGTCTACGGATCAATTCAGGGACCAAGGTCCGGGGATGATACAATCCCCACTTCTCAGAGACCTTACGTCTACGGCTCTCTTTAGGACTGAAAGTCCAAGGATGATCCAATCCCCTCAACTATCCACTAAGGACTTCATTCTCGGAGACCTCACGTCTACGGCTCTCTTTAGGACTGAAAGTCCAGGGATGATCCAATCCCCTCAACTGTCCACTAAGGACTTCATTCTCAGAGACCTCATGTCTACGGCTCGCTTTAGAACATGTGTTCAAGGATGATACAATCCCCACATGTATTCTCATTAATACAAGTACAAGTATCCTCAACCATACAAGTACATTAATCAATACATGTGTCATCAAAAGTATGTATTCTTACCAATACATCTTATCATCAAAAGCATGTATTCTTACTAATACATCTAACATCAAAAGCATGTATAAGTAAAACTAAGTATTCTAAGTATAAGAGTCCTAAATATAAATATTTCTAAGTATCTAGGTGTGGAGAACGGGTTACCTCATCATCGACCTTGTTGTTCGATGAGACAAACTCATCATCAGTGACTATACTACTCCCCCTTTCGACGAGGGTCCTTTTGAACTACACCAAGCTTGTCTCGGAAGTATTCAAATTTCACTCGAGACAGAGGTTTGGTTAGTATGATGGTAACTTCTTCACTTGAGGGAAAGGTTTGGTTAGTACAATGGTAACCTGTTACAAATTCAAACTTTATAGTTCCTCTCCGCGTCATATCTTGTTTGTTCCCTATGTTCTTTGACTTATCATGGAACACTAGATTCTATGTCATCTTGATACAACTCTAATTATCACATAGGATCTCAGTTGGTTCTATCTCTAAGTCAAACAATCCTGAAGCCAAACTTCTTCACAACTAGCGGAGCAAGAAGCCATATATTCCGCTTGTGCTGAGAGCCACACTAGACTGCTTCTAGCTAAACCACGAGATCATGGCTAATTCAAGACTATAACATCCACCTGATGTACTCTTTCTGTCTGAGACACTTCCTGCTCAATCAGAATCTGAGTAACCATGTAAACGGAGTTCATGACCTCTAAGATAATATAGACCAAAAATCTAATGTACTTTTTAGGTACCTCACTACATGCTTTGTAACTATCAGGTAAACACATCTAGTTTCCACTAGATACTGACTCAAGGTGTTCACAACAAAGCATATATCTAACCTAGTATATGTTAGATACATCAAAGACCCAATAATTTGTCTGTACAGAGTTATATCCACTAACTCTAATGAGTCATCTGCTAAGAACTTCAAGTTGGAATTCATGAGAGTGGTCATTCCAACACATCAATTCCTTTTAATATTTCTCAGCATACTTTCCCTGGTTGAGAAAGATTCCTTCTAAGCCTTGCCATACTTCCAGAATTAGGAAGTAATGCATCAATCTGAGATCTTTCATTTTTCATTTCTGCAGCCATCTTCTTCTTTCTTTTCATGATCTGTTTCTCATTCCCTATAAGAAAGATATCATAATAATAGTATGATCCATAGCCTTAAGGTAAAGGTTAGGAACAACTTTACTTTTGGTAAAGCCCAAGCTTATCAAGAAACTGTCAATTCTCCCTTTGTGACTGAACATCATTCACACTCTGCATTGAATGATTTTCTGCATATCTATCTGTGCCATCTCTTGATAGATGGGTCTACTGATATGAGCCTCAATATTATTCGAACTCTATGGTGAGTTCCTTCTTGCATCCATGTCATCTATGTATAAAAACCATATTCAACCTTGTAGCAAAGGTTGAGATCCACATCACCCGTGGTGATCATTAAGCTCATCAATTGATTATCGATCCTGTGTACCCATATAGAACCTGAATCACACTTCTTCTTTGATTACACCATTAAGAGAATGGTTTTATCTACCCACTTGGAACAAACATCTCATCATGATTCTCTTTCTCTTTTCTAAGAGAATCTTCTAGCCACAAGCCTTCTATAGTGTGTTTGATTTGTAAATCCTTTTGTTGAACATCCATCGCTTGTTCATCATTCATCATGATTTTTCCTACAAATCAAAATTAGGTACATGATTAGTAATACTTCATAATCATCAAATCACATTGTCATGATAACCTATTATGCATACAGATATCATTTACGTATTTATGCAACTAATTTGACCAATACTTTGGCACAACACTTTCCCATATCCTGTATGCATACAGTGGCTATCTAGATGCCTTCCATCTCTACCAGAACATACTATCGAGAGTGTGCACAGCTCTCAGCATGTCAGCAAAGAGGTTTCATTCTAGACAAGCAACAATGGAATGTTTGTCCAACTTACCAATCATATGCACATTAGTAGTATACTGTTCAATGCTCTATGAATGTTTACACTCAGCATCATATATTCTAGGAATATAAATATGCATACAACCTGTTACAGGCAATATCATTACTATTTCAAATAACAACTCAAATACTTATCTTTTATGTTTGTGTGGTTTCCTCCCGCTTGATCTTCTGTATGTATTTTGAACTTCTATTCATTATGTACCACTGTGCATGCTCAAGAGTCATCCTCATGATCTCATACACAAACATACACTCATTAGTATATTCTAAATGCTATCAAAACATTATAGTTCTAAATAATCTTGAAGATGTATAGTCATGATTATAGATAATAAACATTAGTATTGAAGATTTCAGGGAAGACTTCTTTTACTCATGCATATCATCAATCAAGATAAAAGACATAATATGCATAATTCCTTGATTACTAACTTTATGAATGAGCATATCTAATCATGCCAAGTATACTTATATAAGGGATCCCAATACAAGGTAAGATTCTAACATGATATAGGAAAACATACCTGGATTAGTATACCTACTTAGTTATGTACAACATACCTAAACAATCTCTTCAATGATTTAGAGATCCTGAGCTAGAACCTGCATGTCTCATAGGTTAAGCATAATATAACAAAGTCATACATACCTTGTAAGTAGAACAAAGATTATGGATGAGTCTTTGTCTTCATGATGTCATGGTCATGGAACTTGATTTGTCTTTTGTGATCTACCTGTATCTTGTTAGCAGACAACATCAACCTCACACAACACCATAATGCATTAGTACAATCATATAGCCCTAATCAATGAATGTCTTCGATCATTCACATGCATTCATACTGTTACTAGGGTGATAAGACAATTCTAACATTAATCAAGATTGTACTAATAAATAACATGAAGACAAAACACATTATGAACTTAATCAAGAATCAGATTTCAAGACATACCTGGACCTCCTTAAGTCATACCTGTCGAGACTTCTTGTAGTCTTCTTATGTAAGGCCTTAGCCTCAACTCCCCTTGAAACTTGATCTGGAGCTTGATTAGGGTTTGCTAGAGAAACCCTAAAGATTCAAACTTTGACTTTCACACTTCTGAATGGATGAAAGAATATGTCTTGCTGAGCTGATCAAACTAGCATACTTCAATTTTGGAATCTCCAAAATTTGACCCCTCAAAATTGCCTTTGAAACTTCTAGATCTTCTGGACAGGATCCCGAACTACGGTTTGATGAAGCCCACCCTTCTGCCCAAACAAAAGGTTCGATCCAAGGCTCTAAACTCTTATTTTTCATAGGAGCTTCCAGCCGTGGTTATAGACTTCAAAAATTCCAACTTTTGCTGAAGCCCTAATTTTCCATCTTTCCGATCAAAGTCCCGAACTGGGGTTTGATCAAGCCCGGTCTTCCACCCAACCAAAAAATTCGATCTTGGTCTCTAAATTTCAATTTTCCTGAGTATCATTCAGCCATGGACTCTGATTCCAAAAATTCTAACTTTCTCTGAAACCCTAAATTCCGGAAGCCATGAATAAAGGTGCTCCAAAAATAATTCTGTTTTGACAGAAATATGCACCTGATTGTTTCTGCTATAAATCTGAAATTTTTGCTCCATAGGGTCTGAAACCCTTCTTCTGCAGTAGCCTGACCTTTCATCTTTCCATCTTGACAGGTCTGACCTCAATTGGGTTTTCTGAGAGAAAGTTATGCCAAATGTCGCAACGTGACCTGTTTATGGGATAAAACAGGAGAGCGAACTTGTACAGCATGCCACGTGTCATTGTTTGAACTTCGGCCTCTGAAAACTTTTCCTGAGATATCTCGACCTGTCATCTTTCCATCCTGACAGGTCTGACCTCAATTGGACTCTCTGAGAGAGAGTTATTCCAAGTGTCGCAACGTGACCTGTTTATGGGATAAAACAGGAGAGCGCACTTGTACGGCGTGCCACGTGTCACTGGTTCACCTTCGGCCTCTGAAAAAAGTTTCCTGATATAGTACAGTCTGTGTAATACCTGTAACGTTTTACGAAATTTCATTTGGAGCTTCCTAGCCCAAGTTATGACCTTTTTGCCAAGGTCTCCTGATTTTGACTGAGATCTGGAAGAGGCAGGAACCCTAACTTGTACTGATCATAAATCACAAAGTACAATGAATCTGAGGGTTCCCTTTGGACACAAGGTACCTGGGGATGTTATCTTCGACCTATAAACTTTTCAGATCCTGAACCTTCGCCAAAATGGATTTATGGTGAAAGTTCCACGATGACTGGTTTTTGCTATGAAAAACCCTAACCTTCAAATCATCATAAGTAAAGCAAGTGTCGTAAGTGCCATACCTTGCCTTCCTTCAGGTTAGCTATGATACCATGTTAAGATTTAATATGCTAAGACAGAAAATAGCAGCATTACATTTCATTTCACAATAATAGCATATACAGGATCACTGAAGAAACAACAAGCACAGCATAAACACAAGAGATAGAGATTTATCCTGGGAAACCCTCATGGGGTAGAAAACCCAGCAAAGATTCCTCAATATAGATGACCAGCAATATACAAAGATGAAACCCTGAGACATGATCTCCTCCTCCACAATAGCAGACCTCTCCTCCACAAGTGCGCTATCCTCAAGTGAGTGAGTGTATCAAATGAGGAACACGCCTCCTCTATTTATACACTACTCTGATATGTATTTTACACAAGTACATGTAGGCTCGTATTTAACCATTAGGTTAAATACCCCATTATAACTGACTGGGCCGACCCCCACATGGTGGGTCTAATAACCCTAGTTACCACAACCAAATCGGAGGAATAAACATCTCCGGATTTATAGTATAATCACATCGGAGGTATGGAACATCTCCGGAATAAATAATATACAAATATAATATTCTTTGAAGTTACAATATTTCAACAATTTCCCTCATCTTCTCATTGATTTCAATATGCACTGTCATATAATATGGAGGTATACATCTCATGCTCTGGGTATATAGGGCTATCCATTTAAAAAAATTTACCATTAGATTCACAACAAATTGCATTTATTGACACAGGAATACCTCAATCTTCAAGCATAACATGTACATATATCTTCAACATATTCAACAACTTCCAAGTGATTTTCAAGGTTTCCATCATCAATGCTAGGTAGAAGTTCATGGAATCTTTTACAAGCATCCTGAAAGACCCTTATCAAGATTATTAATCATGTTCATTCCAACTACATAAAAAATATACCAAAAATTATCTTAAGACAAAAAAATCTGTGTGAGCATTTGAGCATGGATATGGACACCTTGGGCTTTTGTATATTTGCATTTGAACCATTTATAGACAAGAAAAGTATTACATGACTATTAGAACTTTAATAAGATAAACCTTTCTTCTAACTGTTAGCAATGTAGCAAGTTATTGTGTGTAGGGTTTCCTTGATTTAAGTTGGATATGTGTTTCTAGTGCCCCATCTTGTCAATTGTCTCTATGTTATTATGTATAGAAATGACAGTATCCTTCTGTGTATCAGTGGCATGTTGATCCATCCTTTTTATAATATGCCTATGTTTGCTTCCCTAGACTACTACCCTTGCTTTTCATTTTTCCCTTAGAAATCAAAAGAAAAAAGATAAAATCAGTGAGATCCCATGTTTGGGCTCCTGAAAAATATAAAACATAATGAGATCCCTCGAATGAAAAGAAAATCAATGAAAAAAAGTGTTATACTTAAAAAAATATTGACAAAATAGTTGAATTACCACAAAGGTTTTCCTTGTTGCTAGTTTAGTTCCCCTAGAGGTTTCTCACTAAAAAATCCTAGACCTAGTTCAACAGCTCTTATAAAAAATAGAAATTTAGTTTGTTACATCATATCTTCTAATTAATCTTACCTAAGTGTTGGAATTGGATCGCTTGTTGCCATAGACAACCAAGTTTACTTGAGACCTCCTGAAATAGTAGTAAGTCAACAATTTTAGAACATGGAATAGAAAATAAATCGAATCATAAAACCAAAAATCGAACTGTAGAAGGAGAAGACTACGAGCAATAGCAAGGGATTGATTTAGTTTCAAAATTCAGAGTTAAATGAACCAATTATTCATCCTTTGATTAAACCTCCAACATAAAAAAATCCATCTCTAATTTCTTTGAATCAATCAATGCACATTCTCTCTCAACCATCCCCTGGGAATTCAACTTGCTTTTAGAAACATGTGCATTGACGTATATATGCGACGGATATATAGAGATTTCAATTGGTCACAAAAATCCTCAACCAAGGCATGGAGCTCCTTGAGTCAACAATCAAGAAAGATTCTATATGACCATGGGAGCCTTGACATCTTTCTTACCTCTCTCGGTTGATTTAAAAGGATATGCATGTTTCGGAGTTGTGCCATTAACTTAACAAAGTACTCTTTTTTCATTCAAAATTAATTCTATAAAATATTTTCAAGAATTGCACTTATAAACACCCTCCAACTCCTCAAATTCATTGAACTTCAAAAGTACCACAATTGAAATTAAAACACTTTTGCACAAGTTCCAATAAATTGTAAATTAAGAACCTATTGAAGATAAAGTTCTTTACCCAATTGCATTAACCTAGCATTACTAGAAAAATACAACGCTCACTTGAAGCTCAAATTTAATCAAACCGACGATTAACAAACAAGAATCATTATTTAGTTTTATCAATAACATCTCTTTGACTTCAAACATTAACTCAAATAAACCACTAATGCATAAGATAAGCCACCTCTCAAACATTTTGACAAGCTTTCATAAGACAACGACTTGCAAATAATGTGACAAACAAGCAATTATAACAAATAGATTACAAACAAACTGTACAACAGTGAAAGGAAATGATTCATGGTTTTTCGAACCAACATTGTAGAAATAAACATATTTAACAAACATGACTTCACTCTTACACTCTCACTACCTCATATGTGACACACAAACAATAGCATCACTCCAAACAACTCCATCCAATACAATTTTCACATGAGTTTCCACTGTATAATGCACAACCAATATGTAATTTATGCCACTCTTTTTCCCTGATTGGGAGTAGCTCTTATACCATGTAGATAATCCTAGACAAATACCGGAACCCTCTGTCAATGAATCTCTTCTAGTCTTTCATAGCGCAATGAAAAAAATGATCTGAAATAAACATATCAAACACAATAAAGAATTAGAAGAAAAATGCACTGCGTGAATGAAATTGATTGAGTTGAAAGGGTCACATATTTATAGGAGGGTCTATAGACAAGTACATCATCTAGGACATCATCCTCTACTACCGAGACCCAACAACTAACCTACAAACCATTTATGAGGTTGCAGTAACCAAGCATAGACTGTGGTATCCAAGGAGGACTTTCGTCACCAAGATGGTACAGTAATTTAAGAACTATACAATCATTTAAAGACAAACTAGCTAGCTAGTTAGCATGATACTCACATAGAATATTCTAACACCTACTTAGCTTCCATGATTTGGAGACGGATTTGAATCCTAGTAAAGAGCTCGATGGAGTGTTGTACTTGTTGTCCATATGCCCCTATAAGTTGTGGCCACTTTGCCATTCACTGTTGTAATTGATAGGTAGAATCTTTATTTGAGAGCATCACAGATATCATTGAACTTGTCTATCGATCTATTCACTGCTACATGGAGGGGGGGTTTGAAACAATATTTGAGATGATATTTATGTAAATTGTCTGAACTTGAGAAAAAAAAAAGTCATTTATTGTCTTAAATATTGTCCATTGTTTGGGCTCCCATAAAATAGAAAACATAATAAGCTCTCAATTGAAAAGAAAATCAATAAACAACAAGTGCCAAGACAAATAAAATAATGAGTAGGAATATTGAAAAAATAGTTGAATCACAACAAAGGTTTTCCTTATTGCTAGATTAGTTCCACTAGAGGTTGCTCACTAAAAATCCCTAGACCCAGTTCAACAGCTCTTATAAAAAATATAAATGCACATTGTTGTTAAATCACATGTTCTAATTAAACTTAGATGAGACTATGATTGAACTGTATCCCTTGTTTCCATTGACAATGAAATTTACTTGGGACCTCCTAAAACAATAGTTGGTCAACAAGTTTAGAACATTGAATAGAACAAAATAAAAATCAATTTGTAGAAAGACAAGAATATGGACAATTGGAAAGGGATTGATTTAGTATATATATAACCTAACAAAAGAAAACACTAGACCTCCTGAAACAATATTCAATCAACATGTTTAGAACATTGAATAGAACAAAAATAAAATCACAAAATCAAAAATCCAATTGCAGAGAAACAAGACTACGAACAATTGGCAAGGGATTGATTTTGTATATATATAACCTAACAAAAAAAACACATCAAACAACATACTTTGTGACACCATCTTTGTTAATATTACATCATAGAGATAGACATAAATTAAAAATCATAATCATAGAAAGAGGATTCTCTCCCTAAAAGGGAATATTTCTACAGATGTTGCACTTCAAATGCGCCAAATGAGAGTGATTCTATGCCGAATCTGCTCTCCAAATGCCTCATATTAGGTTGTGACTATGCTATTTCTATTGACTGTGTTAATTCTATCCAAATCCATGTCACTGTTATTGCACTCAAGTTTTAACATATTATAGTTTGCAATTGAAACTGAAAAATAATGTCATGGAGGATTATGTTTTGATTGTCTAGGGTTTAGGTTGACTTCCTGTGACTTTGGGCCCCACCCCCATCCTCTTTCCCACCGTACACACTTTGTATTCCCATTTGGATTTGGTATTTTTCATTTTTATTAGCATTTCTTAAACAAGGGACCTGTTTCCTCTGCCCAGAAACAGATCCATCCAAATTGGTTCCTGTAAACAAAAATTGTTCAGAAATGATAAACCCAAAACAATAGTGATTCCAAATTGTTTTAGCGATTCGACTGCATTTCAGAAGGGGGAGATGTAAATTTCCTAGACAATTTCAGTAATACAGCCCCAATGAAATTCAAGTAAGACCCAAGCATTCAAGTATTAGTTAAACACTGAGGCAACCAAACAGCTTGGGGAATACTCTTAGGCAGCTAAAGCAATAGAACCGAAAAGAAAGGAGGAGTTCAAAACACCACTACACCAATTAGTGCACAAAGAAGGTAGAAGCACCAAAAAACTATCTGAGGAAGAATCTAAACCAACTCCAATGGGAAGCCAATCTATCAGTACAGAAGAATGCAAAGCATCACTGGCCCACAATGACCCACAAGACATTGCGATCTTAACAAAGGTTTCAAATAAGCATAAAGGAAACCATATAAACATGTTTGTACATGATTTTTCCAACTTTAAATTTATTTGCATTTTTTGTGGAAGGACTCACACAATTCATCGATGTTTGGATTTGCATCCTTGCAAATTTTGTGGGAAAAGAAATCATAGCTTGGCTAGGAAGAGCATGCCATTAACATGAAGCCAAATACCTCAAAGAAGAGACAAGAAATTAAGTTTGACCATAGACACAACTCTCAAAGCAATGAGTTGATTGTGGATGGATAACCCCACAAACATGGAAAAGAGTATCAATTCCATTATAGAGCCTACATTTTCTGAAGATTTGTTTTGTTGTAGCGTCTCCTTGACCCAGGGAATTGTTTTCCTCCATTGTAAATTGTCAATTTTTCATGACAATTTAGCAAAAACTTTAGTTTGTTGCATGTACATTGATTACAAGTTACAAGGACTTGAGCATCTCAACAATTTTACAAACAAGCAAATTTTGTGGCAATCCACTCACACTTTTAAATTTTTGAAGTTTCCAAACATGATCTAGGGTATGATCAAATTGCAATGTTTATGCATTCTTTACCAATCTACTTCCTTTGCATTTGTTTATACTTCTTAAATTAAAACAAAACGATCAATTAATACCCTAGTGTTAATTTGATAATTATGCATTCGAAATTAATCTATACTTCTTAAATTAATTGATCGAATTAATACTAGGGTATTAATTTCGACTGCATTCAAAAGGGGAAGAAGTATAAGCAAAAATACACAATTAATTTCACAAGTATTAAGTTCTAAACTTTGTGATTAGTCCAAGCAATTGTAGAAGTTTTTTGAAGAGAAACTTCTAAGGTTCCAAGATCAATCGTTTCAGTGGAATTCAACTTTGCTTTCCATGTTTTGTCTCCATGGCATATATAGGCATAAAAACAACATAGTGTAACACTAAAAAACTTGGCTTCTTTTAGAACAACTTGCATCACCATTCAAAATAATTGATATTCCTATATTTTGGAAGATCATTGGTCATCTAGAATTCTTTAATGTTCAGAATATATGTATGAGCTTTCCTAATGTATCACAACTTTGACAAGCTTAACTTCAATTTCCAGTGCTTGGTGCTTGTGATGCTTAAATAAAATATTATTCAATTCATAAATGTGTTCCTTTATCAACATTCTTAATGCTTGTGCGAACAATATGTTAAGCATTCTAACTTCAAGGAATCCAACCATATTTGGTGAAAATAAATTATTCCTTCTTCCAGGGAGGTACAATACATTTGATTTTCTTGCTCTTTTAGTTTAGACATCATTTAAGGAAGTTTAAATCAAGTTTGAGGAAGAGAATACAAGTTATCTCTGAATTCATAATGAATAGCAGGATCTTTAGGAATAGACGTTTCTCCATGTTTTTTCGTCCTTCACTTATGCATACAGGATTTGTATACTAAAATAACAAATTAATAAAGTATCCAACACATTCTCTATTCTCATTTTCCAACAAACTAAATCCCATCTCTTCATTCGATGGAAAATTTATCATATTCCAATGGCACCTTGAATGATGATAAATATTTATAGCCATAACCTTAGAAACCAAGGCTTCTACATCCACTAGCATTTACATCGGCTTATATGACAAATGCTTTTCAATTTTCTAAAATCTTATCTAGATTCTACATCAAATATTTGGCTTATCTATTATATCACAACTTTGGAAGGTTTTGACATTAATTTGCACACTTGTATAGCACATATTTGATCCTTATTGTAGCCACTACATGCTTCATATTCTTTGTTGGTCGAGCTTAGCACACATCCAATGGGTTCTTATAGTATTAAGAGAATAGTGGGGACAATTGTTCTCTAAGGGGGAATGACTTCTTTGGATTAGGACCTATGCACACAACATACTTCAATGGGAAAAGAAGATACACCAGCAAACACTTCAAACAAGCAAGGGGCACTAGTGGATCACATACATAAACAAGCATGGACACTAGCGAAACCCAAGGAAAACCAACTAGAAGTACAACCATTGGATTCTTGTAAACCATTGAACAGTTAGAATACATTATAATGGCTTATTGGACTATAATATTTAGGGAATAAGCATAACATAAGTAGAACATAAAAGGGGGCAGGACCTGCTAGCAAAATAGAGAGATGAACCTACTTCGGACATGAAAGATCCATATCCCCCCTAGAATGCAATGGTTGTTCAAGAACTCTACAATAGTGTGACTTGAATAAAAATCCATTGTACAATAAATTGTAAGCATTCTTTCACAATGGAACCCCATTGGTGTGTGTACGAAGTTGTGTATACCATTTTACTAAATTGAGAATATGAAATGAGAAAACATCACTTTAAATGGATAACACTTAGCTACCAAAAATGAAGTTGAAAACTTATAAAATATAATCTCAATGAAATCAAATCACAATACAAATATAAATACATGCATATCATGAACATCTATAATTATACGCGTACACGTGAAAAGATGATGGTAATAGGTTAATCAAATTTTATTGTATTCCAACTTGGGTTGATAAAAGGCAATGTAGATTTCATTTCACCTTAACTGTTCACTATACTATTCCAATTGAGCATGATGCAACAAGAATAGAACCTCATGCAAGAATAGAACCTCACTACATGACTTAATAGTCTATTAACTTTGCCAAGAATTCCAAAGCTTGTAGGAAACAATGTGGTATTTTTTCCAAGAAATCATGAAGCAACCCTTCATCCTTCAACAATTATGTACTTTTGGAGACACAATAAAGAAAATTTGAAGCCACCCGTAAAAATAATTATTCAAAAGTAACACCAACTAGTTGCAAAAGTCTTAAATCTCCAATCGATTACAAAAATTTCAAACACAATATTTTCATAAAGGTGTTATAAAAACAAGATCACAGAGCAATAACAATAAGCAAGATTCAAATATAAATCACATAAACACAATACAAGAGAGACATGAATATAATGTGGTTCACCCAAGATGGGCTATGTCCACACAGAAATTGCTAGTCCTTATTATTATACCATCTAGAAAAATGAAGGGATACAACTTGCAGCACATCTGCTGCAACTTCCTCTTCACTCTCTCTCAGTTTCTCTTACACAATCATAGGGATATTTTCAATGCTACAATACATTACACAACCGTATTACAATGTCTTCATTTTAAAGGGGAATTACATGGGAAAATACTACGGGCTACCCAATACCATGGTATCGTAAACTGTTGGCCAACAAACAACCCAAAAAATTTCTTTTGGGGGTGCTACCCTCGAACCCCGGCCGGGGGGCCGCTGGCCCCCAGATCCCCATGGGGATAAGTGTACATTCCACCTGCACAACATATAAAACTGGGGTACAAACATGGCTGAAACAACAACATCTCTGAATCGGGAAGATTAGGCTCCACAACCAACGATCTCCCACTTGGAGAATGATCACAACAACTCTACCGCTGTTGCACTTGCTGGATCATGCTTTGAACCTTAGAATTGGAAAATTTCTCATCTTCACCTTCATGCTTGAAGGCCAACCGAAACTGAGCATGAACTCAAATTCTCTCTAGTTACTACATTTGTCAACATTTCTACGAGATTCTTGCTAGTGTGTATATTTTCCATCTTCAACAGTTCATCTTCTAGAATATACATTATGAAATGGTACTTGAGATGTATATGTTTAGTCTTAGAATGGAAGGCTGAGTTCTTTGCAAGATGAATGGCACTCTAGTTGTAACTGTACAACCTTTTATTCTCTTGTTTCTTATCTAATTCCTCTATAACCAAATCATCTCTTTACTAGCCTCTATAGCAACAACATACTCTACTTCCGTTGTTGAAAGTACAACAACCTTTTGCGGTTTCGAAATCCAACATACTACTATTCCACCTACAGTAAAAACATACCCTGTGGTGCTCCTCCTGTTGTCTTTATCACCTGCCATATTTGCATTAACATATCCTTGTAGAACAGTGTCTAAACCTCCAAAACATAATGCATGAGTGGTAGTACCTCTCAAATACATGAGAATCCACTATACTGCCTTCCAATGTTCTTTACCTAGATTGCTCATATACTTGCTCGCAACTCCCATTGCATGTGCAATATATGGTCTTGTGTACACCATGGCATACATCAAGCTGCCAATTGTTGATGAATAGGGAACCTTGGACATGTAGTCTAACTCTTTCCGTGTCTTGGGACACATATCCTTAGTTTGAAACGGCTGGCCAAAGGTGCACTAATTGGCTTTGCATTCTGCATTCTAAACCTCTCCAACACCTTTTGTATGTACTCACCCTAAGACAATGTCAATTTGCGATTTTTTTTGTCTCTTATTATTCTCATACCAAGGTTTGCTTTGCAACACCCAAATCCTTCATCGCAAATGAATTAGCTAACTTCCTTTTGAGCACATGTATATCCTGTATGGTAGATTGCATCTATCTTAATATATCTTGATTGCATTCTTTTTTTATTAATTACTTATAAAACATTTTAATTAAAATTAATAATAAAAACCATATATCATTATTATAAATAATAAACAAAACACTAATTTTGTTTACCCACCTTTTTACCTTAAAATAATATTTTTCATTTTTCCCCTTTTAACATAAATTGCTAATTTTCTTCTCAATGGCTAATTCTCTCATATCTTGCTGTTTAATTTTCATGTTCTTTTCTAATCACAACAACTGCATATGGATCCTAAAAATGGGTGGAGTGTCCACTCAAAACTTGCGTAAGTCACTTCCAAATTGCTACATAGATGGAGATGCAATCAATGCTAGATGGTGGCTATATGTAAAACATGGGTTGTAATGAGGCTATGATTAATGTTGTTAGGAATTGTAATCTCACCGGTCCACTACGCCTCATAAGTGTATTAATCAGTTGAGTGATTAGTTGGTTAGTTTGACTAGGACACTTTGTTGTCCCATAATATTTTCTGTTCTATGGTATTTACCTGTGGTTTTGGGTGTGATGTAATCCTATATAAGCTTATGCTTAATAATGAGAAGGCAATAAATATGCCCAATGTTGTTCCCTCTATTATCTTATAAACTTTAACTTAAAGAGAAGCATTCAAAAAGTTTCATTTTCTATAAAATATGCTGTAATCTAATCTGAATGGTGAATTCTATTTCATCCACTCATTTTTTAAGTCTTTTTAAAAATTTGGATTGATTCAGAGAGGGTCAAAACTCGAGAAGCATTGATCCTCATTGGTGAAACACGGTCAAAACTCGAGAGGCAGTGCTCCTCAATCTTAAAGGACTATAATGTTGTGGGATTGCTTCTTGTGTTCTATGCATACACTGCAGACATTTTGTGTTCTATCAAGAACACTGTCACTAAAAAGTAGCTAGTATGTAGGGCATCTTCATACCATCAACGGTCGAATAAGCTCGACATTTGCAAAGCTTGAAAACTGTTGGGTTTAGATTCATTTTTTTCAACAAATGTACTGTAATTGGTTGTTTTCTTTACAACCCTGTTATTTCAATTTCCATGGTTACAACCCTTTTTTTCTTTACAACCCTGTTATTTTTGTCCTCAGAGGCTTGGTGCTTGTACTCCTCCGCTATGAGTATACATTTCTTAAATTGAAAATAAAAATACAATAAATATTAATAAATTAAATAAAAAATTTAATAATATCTATAACTTTAACAAACAAATAAAAAAACATAGAAACCTTGTAAATAAATAAAAACGCTCCTATAGATGATTTCTTTGTTATCATTAGGATGTACTCTTTTTTTCACAATAAAAAATGCATACTTTATTGAAAAGTATAATGGTACTGCACACCAGATACAAAAAAGAAACCAAGCCTTAGCAAACTAAAGGAGAGCGGAGACCAAATCAGATCTCCCAAATGGATAGAAAAGGATCACCCCAACCACGGGTCAATTAGTGCAACTAGGATATACCAATCCCCCAAAGAGATATAAGTAGAATCAGAAAGTCATATAGAAGGAAGAAAAGATAATGTACGTAGAATAAGAAACAAAAAAAGACAAAGTCTATCACCAGCAAAAAGAAATAAATGCCGTCAAATAGTAAAAAGGTTCCAAAATCCTCGAGAGAGAAAATTGCTCTCCAAAATCTCGTAATATAACCTACCAACATCAGACCCAAGTCCATCCATCGCGGCGCCATAGAGTTATGTTCACAGAAAATATGGATAATGGAAGTTTGAGGACAGAGGCAAATGAGTGACCGTGTCTGCTCCAACCAAGTTGTAAGAGCCAAGGCATGAATAGAGGCTTCAGCATTAGCCCAATCCACAATGGTCATCCAGTCACCCATAGCCTGCTCTAAAATAATGTTAGTTTTTGAAGAGAAAAAAAAGCCAAGCCACAACAAAAGGAAAGGGGGAGTTCCCCTTTAGTATTAACACCGTCACCACCATGAAACCAAAGCTTTATTTGGTCTCCATTGGTGAGTTCAAAATAAGCCCCAAAACCACATTTTCCAGATGAGACAGAGGCAGCACGTCAAACCTTTCCCGGTTGCCAGAACGTAAAAGTCATGGAGGATGAGGGAGATGGTCAGTACGGGAGTGATCTCCACCGCCAGCATACTCAGAAAAGAGAGAACGTATCCAACATGCTACCCTGCTAGCCTCCGTGGAGATGTTATAAAAAATAAGACTATTCTGTGTCCTCCAGATGGTCCAAAAATCAAGATATGCCAGCAGCCCCAAGAGTATGTCATGCTTGCAGATGTCTTGAAGCCATAACTAGATAGAGGATAGCCGCTCAAAAGGTATGGGTGCGAATGGATCCCCAAAAACCCAACACACAAACATTGTAAAAGGACACAATATAAAGAAATGGACCAGTGATTCTTCATCATGGAGACAAAGTGGACAAATGCCTGGACCCGTGACTCCACGCCTCTGCAAATTGGGCCATATTAGGATCTTGTCCGCCAACATCAGCCAGATAAAAATCCTCACTGAAGGAGGAATACACCATTTCCATAACAGAACATGCCACCATTGACTAATAAAGGAATATTTCGAACAGATAGCCAAATAAGCCTGCTTTGCAGTGACCCTGCCATCTGAAGATGGTCATCCCCAATTCCGATTCTGATGTTAGCAAGGTATAATTCCAGAATAAATGCACTCCATTCGGCCGCAAGAGCACCTACCAGCCCCAGCTGGACGCATTCAACCATGTGTTGAATGTAGACATCGACCCATTCACTGCCAGAATGTGATGAAGTGAATAAATACCCCTGCATCTGAGATGGTGCATAAGAAAGGGTGACATAACAAATGATTTTGGCCCACCCACAATGGATCAGCACCAATGAGGATGTGTCGTCCATCACCCTGAGCCCCAGGCCAACGACTTTGCAGGGAGGGTAGTGCATTAGATGCAAAATATTCCTCCAGCCATTAACTTTATTACATTTTTTAATGCGAATGGTTTTTTTATAATAAAAAGTTACTTAAAAATGAGATAAAAGCTGATAGACGCCGGAAAAAGTTATTTAAAAATGAGATAAAAGCGCACATACACCGGCAGAAGTAATAACCGACATATATTTTTCGTGAATCCCCGATGCTATCACATAGCGAAGTAAAAAGCTATGTGACCGTTAGAAGGCAAAAGGTTGATATATAACACAATCTCACACAGCCGATGCTATCACTTTCATGATTCATCTCATCTTCTTCGTATATACCTTGAATTGCTTGTTTTTGTCCATATCTGTTTGCTTGTTTTTTAACATATCTGTTTGGTTTTCTGCATGGCCATGCATTTTTCTCTTTACATTCCATTTACTAGTTTATCCATTTTGTCTGGGTTGTAATTGGTGCTTTTTGTTGATTTTTCTTTCCTTTTAATTTTCCCCTTTGTGTTGGCATTGTTTGCTCCGGTTTTCTTTATTTGCAGGACGTAGAGAAGAAGATAGATGGATCCAGATGAAACCCTTTATCTTGGATTTCCATGAAGTTACGAGCAGGTATGTTCTTTTTTTTTAAATATGTAAAGAATGGGAAACTGCCCGGTAGTCTGGTAGATAATGGCCTACGCACAGGGCCCTAATAGTTGTTTTAACCACAGAGATAGGGATAGTCAGAAGCAATCTCGTAAATGGTTTGGTCTGCAGTGAAATTGTGGAGCTGAGATGACATGCTAGAGAAGATACTCACATGCATGAGATGAAACCGAATTAGCGAGATACGCCTACTCTGTCCGTCCAATAATTCTCGGTTTCATTCATTCTGTCTGTTCATTCTGGGTTCAAAGTTTAGGTCAATATACATATTGCGTGTGGTAAAAGCTACATTTACTAGTTGGACAGGATTTCTTATAAGCCTGATCGACCAAAATTTTACTCAAAGAACTAGACAATGACGTGAGCTGTATTGATGTTACATTTTATATTGTTCCTTTACTCATTTAGGGCTAACCTTAGTCCCGTCATTTTTTCGCCCAGCTGGTTTGGTTTGCAGTGAAAAGGCTGAGATGAATATGAGATGAGAAGAGAAAGATTGAGGACGAAGGCATGTTTTCTAATCATTTAATTTGTATCCTTCGTACAGCCGTCTGGTTCATTCTTATCCGTACATGCATTCTGTGCATCTTTGTTTCGTTATTATGTAGGTATGTACATTCTGTGCATTTATTCTCGATTTAATGTAAACAGCTAAATGGTTTACTGTTTAACTCAATCTACTTAGTGAATGGTTTATTATTAAGAATTAGAATTATTAGTAATGCACCTTGACGTAAATTATTTCCTTAGTTAGACTACTCAGAATTAGGTGATGTATTAATGCTACATTTCATGTTGTTCCTTTCCTATTTTAGGGCTTACCTTAGTTTCTTATTTTTACCTAGCGACGTACAGTAGAAGTTAGATCGCAAAGGTTTTATTGTCTTAGTCTAAGAGTTTTTAATTATCAGTTGTTTTATAGCGAAGTTGGGATATCGCAAGGGTTTTAACGATTACAAGACATGTACATTCCAGGTAAAGATGATTTTCTTTTAATTTCTTTGCGAGTTCTTTCTAATTGGTGAATGATTTCAAATGAACTCATATCTGCAACAGGTTAAAAACAGGATTGACCGTAGAGAGAGAAAGACTAATAACCTTTTCACAGGTTTGTTCCGGTTGCTTATCATTTGAATCTAATTAGAATGGTCGCATCATACCATACCTTACCGATTTTTAAAAGCTTTTGCCGTGATTTAGTGTAAACAGCTACCCTTTTTCATTGTCGGTTCACGGTTTAGGTCTATGATCTATCAACTTAATGTGAATGCTATATAAAGAATTACATTTAGTAATGGGACCAGGACTTAAATTATTTCTCAAAAATTTGCTTGGCCAAAATTTTACTCAAAGAACTAAATGATGACGTGAGCTAAGGGCTTAACCTTATTTTCCTTCTGTTTGCCCGGCCGATTTTATTTTGTTGCACGACACAGAGTAGAACATGAATCGCAAGGGTTTCACTGTCTTAAACTGTTTTTAATTTATAAGTTGTTTCAGCGTGAAGTTGTGGGAGTTCCCAAGGGTTTTAACCATTGCAATACATGTACAGTTATTCTAGGTAAAGATGGTTTTCTTTTAATTTCATCGGCAGTTCTTGCTTAAATTCTTAGCCAATTCTTGCTTATTGGCTAATGACTTGAAATGGACTCACATCTGCAACAGGTTAAAGGGAGAATTGGCAGTTGAGACAAAAGAAGTCTAACAACCTTTCCACAGGTTGGTTTGTGTTAAATTTTCAGAATTTACTTCAATCTGATCTAGGATCTTAACCGAGAGAACAACATGTATAGCATATCTACAGCATATCAACAATAATGCAAGCACACAAGAGACACAAAGATTTACTTGGGGAAAACCATAAAGGTGAAAAACCCCAATAACTTCCTCAGAGATAGATAGAGCAATGATACAACCAACCAAGAGAGATAGCCATAACCTAGCAGCAGATCCTACTCCTCCATAAGTGCGCCACTCCTCCTTGAGTGCATGTGTGAGAAGTGAGTGAGTAAATAGAGTGCCTCCCGCACTCTATTTATACTTGACTTGACTTGCCTTTTTACCTAACTCATGTAGGCTCGAACTTAACCACATAATATAATGCTGACTGGGCCGACCCCCAATAGGGTGGTCTAATAACCCTTTGACCCACATGGCCGACCCCCAATAGGGTGGTCTAATAACCCTTTGACCCACATGACTTATACAGGGCCGACCCCAAACAAGGTGGTCTAATAACCCATCAAGTATAAGTTACGACACTTACAATATAAATGACAACACGTCTGTATAGAGGAATAATAACATCTCTATAGGAATACAATATACATATATGTGAAATACATTCTGAAGTTACATATACATCAACACTCCCTCTTAACTAGGAAGGTATTTCTCAACACAGTTCTTCTAGCACAAGTCATCTTCTCTGGATCATCATCACTGGATAATCGTCATCAAGTCATCATCATCGTCACTGCTGCTGCTATCTCAATCAATCTCTGAATCTACTCGTCATAGGAAGTTCTAGAGAGCCAGTCCTTTTTCATACTGGATGTAGGCCCACCACCTGCAGGTCTTCATCATCACTGGCCATACTGTGGAATCCTCGGGACTTATTACGTGCGTCACAAAACCTGGCTGCAGCATCCCAGGCTATTACGAGCACACAGCTCTACCTGTAGGATCTCCCAGGAGCACATTACATGTGACCCATCACAAAACCTGGCTGAAGCATCCCAGGCTATTACGAGCACGCGGCTCTACCTGTCAGATCTCCCAGGAGCACATTACATGTGATCTCACCACAAAACCTGGCTAAAGCATCCCAGGCTGTTACGATCACATAGCTCTACCTGTCGGATCTCCCAGGAGCACATTACATGTGGTCCACCACAAAACCTGGCTGAAGCATCTGAGGCCTTTTTCATCCTGTCCAGATCTCCCAGGAGCAAATTACATGTGGTCATGGAAAAACCTGGCTGAAGCATCTGAGGCCTTTTTCATCCTGTCCAGATCTCCCAGGAGCAAATTACATGCCATAGGACAAAACCTCGCAAGAGCATCTTCCAAATATCCCAAGGCACCGAATTACATGCCATAGGCAAAACCTCGAAAGACTATCTGCAAATCTCCCAGGGCACAAATTACATGTCCTCCCAAGCAAAACCTCGCAAGAGCATTTGCCAGATGTCCCAGGGCACCGAATTACATGCCATAGGAAAAACCTCGAAAGACCATCTGCAAATCTCCCAGGGCACAAATTACATGCTTACTTGCACAACCTGATCCACGGCCACAAAGTATCATCTGATACTTATCAAACATCATCCTGATCATCATCACTGCAACATCCTGCTGCATGTCATCTGGAGAAGCTCGTCATCCACGATCATCCTGATCATACAATGCATCCATCTGATGCACACCAAGTATCCATCTGATACATACATAGGTACATGATCCACACAATGTATCCATCATCATACATGATCTACCTGATCATACAAAGATACATGATCCACACAATGTATCCATCAGCATACATGATCTACCTGATCATACAAAGATACATGATCCACACAATGTATCCATCAGCATCCAACATAATGCGTACATACATAAATGATCCAACTGATCATATCCAGCATCCAACATGATGCATACATAAAATACAAACACATGATCCAACCGATCATATCCAGCATCCAACATGATGCGTATACAAAATACATACACATGATCCAACTGATCATATCCAGCATCCAACATGATGCGTATACACATACATATAATGATCCAACTGATCATATCCAAGCAGAAACCAGAACATCATCCTGATGCTCATCATCCAGCGCTTACATCCACGGCCATGTGAAGGATCCCCCTTTCAACATGCTTGGAATGGCTTCAGCAAATGTGTCCATCACTTCTTCCTCGAAGTATCCTCGATCTGAAGCATGCCAAGCCTCTCTCTGAAGTACTCGAACTTCACCCTGGCTAGTGGCTTCGTCAGCACATCTGCAATCTGCTCGTCCGTCGCAACATACAGGAGCTTCACAGCTCCTCTCTGCACCATATCCCTGAAATAGTGATATTTGATCTCTATGTGTTTCGACCTGTCATGAAACACTGGGTTCTCGGATAGCTTCACACAACTCTGGTTATCACAGAAGATACCAGTAGCATCCAGCGGGAGTTCAAATAACTCAGACAGTAGCTTCCGTAGCCATACTTCCTCACAACTAGCTGAACAGGCTGCAACATACTCTGCCTCAACTATACTCAGTGCTACGCAGGACTGCTTCCTGCTAAACCAAGAGATCACACCTAATCCCATACTGAAGCAACACCCAGATGTGCTCTTCCTATCTGCAGCACTGCCAGCCCAATCTGAATCAACATAACCCTGCAGGTTAAACTTTTGATTCGCTTCATACTTGAGCCCATAATCCACTATACCCTTCAGGTACCTTAGAACATGCTTTACAGCAACCAGGTGAACACTCCTCGGATCCGTCAGGAATTGGCTCAATGTATTCACAGCAAAGCAAATGTCTGGTCTCGTGTTCGTGAGGTACATCAATGACCCAATCATCTGACGATACATAGAGACATCAACTGGCTCAGATGAAGCATCACAAAGAAGCTTCAGATTCGATGCCATAGGTGTGGCCATGGCCTTGCAATCCATCATCCTGAACCTCTTTAGGATCTCTACTGCATACTTCCCTTGTCCAAGGAATATTCCATCTGCACTCTGCCACACCTCCATGCCAAAAACAAATAGTGCATCATCCCCAAGTTCTTTGTCTCGAACTTGGCAGTAAGCTTCCACTGTGTGTCGGCAATCAATCTATCCTCACCTGATACAAACAAGTTATCCGCATACAAAAGTAGTATCACTGGATTGCCTTCCTCAACCTTGTAGAAAAGGTTGGAATCCGCTTTATTCTTGGTAAAGCCCAAACTGGATAGAAAGCTGTGTATCCTACCATACCAAGTTCTGCACACATATATGACTACACCATGCTGTCTTGAAATCCATCTGGTGCATCTTCTATTTCATCACTTTTGTATTTCTCAATGCTGCCATCTGCAACATGCTTGATCTGATAGTTCCATTTGGAAGTCACAAAAGACTTCCCTTCAGCTCTTGGGACCGCATCCCAAACATCATTCTTCATGATCGATGGATCATGGCATTCCATTTCTTCATCCCAAATCCTCGGAACTTCAATATCTTCAATATATATCTTTGTTGCTGGAACAAATGTTGTAGTCCTTTTGTAGGTGAAGATATACGGTCTTTCCTACAAAACAGGTTAAATTGCATGATTAGAAACATCTCACAATTTTCAGAACAAATTCTCACACATAAAGAAATATGTCATATAGTCATGCAATTATCTTAGCCAATGCTTCAATACAACATTTATCCATATCCCGTAACTTTCTAGATGCCTTCCAATCTCTACCAGAACATTGTTAAGAGTGTGCACAACTCCCAACATGTCAGCAAAGAGGTTTCATTCTAGATAAGTAGCAATGGAATGTTGTACAGTGCCATAGGCCACTTACCCATGTATATTAGTAGTATACTGTTCATCAATGCAACTATTCTAATATGCACAATACATATCCTAAGTCTAGGAACATGAGCATATACATCATTGAACAATTTTATTTAAACAAACAAATATGCAAGAAATGATAATTAAAATACTTATCTTTGTTTGTTCGTTGGGTGGACTCCCTCTGAGTCTTTGCTTCCTTGCAGGAGCTGCTGAAGTAGCTTCTTCTACACCTTTCTGTTGTGGAATGTAGAAAGATGGTCAACTCCCTCTAAATATCTACATCCTTGCAGAAACTACTGGAGTGTGCTCCTTTGCTTTCTTGCAGGAACAACTGGAGTGTGCTCCCTCTTGATCTTTGCTCCCTGGATTACCTGTTCTTGAACTCATATTCATCCTTGGTCCCTATGCATGCTTATTAGTATCATGAATGTGTTATCCTCGTAATCTCATATAAAATCATACATTCATTAGTATACTATTAAAACACAATAATCTCAAGCATGTATAGTCATGATTATTTCAAGCATAAATAATAAGCAGTAGGATTCTTATGGTTAGTCAAATCATAAAATGTCTAAACTTGTAATTACTCAAACATATGACTCTTCGGGTTAGTTGAATCATCAATCAAGATAAGAGATATAATATGCATAAAACCTGTGATTATTCAAACCTAGACCTTCATGATTCTTCTGGTTAGTCATATCATCAATTATGGTAAGAAACATAATATGCATACAACCATGATTATTCAAACCTATGACTTCATGAATAATCATTATCAACAACAGTATAAGATCCTAACACAAGGTAGGATTCTATCTTGATATAGGAAAAACATACCTGGATTAGCATGCTAGATATTTATGTCTAACATACTCACATGATGTCTTGTTGTTCTTCTTCAATGACTTGTGCTAGTAACCTGTATATCTCATAGGTTAACTATTACAAAACCAAGTTATACATACCTCGTAAATGGATCTTCTATGAGATCCATGACAATGGATGAATCTTTGTCCTCATGTTATCATGATCATATGTTCTTGGACCAGAACATGATTTGTCTTTCTTGGTGTACCTTTCATATTAGTAGACAACATAAACCTCATACAACACCATAATGCATTAGTACAATCATAAGTGTCAACACCCTAATCAATGAATATTTTCTATCATGCATTCATAATTTTGTTAAGGTGATACGACAAATCTAAACTCAAAATTGTACTAACCGTAATAACATGAAGACAAACATACCCTAAACTTAATCATGGACAAATATCGAAACATACCTCGATGAGTCATACCTGTCGAGATCGCTTGTAATCTTCTTATGTAAGGCCTTAGCCTCATCTCCCTCTGAAACAGGAACTTCTTCACTCATGCAGATGATCAATCCATCTTCTTCTAGGATTAACCCAATCCACTTGATTGCAAGAACTGGACCTGGAGCTGGATATGGGTTTGTCAGAGAAACCCCAAAAATTCAAACTTTGAATTTCAACCTTCTGGCAGGATAGAAATATGTGTCTTGATGAGCTGATCAAGCTGGTATATTCAAAATTTGAAAACTGCAAAGTTTCACTCCTCAATTTTGCCTTTGAGACTTCTGGATTCACTGGAAGTGACCCTGAAATGGGGTTTGATGAAGCCCACTCTTTTTCCCAATCAAAAGGTTTGATCCAAAGCTCCAAGCTTCTATTTTTCTGAGGAGCTTCCAGCCGTGGTCACAGATTTCAAAAATTCCCATTTTTACAGAAGCCCTAATTTTCCACTTTTCTGATCAAAGTCCCGAACTAGGGTTTGATCAATCCCGGCCTTCTGCCCAACCAAAAATTCTGATCTTGGTCTCTAAATTTCTATTTTGATGAGTATCATTCATCCGTGGTCTCCAATTATAAAAATTCCAACTTTCTCCAAATCCCTAATTTCCGGAAGCCATGAATGAAGGTACCAAAAAATAATTCTGTTTTGAAATAAATATGTACCTGATTGTTTCTGGTGTAACTCCAAAATTTTTGATCCACAGGGTCTGAAAAAGTTTCTTGAGATAGCCTGACCTGTTAGCTTTCCATCCTGACAGGTCTGACCTCAATTGGATTCTCTGAGAGAGAGTTATGGAAAATGTCGCAACGTGACCTGTTTTGGGATAATACAGGAATGCGAACTTGTACGGCGTGCCACGTGTCACTGTTTGAACTTCGGCCTCTGAAAAAGTTTCCAAAGATATCTCAGCCTGTTATATTTCCATCTTGATAGGTCTTACCTCAATTGGACTCTCTGAGAGAGATTTATGCCAAGTGTCGCAACGTGACCTGTTTATGGGATAATACAGGAGAGAGAACTTGTACGGCGTGCCACGTGTCACTGGTTCACCTTCGGCCTCTGAAAAAGTTTTCTGAGATAGTACAGTCTGTGTACTACCTGTCACGTTTTACGAAATTTCATTTGGAGCTTCCTATCCCAAGTTATGACCTTTTTCCCAAGGTCACCTGATTTTAACTCAGATCTGGAAGAGGCAGAAACCCTATATTGCACAGATCATAAATCACAAAGTACAACGAATTAAAGGTTTTCCTTTGGACACAAGGTACCTGGAGATTTATTCTTCATCGTGTAAAAATTTCAGATCCAAAAACTTCTCCAAAACTGATTTATAGCGAAAGTGCTACGACGACTGGTTTTTGCTATATCAAACCCTAGCATCGTAATTGCAACAAGTGTCATACATGCCATATCATGCCTTCTTTCAGGCTAGCTCTGATACCATGTTAAATTTTCAGAATTTACTTCAATCTGATCTAGGATCTTAACTGAGAGAACAACATGTATAGCATATCTACAGCATATCAACAATAATGCAAGCACACAAGAGACACAAAGATTTACTTGGGGAAAACCATAAAGGTGAAAAACCCCAATAACTTCCTCAGAGATAGATAGAGCAATGATACAACCAACCAAGAGAGATAGCCATAACCTAGCAGCAGATCCTACTCCTCCATAAGTGTGCCACTCCTCCTTGAGTGCATGTGTGAGAAGTGAGTGAGTAAATAGAGTGCCTCCCGCACTCTATTTATACTTGACTTGACTTGCCTTTTTACCTAACTCATGTAGGCTCGAACTTAACCACATAATATAATGCTGACTGGGCCGACCCCCAATAGGGTGGTCTAATAACCCTTTGACCCACATGACTTATACAGGGCCGACCCCAAACAAGGTGGTCTAATAACCCATCAAGTATAAGTTACGACACTTACAATATAAATGACGACACGTCCGTATAGAGGAATAATAACATCTCTATAGGAATACAATATACATATATGTGAAATACATTCCGAAGTTACATATACATCAACAGTTTGGGTTACTTACCATTTAGATCTAATTAGAATCACCGCATCATACCGTACCTAGTTTTAAAAGAGTTTCCACTGCTCTCTTATCGGATTTCTATGTTTATCTTCTTTTATTGGTTCCTATATCTATCTTCTTTAACTGGTGTTCTCTCTTATAAAGGGTTTGCTATCCAAGGAGATGAAATCAGACGGGGGAGGCGAAGAATACGACCCTTTCTTTTCTTAATATTTTGTGTGAAGAATACAACCCTGATTCCTTTCACAGGTTTGTTTGGTTGTTGTTATTATTATTATTATTCATACATACCGACCATGCTTATTTTTAAAAGTGTTTCTAGTGTCTGAACATAGTTGATTCTCAGTGTTGGGTATATCCGTTTGATTCTTACTGCCATGTATATCGGTTTAAATGGTTTGGAGTGTGCAGTCAAATTTCGGAGCGGGGATGAGATGGAAATTGGCATGCATGGTGCCCGAAGAAGGAGAGAGGACAATACGAACCGATTTTTTCTTATTTACTCGGTATTAATAATCAAAACGTCCATCCAATGCGAGTGGTCATTTGTACATGCCTCCGCGAGTGGTCTCTCAAATCACCAGTAGGTAAGTACACATCTATCACAATCTCAGTATGTACAAATTCTCAGTCACATAGGAGAGATATGTACTCCAGAGATCGGGTTTCAAATAAAATATATAAGGGAGGGATGCCAGTTGTTGGACACCCCACGTGGCTCCCTCCCCCATGCCACAATGTCGAGTCGACACGAACGCAGCCCGGGCCCAGATGGCACCGCCACCTATCGTGGTAGGTGGGCGCCATAAAGCGGCCTTTATGGCATGCTTTTTCCTGCTTTTCCAGTGCTTTTCCAGTGCTTTTCCCGCAACCTCTCCTTCCTCCTGTGTATTGTTGCTCGGGCCCTGTCTGTGAATGCTCCGCCACCCCATTTCCTATTCACTCCCACTCTGGTTCTGCACCACCCCCGCTCTGGTTCTGCACCATGGGCGCTCTAGTTCTGCCGGTATCCTGCTGTGCTACTGTCATGTGGCGGACGCTTGTTGCCTTACCCCCGGACGGATGGCGTTCACCGCTGCGGTATGTTCTGTCCGCTAGCTCTCCCGACGTTGATACTCACTCCATGCCCATAGCGCACCACAGGCCCTCAAAGTCATCTGCGGCGGACCCCATTGGAGGTTTTCATCTATTCGGTGGTGGTGTTGTTGGGTTGCTGCTCGGCTGGTTTCGCTGGTGGCGATGGTGGCTTCCATCAGGTGTTCGTTGCCTTCGTTCGGTGGCGCTGGTCCCGACTTGCTCGTGCTTCTTCGGTAGCGCTGGTCCCTTCCTCCTCACGGCGGTGGCTCGTCCCTTCCTGCTCATGGCGGTGGCTCGTCCCTTCCTACTCACAGTGGTGGCGATGGCTGTTCCTGTTCACAGCGGTGGCTTGTCCCTTCACGCTTCTTCGGTGGCGCTGGTAGGTTTCCTACCAACCATTCCCCGCATCAGTGTTTTTCAACACTCTCAACCTTCTGGGGATTTCGTGGACCATTTCTGCTGCTTTGAAAGGTTAAATTCGGGTTTTCTGGGTTGTGAATTTGTGCATTTCTGGGTTGTGAATTTGTGCATTTCTGTTGGTGAATTGGTTTGGTCCCTTCCTACTGCCGGCGGTGGCGCTGGTGCCCTCCTACTCGCACTTTGAATTCTGTATGGTGGGTTTACGTTGCGTTTGTGGCAATGGTGAAATGCATTTCGCATTAGGGTTTTTATGTGGCATCAGGGGTTTAATTTGTTTATGTTGCAGCAAGGTTTAGAGATGCTTTATAATCCAGTAGGGTTTATGAATGGTTTATTGTGCTCCTGTTAATTTGTTTATGAATGGTTTATGATGCAATAGTGTTTATGAATGTTTGAGTGTTTATTCATTTATTAGGTTGGAGGTGAATTTGTTTTGGCTGAATTATTGAAAGTTTTATGGTTTACGTTGCAATCATAATTAAGGTTCTGTGGTTAATGTTGAAGCTACATTTAAATTTTTTTTAGGGTGTATGAAGTAGGGTTTTGTTGTAGCTACATTTAAATTTTTTTTAGGGTTTATGTTGCAATCATAGTTTGGGCAGAATTATTGCAGGTTCTATGGTTTGTGTTGCAGCAGGTTCTATGGTCTGTGTTGCAACAGGGTTTGTAAATTTTTTAGGGTTTATGTATTTGTTTCGGCTGAATTATTGAAGGCTCTATGGTTAATGTTGCAGCAGTGTTTATAATTTTATTGGGGTTTATGAATTTCGTTTGTTGCTGGTTTATGTTGCAATCGTAGTTTGGGCTGAAATATTGAAGGTTCTATGGTTTATGCTACCTTATGTTGTAGCAGGGTTTGTAATTTTTTTGGGGTTATGATTTTAGTTTGTTGCTGGTTTATGTTGCAATCATAGTTTCGCCTAAATTTTCTATCTTCTATGGTTTATGTTGTAGCCGGGTTTGTAATTTTTTTAGGGTTTATGAATTTAGTTTGTTGTTTGTTAATGTTGCAATCATAGTTTCAGCCGAATTATTGAAGGCTCTATGGTTAATGTTGCAGCAGTGTATATAATTTTATTGGGGTTTCTGAATTTCGTTTTTTGCTGGTTTATGTTGCACTCATAGTTTGGGCTGAAATATTGAAGGTTCTATGGTCTATGCTGCCTTATGTTGTAGCAGGGTTTGTAATTTTTTGGGGGTTTATGATTTTAGTTTGTTGCTGGTTTATGTTGCAATCATAGTTTGGCCTGAATTATCTATCTTCTATGGTTTATGTTGCAGTCGGGTTTGTAATTTTTTTAGGGTTTATGAATTTAGTTTGTTGTTTGTTAATGTTGCAATCATAGTTTCGGCCGAATTATTGAAGACTCTATGGTTAATGTTGCAGCAGTGTTTATAATTTTATTGGGGTTTATGAATTTCGTTTGTTGCTGGTTTATGTTGCAATCATAGTTTGGGCTGAATTATTGAAGGTTCTATGGTTTATGATTTTAGTTTGTTGCTGGTTTATATTGCAGCAGTGTCCCTAAATTTTATCTGGTTTATGAATTTAGTTTGTTGTTGGTTTATATTGTTGATTTTTATCGCAGTAGAATGGTAATAGTTAAAAGGCAAAACTGCATCATACAGGGGATGGATGGCAGTTGACAACAATGACTTTTCCATTGTCTCATCTTATTGGAAGAATACCCATAATTCAGTTGTTGATATCAGCAAGTTTGCCAAATTGGCTATTGTTGATGCATTTTACAAGCGATCTGCTCCACCTTATGATCTGCTGTTGTTGATGCAGTTTACAAGTTGCATGCTATTGTTAAATTACAAGTGTATGATGCAGTTTTTACTTTTACCTATTAACATGAAGTGATCTGCTGCATCTTATCTACTGTTGTATGATCTGCTGTTGTATGATGCAGTTTTTACTTTTACCTATTAACTTGAATTATGGGCAAAATAGAAAAAGTTAAATTAGTTGTTGCATTATGGGCAAAATAGAAGAAGGTAAATTAGTTGTTGCATTATGGGCATTTATATAGACATAGTTTTATTAAACAGTTTGTGTGCTTGATTATTGTTGTCTGTTGTTATAGCCTTCAAAAGGATATTGAATTTGTTTATAGGAATGTACATACACTGGATCTAATTTAGGCCTGTTATGTTGATTACTATGATACTGTATTAAGTTGTAATAAGTCATGCATGAGATCCCTCCATGGAACATTCCTTATAGAAGCATTATTAATAATAGGAGAGAAATATGGACCATGTTGCAGTATAGTTAGCATCGAATGGATGGGTATCACACCCATGCAATGGTTCAACCCCATTCCTAACTGCTAGTTTTAGGAATATAGGGGTCAAGAGTTGTAAACCATAGAACCAACTGCACCATAAACCATAGAACCTTCAATAATTCAGCCCAAACTATGAAACTTCAATAAACCTTAGACCCTGCTGCAACATAAACCATAGCCCACGATATCATCTAGGATGAAGCTATTATAGTGGTCTTGGGATTCTTCTATCTCCCTTTGAATTTTGGGCATATGGTTGTAATCCCATTGGGTTGTAATTCAGCCGAAATGACTACAACATAAACCATGGACCTTGCTGCAGCATAAACCCTAGAATTCATAAACACTGCTGCAACAACATTAACCATAGAGCCTTCAATAATTCATAGAATTCATAAATTCAGAAACCCCAATAAAATTATAAACACTGCTGCAACATTAACCATAGAGCCTTCAAGAATTCGGCCGAAACTATGATTGCAACATTAACAAACAACAAAATAAATTCATAAACCCTAAAAAAATTACAAACCCGGCTGCAACATAAACCATAGAAGATAGATAATTTAGGCCAAACTATGATTGCAACATAAACCAGCAACAAACTATGATTGCAATGGTTGGGCATATGGTTGTAATCCCATACTACTACAACATAAGCCATGGACCCTACTGCAGCATAAACCCTAGAACCTTCAATAATTCATCCCATACTACTGCAACATAAGCCATATACTCTCTGGGTGGCGGAGCGTTCACAGACAGGGCCCGAGCAACAATACACGGGAGGAAGGAGAGGTCGTGGGAAAAGCGCCCACCCACCACGACAGGTGGCGGTGCCATCTGGGCCCAGGCTGGATAAGTGCCGACTCGACAGCATCGCATGGGGGAGGGAGCCACGTGGGGTGTCCAACAACTGGCATCCCAAACTATGATTGCAACATAAACCAACAACAAACTAAATTCATAATCCCTAAAAAATGTTAATGAAATGTTTAATTGGAGTACATTAAAGCTGGCTGTTGAAATGATGAAATTGTATATTAAACCTTATGATAAACCCCTGATTACAATGCCGCAAACATCAGGGAACGATATGACCTAGGATTGTACCCAAAAATGTATAGGATTGTATACAAAATGGCCATGTTGCATTAGTTAGACCTAGTGATTACAAAATCCACAATGCAATGTGGTCACAACAAAAACTTTGGCATCCCTATATGACACTCCTATGCTTGATGTCATCCAAGATCTTCACTTCCCAATATTGTTGAGTTTCCTGCTTGATCCAAGTTGGTTGGCATACCTAACAATAGCTGATTAGGTTGTGGCTGGTTGCCTCCATATGATATCCAATTTGCTTCTTGTAGCCATGGAGGAATTGAGTAGCCACAGTGCACACTTGTGCTACTAACCCCTGCATTGGGTTGAGCCCCCCGATAATCATACATATGTCTGACACCTGCACTTGTAGGAGGGAATAAAGTGGGCATGCGCACTTGTTGATAGCGGGGGACTTGGATGTTTAGGAGGTCTTGGAAACATGGAGTATTATCGGCAAGATGTTCCAATGTGTTTGGCATCATCCTACTCCCCTCCACTATGTTTTCATCAATGGCAGAACTTTTTGCCACCCCTTGTTCTTTTTGAAGCAATTGTTGAACCTTTTTCAATTCCTTTTCATGCCTTGCCATTTGTTTTTGATGAGCCTTTTTTTGTCTTTCTTTCTCTCTTTCAAGCCTCTCCTGTGCTCGAATTTCTGTTGCAGCAATCCTTGCAGCCTTCTTTTCTTTAGCTAAGTCCCTCTTTTTCTACTTTAAATCCTGGAGTTCAAGTTTCCTTTGTTCAGACTCAACCAATAGTTTTATATAGTCCTCTGAGGTGAGTAACTGTGAACTTCGGCATAGACGAAGATTGTCTGCTGGAAATTGCCTTCTTTTTGCTGACATTCTCTCTACCGGTAGCTTTAGAAACCGACCAAGCAACTGGCCCTTCTTTGACACTTGCTGCTCCTTGCTTGACACTTGCCTCTCAATATTTGGGTCAATGTTCTCCTGCTCTATCTGAACCATATTATCCTCTTCAGCTGGAACCTCGTTGTGGACACTATCTTCTTCCAGGTTTCCATTGTCCACAAAATAATGAACAATTTCTTCTTCCAATTCTCTGGGATGTGAAGGCATGTTCATGCTTTCTTCATTTGTCCTTGAGACAATATTTTTGTCCAAATTCATCATGGCTTCTACCAACCATGATGGTGGGGTAACCTGGCTTGGCAAAGGCAATTCTCCATTGCTGCTTCTTGGTGCATGGTCAACGTTTTCATTGACATGAACAGAAGCAGAAGTTGCAACTGTTTCTTGCATAGAGACATTAAGAAGATTAGAAGTAAAAGTTGCAGCTGTCTCAGTTGGTGTATGTACCTCCATGTTACTGTCAATTGGTTCATTGTTATATTGTGTTTCACTTACCTGTTCTTCTTCATCACCACAATATGGTCCTCCTTGAGAGAGGGATATCATATGATCAGCAGCAACAACGTCTTCCTCTACCTCCACATCTTCTTGGCCAGCAACATGTGCTTGGACATCCCCTTCTTCCTGACCATTCAGATCAAATCCCAGGCTACAACTAGTATCATGCATGAGAGCCTCAAAATTCAGTGGCCATATTCCAGCCCTCCTAAACCCAGCCTTGATATTCGTAGGTGTGAGAGCCCTTTTAAAGGCTTTACTTGCAAGCTCGGCTAGCTCAAACCTTTTTACCTCTACCCCTGGATTCTGTGCCATCCACGAAGCTCACTCACCCCTGAAATAGTTCTTGAAAGGCCCGAACACACTGACATCTAGGGGTTGCAATCTGTGAGTGGTATGAGCAGGCAGTGTCAACAGGTCGATGCCCAAATTGTTAGCCTCCTTGATTGTTTGCACAGCAATGTGGCTTCCATGACCATCTAAAACCAGCAAGTGTCTATTTACAGGTGAGACACTGCCTGGTATAGATGCAACAAAGTGATTAAGCCAATTCAAAAAGAGTTCTTTGGTCATCCAAGCATGGGGATGTGCAGCCATGCATGCACCTGGTTCACAATTCTATATATAGTTTTTGAGTTGAGTTTTACCTTTAAATAGATAAAATCCTAGGATTGAAGCACCAATTGCATTGACACAACAAAGAATAATGATCCACTCCCTGCTTCTAGGAAAAATATTTGGCACATTACGACTCCCTCTCTTGGCAATTACATGCATGCCACAGTTCCTTCCTACCTGTAAACCTGTTTCATCACAGTTCCATATATGGTCTGGAGCATACCCATGGTTCTCATATGCACTAGAAAGGGTGGCATAGAACTTAGTCAGAATTGAAGGCCGTAGATTTAGAGCCCTGTCTCTATCTAGGCCCTCAGCTGTATGCAGCACAAGGTCTGGATGACTTTTTTTAAACCCAAACCACCATGACTTACCAGGAAACCCATCTTTGAAGGGGTTTGGCCTCCCTTGACAGATTTGAGCTACTGTGGATTTTAGCTGTATCAGCTCTAGCCCATGTCCCATTTCAACCATCTCCTTACACCACTGAACCACCTCGGCCTCCTCCTCTTCACTCATAACTGTAACAGGCCCTCTGCGCTTTGTATGTGTGAGTCCATTTATCCAATAATGTACTGAAGAGGTAGCAACTCCATGTTTTTTAGCAGCAGCACGAATGGAATATCCATTGAACTCTATATCATCAATAGCAGCTAGCATGTCTTCTTTTGTCCAACCTCTTATTGCAGTGATTTTGGTGACTGAACCTGTTCCTTGAACTGTGGTTGGAAGTGACTGTGTGGTTGGTGGTGGGACAACAATGTCCTCTTCCACCACATTGTCATTCTCAACAACATTGCTGGGAGCATTGTTGGCATTTGAATGATCGAGCCTCTCCTCATCCGATGAGGTGCAGCGTAGCTGGGCACCCTTACTCAGTCGACGACTTGTTCTCCTTGCATTGCTGACTCTTGCCATGCCTACAACAACCTGCACATTTAGAAGGGAGGCTGGTTATGTAGAAGAAACTGGAAGTTGATTATAACAGAAACAAAAACATAAATAACATAAATAACATAACTCGAAACATAAATAACATAAATAACATGAATAACAGAAACATAAATAACATAAATAACATGAATAACATAACTAGAAATAACATAAACAGAAACATAAATAACATAAACAGTAACCTGAATCTACTGTGCACACAGTTCTGCTGGTATGCCTCCATTGTGCACACACTTCTGATGGTATGCCTCCACTGTGCACACACTCTGTTGTTCGAATTTCTGAATCTCAACTGTGCACACACTCTGCTGGTCGAATTTATGAAATGCATCTTCATAAGGGTTGTGGTTCATTTATAGCTTTTTGCTATTGAATTGGGTTGGTAAGAAGGTTGCACATGGATTGCAATCTCTCAAATTTGAATGTGTGTTGTGGATTGATTTGAAAGTGATCCAATGGTTGGGAGCTTGTCATTGTGGATCCCTGTGCCTTCATATGTTTCATGATCTGTGTGCTTCCATCTGTTTAATGTGTGCATTTAATGGGTAGGTGTCATTTATTGAATACAGTGGGTTGGAATGTTGAACAATCTTGCAGTTATGGCTGACACTATCTTTTTTGATACTTGAACAGATTTCAATGAATGTTTGAACAGGTTTTAATGAATGTTGGGTATTTAGGCTCCAATACATATTCGTGGGTCCTCCTTTGATAGGTACCTTGCACTAGGTGGCAAAAACGAGTTCAGTAGGTGGCAAAAACGAGTTGGGTTATTTAGTTGTTCATGTACTTCTGGATCCTTGAGTAGATCTGTACTTGGTTGGGACAAGATGTTTTGTACAGTTTGTCATATAAAGACTATTTATTGACACCTATTGGCCCAGTCAGTTAATGGGCAATTTTTGGACATAATTTAAATATTTTCTGCACTTAATATGGAATGTGTATATTTAATTTATGGGTTTATTTGTGTCATCATATGGTGGTTGTGTGGGACCAGTACTGTGACAACTACTGGTCCCTGTTCAACAATAGACAACTCTCCCCTACTAGGAACTAGGAAGGGTATGCTATTTAATCAAGAGGGCTCACGATCCAACCCGGACAATTGAGTGCGAAATTGATGCGATAGATCAATGATTTGGAATTTTGTGTGTGGCTGAACATGTCCTCATTTTGTCCTTTGTTTAAGAGTGAGCGTGAAATAGAATTGTGATCACGATTCATAGCATCGCTGCCCCTTTGTGAGTGGCTCAACACATTCATTCTATCATTGTTTAATAACAAGTGTGAAATAGAATTGAGATCAAAACATGTCCATGTAGGGGTCGTTGTCGTTGGTGGCAAATGTATAAACGGAGCTTTCCCGTTAGGTCAATTAGAAAATGTATAAGTGTTGCTCAAAATTATTTAAAGTCAATTAGAAAATGTATAAGCGTTGCTCAAAATTATTTAAAGACATTTTGTTTTCTTAGTTTGTTTCACTTTTCATATTTTTATAACAAATTTTATTTAAATTTCGAAACCATAGAGAGGTTTTCATATAACATGAGCAGAGATATTAAATTCCAGTCATCTTTAGACCTACATTAAGAGAGTTGAAATTTACGACTTTATAAGATAATTTCAAATCGTGACATAGGTAATTTCGATCTCGACATAGGTAGTTGTTTATTTTTCAATAGTGATCTCAAGGGAATCTTGAGTATTGCACGGCTTTGTGGAGCTTCAACACTATGGACTTTGTGCAACTTGCATTTCTGATGTTTTTATTAATATCAAAATATCAGTAATGAAGAGGGAAGTGATATTTAATTTGAAAATATACACTTAAATGTTAATATTGTTGTATAAAAGATGATTTTTAAGAATAATTTAACTTTGTATATTTATTTGGTCTCTTCTTCATCCAACGAGACCTTACTCCATCCTCCTCACATTAACCTATTATTTATGTGAGTATCACTCTTAGTAACCTTGATAGGTAGGGTCAATTGAGAGCATGGTCCTTGACTACTTGGCCTAATGTGCTAACCACACTCATTTAATAAAATTAATGTAGTGAAGGATTCCTTGCCTTGTTTTTTCCTTAGTCTTTGTTAATGGCCCACCTTATGGGTGGGGCCTATATGCATTCTTTTGTTTCAGGGTCAAACTCCCATCATTTGTCCTTTGACTTTGACTTTTACCCTTTTGGGCATCCCTTCCATTTATTTCCTTGGAATTTTCTGAACTTGTGAAGTGTTCCTTGCAATATTAGGGCTATGCCCCTTTGTTTAATTTATTTACATTTTCCTACTATTGCTATAAGTTGGATCCTCATCCAACATTAATAAAGCTCTCTACCCCTTGATCATGAGCTAGATGTGAAGAGTCAGAAAATTGGGTTCATTATTGGTGATAACCATGCTTCCATTATATAAGGCATGTTCTTTTTATGTGGGGGCAAAAAGGAGCACATCAAACTTGAACTTTCATGTTACTCTGCCCTATGATGATTTTTTGAAGGTGCTTTAACCTTGCGTGAATGTTTGTTAGTCTAGTGGAGGGCCCCTTGACTTGAGTTATCCTCGGTCATTGTCAATAGACTCAACTTTCAATAGTCTCAACTCTCCTTGATGGGTATCATGTGTGGTTTCTTCCCATTGAAACTATTACACCACCCACATAATAGAGTGCTTTCGGGCAAAATCTCATGAATTTTCTCATTCAAACACTTCACATTTTTATATAATTTTTTGTGCTTCTTACTTTACATTTTTGTATAAATTTCTATGCTTCTCTTTTAATTTAGGATTCATTTTACTTGCTTGAACCCTTCAACTCCTCTTAGGAACTCCTCCCTTGTGGGCACTCTTGTATGATTTTGTATTGTGTTTTTATGCTTCTCCATGGAGCTTTTACTTCCATCTTGGAGACCTCACACATCCTTTATGTTTCATGATTTTTGTAGGGTCCTTTGACATACACTTCCTTAATTTTTCAGGATTAAGAGTGAGTATGTTGTTTGGTGACTCCCATATTTTTCATTACAATAATTCGTACCTATATTAATGATGATAGTGTGCACAAGAGTGCACATTCACCTCCTTTTCCTTGGTCATATTAATGGTTTGTTGCCATAAAATTTGTTCAATCCTCCACTCTTGAAGAACCACTCGATAAAATTTATAATTTCTGTAACACTGGGATTCGCTAATATTGTTTTCTTGGCATGCCCAATGAACTATTATAAATTCTTTCATCTTGCTTCCAAACATGAGTCGTCACTCTATCCATTTTTTTAAGTTAATTTGGTTTCTTGAATAATGATGATATCATGGTTTGGTTTTCAAGACCTTGCTTCTTTTTAGTCTTATTTTCTTTGATTTGGAACCTACTACCCTGATTTTCTAGCATACAATACTCATGGTAAAACAAAAATATTCTTTTTGATAAGATGATTCAGGGTTTCTTGAAATAATAGATTGAATATGCCCCAAAGGTTATTAGGCCCGACGAGGGTTATACCCATTTTGCCTCTCTTAGTTGAAATGTCAAATAATATGAATTCGACATGCATTTGCGATGTTTGCATGGATCCCTTCAGGAAAATTTAAGCCAGTTGATTTGATACTAGGACCCAGACAAGTTTACAACTTCTAGATCTAGTGCCTAATAGGATCGAGACTTTTTCAAAGCATCTCAGTAGAAGGCTCCTTTGAAGATCATCCTTGAATGTCAGTGATGATGTAAGGGATTGGAATCATACTCCCCTATCCTCAAGAGAGAACTCGCTAAGGTAATAACCAAGAGAGAGTTCAAGGGTTAAGGATTAGGGTTTAAAGCATTGTGATCTTCTACAATATTTTCAATAGAAAGATAAGGAGAAGCAACATAATTATTTGGATCCTCTCCTTTTTGGGCCAAATTTGAGAACTGGTTTTGAAATAGAATATTCACAATCATCCTTTTTTAAGGGTTTTGTTAGAGATTTACTTTCCAAGTGACCATATTTATATAGACTTGGCCTTTTACAAAGAATGTTTTGATAATCAACAAAGCAAAAAGTTCACATAGCAGCCTTAGATTCCAAAGGTGATCCCAATAGTCAATAATCAACACTATGTTAGCTTGTGACCTATAGGGTAATGTAGTTATGCTTTGTGACCTCTTTACCCTATTTTATTTCAACTTTATTGCTTGTTTAACTACATTTGTTATTTACTCCATTTCTTGCATGCTTGATTGGTTGCCTAGAAATTTATTTGCTTTACTTATTTTAAGTTTTTGCAGTTGATCTTTTGCAATAACTTGTTTGTGAACATTTTCTTTATTGTTCATTCTTTTATCCTACCTAGTTTTTTGTTTTGTTTTAAAATGGCCTCCTTTTATCGTGATGATGTTATCTTTTGACATTACTCGGGAAGTATTTACACCATGTTTGGGGTTGCTTCATCAGATTTGGGGTACATGGTGTATGATTAGCCCTTGGATGGTCTATGATGGATTTGAACATTCGAGGTTGCTTTCTCAATGATTGATTAGCTCCTAGATAGTCTATGATGGATTTCCACATTGGAGGTTGCTTGAATTGAATTGGATGCTTGCATGACATTCTTCCTTGGATCATTGGAGATCTTCAGACAACTTGGGACATTATTCATGTTTGCTACGTGTAGATTGGTTTCTTGCTTGAGAGGATGCCCTACATCAGAGGATGAACATTTGACATTTCAGAAGAGGCGCATTTGACATTTTGGAGGATGCTTGCATGGAGGCATGGAGTGTGTGGGTTGTGGAAATGTTTATGTAGGGGGGACAATGGAACACATGGATTAGGATGAGCATTGTATTCCTTGGAGGCTTGGATGAGGAGCTTTGACTACATCTTATGGAACACCCTTGAATTGGAGCCTTGCTTGTTTACAATATCACCTTAGAGTTTGACATGTGTACTCTTGGAATGTAATGCTTCACATGTGTGAGCCTACTTGTGTTTGTAGTGGGTTGCTTGTAATGGTTTAGGCCCATGTATATATTGTGTACAATATCACCTTAGACCTTGACATGTGTACCCTTGGAATGTAATGTTTCACATGTGTGAGCCTACTTCTGTTTGTAGTAGGTTGCTTGTGAAATTTTTCCCATATATGAATTGTTGGCATCTCTTACCTTTCATATATATAGAGGAAGGAGAGAGTCATTCTTATCATCATCATTGATAACGACCTATGCATGACTATTTTATGACAACATGAATTTGAGTTTGATGTTAGGAGAATCCAAATAGGCATGAAAAGATTCTTGAAACATTTACGAAAAATAAGTGAAGCACCACTGTAATCTATGTACTTTTGCATTGTAAAGAATCTATCAAAATTGAATAATTAACAATGAACAAGTTGGTATCGCTTGAGAAGATTGCTTTGACTATTTTGTCAAAAAATAGGAAAAATTAGAACCGAGATTCATGCTTTTATGATGTACTATTTAGTATTTATTGTGTACTTTTCTTCTTGGAGTAAAGAACCATGGTTCATGAGGAAACCTTTGGAGGAGTTTTGAACTCTAGAAAGAATATTCTTTTTGGGACCTTTATCTTATGAGATGCTTGGGACGGTTCTTGTGAGCTAGGTGTTGGAGATGATGATATCATTGTGCCTTGATCATCTTGTTTTATAGTTGTCAGGAGAAGAACACACTTGTCTCTCTCCCCTCCTTGTACTTTCTCTCTTGTTTTGAAGGTGCTATGGTTTCTTGGAGCTTTTGGAGCATCTTGAAAACTAGGGTTAGGGTTTCATCCCTTGGAGGTATTGGAGCTAGGGTTTTGCGATTAAACCCTAGATTGTACTTGTTGAGGATTTGGGAAGAGGAGAAGTCTTTCCTAGTAGGACTTGCTGTGATCCTTGCTTGGTATAGGTCCTTGGTGTTGGTAAGGATTTTCTCAGTTTTCTTTAGATAAGTATTTGGAGATCTAGAGGATTGTACTAACCTTTGTATGACGCTATGGTATGCACATAAACTTAATATTTATACATGTATACGAAGTTTTCAGCTGTCCTAATTTGTTTTATTGCAGATTTGGTTTTTAGCAATCATCTTCATGATTTGGTCATTTTGACACTTGTATATCTTGCTGATTTGACATAAGTTAAAGCTGAAATTGTTAAGTGATTTAGCATTAATATTGAAGAATATAGGGGAGATTTATTGTTGCAATTTGTTCCATGATAAAGTGATTTTCAAATTTGGTTTATGCATGATAAGATTTCCCTAAAGGGTTGAAACTTGTTGGCACACACTAGTATCTTTTCTCTAAAGGGCTGAAACTATTTGGCACACATTGGTATCTTTGATTGGGGTTATTAAGAGGTGAAATATATCATTTGTTTGTTGTTGTTTCATCATATTTCATAACATACCTAAGGCTAAAATTTATAGGTTTAATATTTGGGAAACCTCTAGAAGAGGTGAAATTTATGAATTCTCAGATCTTGAAAATTTCTATAGATGAGACTAGTGCACCTAGATTTAAAATCATGGGGAAAGCATTAGCACCATTCAATGTGGATATATTTAGCTAAGAAACCACATGTTGGGGTCTATATCTTTTTAGTCACATAGGATGTGTACCTAGCCTTGGCCTCTATTGCATGTGTTGGTGCACATCCACAAGTGTGAACACATGTGGACTTGAACCTTGGTGGAGGCTATATTAGCTACACTTTCACCATTGACATTTTCCTACCCAATTTAATTATTCCATGCTTTTGTTCTTGGCATGTACTCATTTGACATGTATAAAACCGTGCTTTCACTATATGGGGCATGTTTCTCCTAGTGCATGGGAAAAATGTAGCATGCAAAATTAGATCTTTTATTTGATTCATCTTTGTGATATTTTACAAGGTGCTCCTCTCATCTATTTTTATAAGAACAATTTAATTTAGCTAATTAGGATCCTTCTTTTTTACAAACAATGAATTAGCTCTTTAATATATATTTGACTCCAATATCATTCTCACCCTATACCTTCATTGGACCTCACTAGTTAGGGTGAATTTAGAGTGTTGGATTTGACTACCCAATTTAATTTGTACTCATATTAATTTAATGTAGTCCTTTTGCTCGAGTTCCTTGCATTTGTTTATCCTTGGTATTTGTCTATGGACTCACTCCATGATGTGGTCCATGAGTATTTTACTTCATTAAGCTGGAAACCCACAGATCTAGATTGAGGCACTAAAAGAAAAATGGAGCCTTTGAAGCCAACCGTCCTCGAGAAAGAAGGATGGAACCTTAGATCTATATGTAGGCACTAAGAAAATGGAGCCTTGGGCCTATGTGCACTTTAGAAACAACTATAGTAACCCTAGCGCACTGCAAAAATAGGCTAGAAACTCAGTCACTAAGAAATCGAGTCTTGGCGCCAAGCGCCCATGAGAACTAGGGATTAAAACCCTAGATCTAGGTAGACTCATTGAGATTTGGAGCTGCTAAAACAAAGCACATTGGGTAAATTGTTGGAGAACCCTAATGCATTGTCCAAAAATGGAACTGGAAACCCTGAGAAGGGTGTACTTAATATGCAACAAACCCTTGCTGGAGTATTTACTGAGCGTTGCAAATGCTAAAACCCTGAAGAGGGTGCTGATATTTGATACCAAATTGTCCCTGAGGATGGTGTACAACATCGTTGAAGTCCCTAAGGAGCCTAGGAGGATGAATTTTGAAGAAGGTTGAAACCTAAATGATAGAGGATGCTAGGGAGAGGAGTGGCATTGGAGTGGAGGACCCGAGTGCCAGAGAAACCCTTGCGCTACACCTAAGAAATTCTAAGAGAAGGTGAATATCTTACTGTCTATCCTTGTTGTCGAGCAGAAGTTGGTTGAGATCTAAGCTTTGATAGTATGACACCAATTGATCTGCATGCATATCTGAATAATAATGAAGAACATAAAAACTAAATAGAAATTTACAATCAAACACCATAGACTTAAACCAAAGACCATTAACTTTATTATGAGACAACTGAGCCTTTTATAAGCAAAGCCACCTTTAACCTAATCTCTTATTAATTGGTTACAATAAATTGAGTTCACACTTGCTAATGAAAAAGAAAGGAGCAACTCCATTTTAAGGAGTGTCATTCTCAATTAGAGTGGCAAAGGAAGGGGTGCACCCTTCTTGCTGTCCCAATCACAACCAAAAACTCTGAGATGTTTAAGAGTGGGATTTTTACCAATCCATGCATCATGTGGATTTTTGTCAATTAGTGTTGATGTATTTGATCGATTTACCAAGTAACATGTAGTATCCATTGTTGATGTATATGTAACTTCGGAATGTATTTCACATATATGTATATTGTATTCTTATAGAGATGTTATTATTCCTCTATACGGAAGTGGTTGTATTCCTATAGAGATGTTATTATTCCTCTATACGGAAGTGTAGTCATTTATATTGTAAGTGTAGTAACTTATACTTGATGGGTTATTAGACCACCTTGTTGGGGTCGGCCCTGTATAAGTCATGTGGGTCAAAGGGTTATTAGACCACCCTATTGGGGGGTCGGCCATGTGGGTTAAAGGTTTATTAGATTATCCTAGTGAGGGTCGGCCCAGTCATCATTATGTTAAGTGGTTAAGTTGAGGCCGACCTAGTTGAGTAAAGGTCAAGTCAAGTTAGTGTATAAATAGAGAAAGTGTCTCTCTCATTTTACACATTCTATTCTCTCACTCACACTTGGGAGAGTGGCGCACTTGTGGAGGAGGAGGCTCTGCTGCTAGGAAAAGACCATCTCTTGTATTCTGGTTGTATCATTGCTCTATCTATCTCTGAGGAAGTTATTGGGGTTTTTTACCTTTATGGTTTTCCCCAAGTAAACTCTGTGTCTTTTGTGTGCTTGCATTATTGTGTCCATGATTGATGTGCTGTAGATTTGCTATACATGTTGTTCTATCAGTTAATATCCTAGATCAGATTGAAGTAAATTCTGAAAATTTAATATGGTATCAGAGCTAGCCTAAAAGAAGGCATGATATGGCATGTATGACACTTGTTGCACTTACGATGTTAGGGCTTGGTATAGCAAAAACCATTCATTGTAGCACTTTCTCTATAAATCTATTTTGGATAAGTTTTCGGATTTGAAATTTTTACAGGTCGAATATCAGATCCCCATGTACCTTGTGTCCAAAGGACAACCTCTAATTCGTTGTACTTTGTGATTTATGATCTGTACAATATAGGCTTTTTGCCTCTTCCAGATCTGAGTCAAAATCAGGTGACCTTGGGAAAAAGGTCATAACTTGGGCTAGGAAGCTCCAACTGAAATTTCGTAAAAATTGACAGGTAGTACACAGACTATACTATCTCAGGAAAAAATTTCAGAGGTCGAAGTTGAACCAGTGACATGTGGCATGCCGTACAAGTTCGCTCTCCTGTATTATCCCATAAACAGGTCATGTTGTGACACTTGGCCTAACTCTCTCTCAGAGAATCTAATTGAGGTCGGACCTATCGGGATGGAATTATAACAAGTTGAGATATCTCAAGAAAAATTTTTAGAGGCTGAAGTTGAACCAGTGACACGTGGAACGCCGTACAAGCTTGCTCTCTTGTATTATCCCATAAATAGGTCATGTTGTGACACTTGGAATAACTCTCTCTCAGAGAATCCAATTGAGGTCAGACCTGTCGAGATGGAAAGATAACAGGTCGAGCTATCTTAGGAAAATTTTTCAGACCCTGTGGATCGAAAAGTTCGGAGTTACACCAGAAACAATCAGGTACATATTTCTATCAAAACAGAATTATTTTTGAGCACCTTCATTCATGGCTTCCAGAATTTAGGGCTTCAGAGAAAGTTGGAATTCTTGTAATCAGAGACCATGGCTGAATGATACTCATAAAAATTGAAATTTAGAGACCAAGATCAGAATTTTTGGTTGGGCAGAAGACAAGGCTTGATCAGACCCTAGTTCGGGACTTTGATCAGAAAAGTGGAAAATTAGGGCTTCTATAAAAATGGGAATTTTTGAAATCTGTGACCACAGCTGGAAGCTCCTCAGAAAAATAGAAGCTTTGAGCTTTAAATCAAACCTTTTGATTGGGTAGAAGAGTGGGCTTCATCAAACCCCAGTTCAGGGTCACGTCCAGTGAATCCGAAAGTTTCAAAGGAAAAATTGAGGAGTGAAACTTTGCAGTTTTCAAATTCTGAATATACCAGATTGATCAGCTCATCAAGGCGCATATTTCTATCCTTTCGGAAGTTTAAATTTCAAAGTTTGAATTTTTGGGGTTTCTTTGACAAACCCTAATCCAGCTCCAGGTTCAGTTCTTGCAAATCAAGTGGATTGGGTTAATCCTAGAAGAAGATGGATTGGTGACCTGCATAAGTGAAGAAGTTCCTGTCTCAGAGGGAGATGAGGCTAAGGTATTCCATAAGAAGATTACAAGCAATCTTGACAGGTATGGCTTACAGGTATGTTTCATGGTTAAGTTTATCATATGTTTGTCTTCATATCATTACAGTACAATCTTGATTAATTACTAGACTTGTCGTATCACCTTAATAGAAGATATTCATTGATTAAGGTTTTGACACTTATGAATGTACTAATGCATTGTGATGTTGTATGAGGTTTATGTTGTTCGCTAACATAAAAGATACACCAAGAAAGACAAATCATGTTATACTTCAAGAACATATGATCATGGTGACATGAAGACAAAGATTCATCCATTGTCATGGATCACATAGAAGATCTACTTTCGAGGTATGTATAACTTGGTACTACAATGGTTAACCTATGAGACATGCAGGTTACTAGCACAAGTCATTGAAGAGAACCAGAAGACATTATGCAGGTATGTTAGACATAACTAGCTAGCATACTAATCCAGGTATGTTTTTCCTATATCAAGCTAGAATCCTACCTTGTGTTAGGATCTTATACTGTTGTGTTGTTGATAATGATTATTCATGAAGTCATAGGTTTGAATAGTCATGGTTTTATGCAAATTATATCTCTTATCTTGATTCAATGATTTAACTAACCAAAAGAGTCCTATGATCAAATAAGAATATGTATGAGTAAAAGAAGGCTTCCATGAAACCTTGAATACTAATGTTTATTATCTGTGTTTGAAATGATCCTGACTATACATGCTTGAGATTATTGTGTTTTGATAATATTAAGATTATACTAATGAATGTTTGATTATGTATGAGACCTAGAGGATAACACAATGATGATACTAACAAGCATGCATAGGGATCGAGAATGAATATAAGTTCAAGGACAGGTAATCCAGGAAGCAAAGATCAAGAGGGAGCACACTCTAGTAGTTTCTGCAAGGATGCAGATATTCAGAGGGAGTTGACCACTTCTCACAATCCATATCAGAATGGAGTTGTAGAAAAGAAGCAAAGACTGAGAGAGAGTTAACCCAACAATCAAACAAAGATAAGTATTTGAATTGTCATTTCTTACATAGTTGTTTGTTTAAATAATTTGATTCAATAATGTATATACTGATGTTCATACAATTAGGTTGTGTATTATGCATATTAGAATAGTTGCATTGATGAACAGTATACTACTAATATACATGGGTAAGTGGCCTATGGCAATGTACAACATTCCATTGCTACTTATCTAGAATGAAACCTCTTTGTTGACATGTTGGGAGTTGTCCACACTCTTAACAATGTTCTGGTAGAGATTGGAAGTCATCTAGAAAGTTATGGGATATGGATAAATGTTGTATTGAAGCATTGGCTAAAGATAATTGCATGACTGTATGACATATTTATTTATGTGTAAGAATTTGTTCTGAAAACTATGAGATGTTTTCTAATCATGCAATTTAACTTGTTGTGTAAGAAAGATCGTATACCATCACCTACAAAAGAAGGACTACAACATTTGTTTAGCAACAAAGTTATATGTTGAAAATATTGAAGATATTGAAGTTCCTAGGATCTAGGAAGAATGCCATGATCGAGGAGTATCAGTCGATCATGAAGACGTTTGGGATGCGGTCCCAAAGGGTAGTCTGTAGTGACTTCCAAGAGGATCTACAAGATCAAGCATGCTGCAGGTGGTAGCATAGAGACTTTTGCTCCTGTAGCAAGATACACTTCCATTAGATCTATACTTGCTCTGGCTGCAGTGATGAAGTGGAAGATACAACAGATGGATTTCAAGACAGCCTTCTTGAATGGTGTAGTTGAAGAAGAAGTGTATGTGGAGAAGCCACTTGGTTCAAAGACACATGACAGGGAGTCATATATGTGCAGAACTTGGTATGGTAGATAGCTTTCTATCTAGTTTGGGCTTTGCCAAGAGTAAAGCGGATTCCAACCTTTACTACAAGGTTGAGGAAGACAATCCAATGATACTACTTTTGTATGTGGATGACCTGTTTGTTACAGGTGAGGATAGATTGATTGCTGACACGCCGCGGAAGCTTGCTGTCGAGTTAGAGATGAAGAACTTGGGTATGGTGCACTACTTTCTTGGTATGGAGGTGTGGCAGAGTGTAGATGGAATCTTCCTTGGACAAGGGAAGTATGTAGTAGAGATCCTGAAGAGGTTCGGGATGATGGACGGCGAGGCTATGGCATTGAACCTGAAGCTTCTGTGTGATGCTTCATCTGAACCGGTTGATGTCACTATGTATCGTCAAATGATTAGGTCCTTGATGTACCTGACGAACATGAGACCAGATATTTGCTTTGCGGTGAACAAATTGAGCCAGTTCCTGACAAATCTAAGGAGTGTTCACCTGGTTACTGTAAAGCATATTCTGAGGTACCTGAAGGGTACAATTGATTATGGGCTCAAATATGATGCGAATCAAAAGTTTAACCTGCAAGGTTATGTTGATTCAAATTGGGAAGGCAGTGCTGTAGATAGGAAGAGCACTTCTGGGTGCTATCTCAGTATGGGATCAGGTGTGATCTCTTGGTTTAGCAGGAAGCAGTCCTGCGTAGAACTGAGTATAGCCAAAGCAGAGTATGTTGTGACGGATGAGCAAGTTGTAGATATATTGACCAAGTTGTTGGCCAGAGTGCAGTTTGAGTACTTCAGAGAGAGGCTTGGTGCACTTCAGATCAAGTTTCATTCCAAAGGGAAGTGATGAGTCCGGAAGATGCAGATGCACATGAGATTTTCTTACATGGTTGATGTGTTCTCCCATGGTTGTGATGTAATTGCTAAGCCATTCTCACATGGTGGTAGATGTGTTCTCCCATGGTGTAGATGTAAGGGATGAAGCCATTTTTCACATGGTGGTAGATGTGTTCTCCCATGGTGAAAAAGTAAGGGATGGAGCCTTCCCCGAATGGTGGTAGATGTGTTCTCCCATGTTGGTGGTGTAAGTACTGGATGATGTGCATCTAGGCTGTGCTTTGTGGACGATGAGATGATCTGAAGAAGACGATGCTATGATGATCAGGAGGATCATGGATGATGAGCATCAGGACGATGCTCCAGTTACTGCTCTATATGTATATGTACTCATCATGTTGGATGTTGGATATGATTAGTTGGATCATTTATATGTATATGTATATGTACGCATCATGTTTGATGTTGGATATGATCAGTTGGATCATTTGTATGTATTTTGTATATGCATCATGTTGGATGCTTGGACCATGTATCTGTATATGTATCAGGTGGATACATTGTAGGATCAGGTAGATCATGTATGTTGATATGTATCAGGTATGATCAGGTGGATCATGTATTTGTATTTGTATCAGGTGGATACATTGTATGATCAGGTGGATACTCTGTGACCGTGGACAGGTTGTCCAAAGGAAATCCTAGATTTGTTCTAGATCACATCCAGTATGAAAAAGGATTGGCACTGTGTATCACATGTAATACCTGGGAGATCCAATAGGTTGGGCTGTGTGCCCGTAATAAGTCCTGGTATGCTCTTTCGAGGGTTTGTGATAGTGGGCCACATGTAAGACCTGGGAGATCCAATAGGTTGGGCTGTGTGCCCGTAATAAGTCCTGGGATGCTCTTTCAAGGTTTTGTGGTGGGCTGCTACATGTAAGACCTGGGAGATTCGATAGGTTCGGTTGTGTGCCCGTAATGAGTCATGGGATGCTCTTTCGAGGGTTTGTAGCAAAGGTCGCATGTAATCAGTCCCGGAGATCTTATCGATCGTGCTTAGGCACATAAATGTTCCTGGGATGCTCTTTAGAGTTCTTGCCGGTCGTGCTATGCACATAAACGTTCCTGGGACACTCTTTTAAGGTTTTGTGACAGTCACATGTAATAAGTCCTGGAGATCTGGACAGGATGAAAAAGGCCTCAGATGTTTTTTAGGGTTCTTGCTAGTCAAGAAACTCTTTTAAGGTTTTGTGACGCACGTAATAAGTCCTGAGGATTCCACAATATGGCCAGTGATGATGAAGACCTGTAGGTGGTGGGCCTACATCTAGTATGAAAAAGGACTGGCTCTGTAGAACTTCCTATGATGAGTAGATTCATAGATTGATTGAGATAGCAGCAGCAGTGACGATGATGATGACTCGATGACGATTATCTAGTGACGATGATCCAGAGAATATGACTTGTGCTAAGAGACATGTGTTGAGAAATACCTTCCTAGTTAAGAGGGAGTATTGATGTATATGTAACTTCGGAATGTATTTCACATATATGTATATTGTATTCCTATAGAGATGTTATTATTCCTCTATACGGAAGTGGTTGTATTCCTATAGAGATGTTATTATTCCTCTATATGGAAGTGTCGTCATTTATATTGTAAGAGTTGTAACTTATACTTGATGGGTTATTAGACCACCTTGTTGGGGTCGGCCCTGTATAATTCATGTGGGTCAAAGGGTTATTAAACCACCCTATTGGGGGGTCGTCCATGTGGGTCAAAGGGTTATTAGACCACCCTAGTGGGGGTCGGCCCAGTCAGCATTATGTTAAGTGGTTAAGTTGAGGCCTACCTAGTTGAGTAAAGGTCAAGTCAAGTTAGTGTATAAATAGAGAGCATGTCTCTCGCATTTTACACATTCTATTCTCTCACTCACACTTGGGAGAGTGGCGCACTTGTGGAGGAGGAGGCTCTGCTGCTAGGAGAAGACTATCTCTTGTATTCTAGTTGTATCATTGCTCTGTCTATCTCTGAGGAAGTTATTGGGGTTTTTCACCTTTATGGTTTTCCCTAAGTAAACTCTGTGTCTTTTGTGTGCTTGCATTATTGTGTCCATGATTGATATGCTGTAGATTTGATGTACATGTTGTTTTCTCAGTTAAGATCCTAGATCAGATTGAAGTAAATTCTGAAAATTTAACATCCATTGCCTTTGCCCTTAATTCCTGAGATAAACTTGCACCAATGAACATATTTCTTTCCTTCTCCATTGGTGTCTTGTTAATCCTTTCTAAACCTCCATTTCATTGAGGTGTGTGTGTGTATGAGTCCTCTTCCTTTATATTCCACACTTATTACATAATTCCTTGAACTCATTTTTGTAGAATTCTCCTCCATTATCTATTCTCAACACCTTTATTTTCTTCTCTGTCTAGTTTTCTACAAGAGCTTTAAACTCTTTAAATTTAGAGATAGACCCACATGTCCTTTGAGAAATCATCAATGAATGAAGGGAATAGGAATAGGAATAGGTCCTATTACATGTTTACCTATTGTTGGAATATGAATAGGTCCAAACACTTCATTTTGTATTAACTCCAAGAATAATTTTTCTCTTGTAGCACCAAATGGGAATCTCACCCGATTCCATTTACCATTAATGCAATGTTCACAAAAATCAAAATCTAATGAGCAATCAGACATAGATTCAACCATACCTTTACCATGTAATTCTCGAAGGCCCTTCTCTCCAATATGTCCCAAACTTTGATGCCATATTTTGTCTTGTCTATAGGGATGATAGGGGTCTTGTCTATATGGTTACACCAACCAATTAAAATGATTCCCAACAACTTGTACATAGTTAAAATATCAAATAATTTCATCAACACCATTGCTCCTCAATCGATAATTCATGTGTCCTTTTCAAATACAGTAAGCACATTTGCATGACCCATCTTAGCTAGAAATATCAAGTTTTCCACCAAATCTTGAGTGTGCAAAGTAAGTGTTCTCATCCTTCCACATTTGAGTAATAGCTTCACCCTTCCATGTCCTATGATTTTGTTTATTGAGTCGACTCCTAGGAAAACATCATCTCCATCATACTTTCATATTCACAAGACCACTCCTATGAGGAGTCATTTGAAATGAAGCACCTGAGTCCATCAACCATACATCATGATCTGCATGTGTACTTGTAGATGCCAAGTAAACATCCCCTCTTTCATCTGTAGAGGGTTTCATTTATGTGGAAGGGGCATTGTTAGATCCATTACCTTTATCAACACTCTTACCTCTGCATTTTTTCTTATAATTCCCATCATTACTGCATTTCCAACATTTCTTTTCAAATTGTCCAAGAGATTTAGATCTACCTCTAGACTTAGATCTACCCTCAACATTTCTCTAGGAGAGAGATGTACAGAGAGATGCGATATAGAAGAAAAGTGTACAAGGGGATTGAATCTGTAACCTATGGTACAAAAGTGGTGAGTATGTCATGGTGCACTAGAAGTATTGAGAGGTAGATCTAAATCTTCCCCCAAATCACTACTTCTCAGAGCCAAAAGTATTTTACAAATGAGGAGCTCTCTCTCTTTTACAGATAATAGAGGAGAGAAATCCCTAATCGATCCTTATGTCAATGGTTGAGATTAAAAGATACAATGAATAGCTCAGTGGTGGAGATTAAATCTCATTTCATCTCTTTTTATAAGATGAAAATGATCAAACCTAGGTGAGGGGGGCGAATTACCTCCTATGCCCATGCTACAATTATGGGAATACATGTGAGATACATCAAAAAACATCCTAGGGGGACTCAATTCACCCTTAGGGAATGATAAACCACTTTTCCATCAACACCTAGCTCAAGATACACATCACCAAGTTAGAAAGTCACCCTCAATGAGAGAAATACACCCCCCCATGTGGGAAATGAGGCATGTGAAGTGATAACATCATAAAATGATAGGAAAAATGGTTAATAGTCTTTAAGGGGCCATAATAACATAACCCAAGTCACTGTTTCCCATTCGTTATTCCCAAGTTATACATCTCAAACCTTGGTCATGTAGAAATTTTTTGAATCTTCTTTCTGATAGAGACAATTTGTTGGAGCTTGCAGAATTGTTTCATGGTGCATCCTTGAAGGAAGATGAAGAGATCCACAAGATAAATTATGAATTGATGGCCACCCAATATTCTTTGAGAAGCACTCAAATTTCCCTCCAAGAATCCAAGACAGAGATAGTGCAATTTCATGAAAAGTTGCATAGATCCCCCCTACCCTCCTACACACCATTCAGTCAACCTCATTGGGATGAAAGAATTCATGATCATATGGAGGAACCTCATGAGATGGTGGATCATGAGGATCATTTATATTTACATGTGCTTGAGGAGTGTGCAAAATAGTTTGATGAAAACCAAGCACCTGATTTTTTCCTGAGGGAACTTGATTTGTTCCCTGAAGACAGTCACTCCCCCATAGGAGAGTGGGATGAGATCAACCCATTTGGACCAGCCAATAATGAAGAAGATGAATCCATAATTCTGATTACTGAAGGTTGCTGACATACAAAGAAGGTTCACAGTTCTTTCCCACTTGTCCTAGATTCAACAATAACAATGGGGAATGAACAATGGGTGAAGAATTTTTCTGGTTGATTCCACATGTACAATGGGAGGATCATGATCTGTCCCTATGGGAGATAGATCCTATTTCAGCAGAGATGGTTGATTATAGCTCATGTGAATCAACAAGAAATGTTTCTGATTCATCTATTGAATGGATGGATAGAGGCATCACTGAAAGGGAAAATCAGGAAGGTAAAAGTTTCTTGTCTTTCTGCAAGGAAATTGTTTTTAATTTAGATTATCTTTCTATGATTTGCAAGCAGTAGTAGAGAAATATTTTGCAGCCATTAGATACCTCTAGTACGCATTCACACAAGGATCGAGTGTACAAATGCATAGTAAAAATTTTCATGAGCAGGAGAAACGAAGAGATTCCAAGTTGGTATTGGGATCTTGGCATCCTTCAGAATGCCACACTGTTTGGAATAATGTTGCACAATCCATGGGATCCTGGCCTTCCTTGGGTTGAAATTTTGTTCTTGATGAAATTTGAGCTTTGGAAAAAGCACCACAGGTAGTGGGATCCAGGAGGGAAATCCAACCTCCATTTATTAAAAGTATATATTAAAAGGTGGTTTAGTTCCTTGCATGGGGAACTGTATGATGGACCGGACTCTTGGGGCAGACATGAGCAACTTATGATTAGACTTGAGTAGCAACCACGTGATGGATCCTCTCAGATTAAATTGGGGAAGTTTAGAGATACATGGGATTGTTGGAGCATCCTTGAGTAGAGTATATGTTTCAACTCCATTAAATTGATGGGATCCATGATTCTGATGATTTATGTTGTGGGGCACAGAGTGGGTGACTACTATGGTCATCCATATTATGAGAGGAAGAAAATTCATAAGTATTCTTGGGATGGAGTTGCAGTATTAGTCCCTATAATATATTGCTTGAGGACAAGCAATCTTAGGAGGGGAGGACTTGTCATGATCCCAAATTTTGCTATGGTCCAAGGGGGTGATTTTGGCCCAAGTCACCTAGGAAATAATTATTTAATTAATGAGTAAGTGTGGAAATTATCCTATGGAATATGCCTAAGGTTGTATTTGGGTATTAATTGGACTAAGGTCGTCCCCTTGAAGATATCAATTCCCAATTTTAATGACTAAGGAGGATTATTAATTAATGGAAAAATTTTTGGAGCCAGGCCTATAGTAGAATAAATATTTAATTATTTTAATGTTGGAGTGTTGGATGATTTAATTTTAATTAATATTTGTAATTAGAGTTTCCAATATGTGTGCAACTGGGCCAAGAGGGTGCCTCCTTGAGGATAATGTTTCTAAATTGGAATGGGAGGTTAGAAAAGAGAAAGATGGCTAAAGCAATTTGTGGATTTAGAAAAAAGAACAAAAGAAGGGAAGGTGTAAGAGTTAGAAAATGGAAACAAATTAGAAAAAGAAAAGAGGGCACTTTTGCTAAAATGAATAAAGGGAATGTCGAGAAAATAAGGAAACAAGGGGTGGCAGTTTCCAAATGAAGGAAGGACATCAAGAAAAAGCAAAGGAAGGTTACCCACTCATGGGTGACCATTCTCATGGGTCACCAAGACATTTAACTTGCTCAAAAGGTCAACATGAATTCTATAAAAGAATGCTTCCAACTTCCATTCACATCTTTTGACCATTTGTGAATTGCTTTGAGAGCTCTGAGCTACTCATCTGTTCAATGATGTGCCTCAACACTTCTTTGGATATGTGCCCCAACGTTTAACAGGTTCCAATCCACAAATCAGATCTAGGTTGGTGATTTTCTATTGATAAGATCCATATCATCCACCATTAAAGTTCATCCATCTTCCACAGAAAAGATCACCATCTAGAAGAGCTTGTGAAGAATACACTGGAAGATCACTGCGGAAGGAGACTCTCACTTCTGAAGGATGAGATCAGAACATATCAGAGAGGCCATTTCTCTCCATACTTTATTTTTCTGACCTGTAATATCTCCATATCGGTCCCATACGGATATCCAAACCATTCTTCTCAATCTCCAGACAATCTCTTCCCATTGGGGGGAATTCTAGCTTTTGGAGGTCCTCTCGAGCACTGAGAGTGAAAATGAATGTAAAATATTATATAACATTCTTATTTCAACCTATAAGTGAATAATAATTTATATCAGATCCCCCCACACGTTAATTTTTTATATTTATATCAATCTTTGACTTCTGACTTCATTAGTGTTAAAACTAGCTTTTCAAGCTTTGTGGGAATTGTAGTTAATGGAGGAGTCTTAATATTTGAAAGATCCTTATGAAAAAATATGATTCGAACCTTTGATTTAAATTAAGTTATAAAAGATCCGTTCAATTCTAAAAAACATAGTGTTATGTTATTTTAATAAGTCTTTACCCTTCAGTATTGAAGACTAGCTCAATGGGCACTTTTAACTAGCTAGTTTTGGAATATTTTTCTATATGAATTACCTTGGCTGAAAATTAATGACATAATGGTTGTATGTGTTCATAATAACACTAATAAAGACCCCCATGCTCTATTCTTGAGGTTTTGGGTGCATTACAACTTGTTCGAAAAATCCTGGAAATCTGCTACCTAAGCAATCCCCAGTAGCGCCCTTGACTAGTTTGCCTCCAAATCCATCTACAACCCCCAAAAATATCATGAAATATGATCCATTATGTTTTATTGATATTATTGAATGAAAATAACCCTTACTTCCATCCAGAACCCACTCCCAGTCTAGTATGCATATGTTGGAAGCCTAGGAAGCCTCGAAGTAGGCAACGAACTTGTCTGTTGTTGAAAAGTGAAAGGCTCCATTACCTTGTGCACAGCACTTACTATTCAGACCTGACTTGAATTTCTTCTGCACATTTCACATATAAAAGCTAGATCCAAAAGTCATCCCTACCATCCTTGATCAGTGAACCAGTACTCCTCACATACACCTTGCACACCATAAAAAAATTGTAAAAAATTGCTAGTTAAAATCCTGATCAATTTGGAATTTGGAGATAGTATTCTGGACAATTCTTGGCTGAGATATTAGAGTATTGAGCCCCTGTAAATGTATTCCATCTCTCGACGCTTTGTGGATGATATTCTAGAGCCAATATACATTTCTCTTTCCTCTAATTGAGAAAACTCAAAAGCTCGAGGTTCAACATTTGTTACCTTGTTTTCATTTGATAAAATTTATGACAAAGCAAATGGAGACTTCAAATATATATATCCATTTGTAGAGTTTGAAATTATGTCACTCTACTCCATGAAAAAACACTCCCACCAAACCAAATTAGCAACATCAATGTACTCATATGTATCTTCGATAGAATTTTTGATTTCCTCTAATCATTGAGAAGAATCAACATCTCTACTATGTAGCCTTGCATTATGAATCTCTATAGATTATTGCAATAACAATAAATTTGAAGCATACATTTAACGATTTGGGATGAATTTCAGAAATGCCAAACCTGATGAAGGCCCCCATTCTATGCTAGTTGAGTACTTCCTGCCCCACAGTAGTGTTTTTCCATCAATATTTTTTATACGAAATTGATGCTGAAATCTAATGTCATTAAGTTTTTCAATGCACCTTTATTCACCATGTGATCCAAACAGAAATATTCGCATGTCAATAGTTTCTTCCAATTTCTGTACAATATGCTCTGGATGGTATGCTTTTCCTATAATTTCAATCAATGATGGCAGGATTCCAAATTTCTTCCTCCTCAATGTCCTTGCAAAATGGCTGAACATTTGATCAATATGATCATGTGTATTCCCAACAAGAAGGAAACCAAATTTTACTTTTTTAAAAATTCCCAATTCAACAAGCATGCTTAGATAACCAAACACGACCTGATTTTTGTTTTCTTGGCTTATGTTGTCCAATTGTAGATATAGAACTTCAAGAAGATCACCAGGCCAATGAGTAATGAAATGGTGAATTATGGTGATGGTCAAATTTGCATCATTGTGAATATTTAGAGCTGTAAAGTAAACCGTTGGAATCATTTCACCATTAAAAACCATACACCCAACCAAGTGAAACTGAATAAAATTTTCCTCTAAATTCTTTTTCACATGGACAAAATGTGGAAAGAGTTTTTTTTTTTGATCCATGCCATCAATTATCAAACCGATATACTTATGTGGAGCATCATAACACTTCTTGTGATGTTTGTACAACTTTTGTTGTTCATTTGATTGCTGATTGCGATGTTGTTGTAGTGGATTGATTATGGAATCTACAAACAATGTAACAAAAAATATTGTTAACTAGCTTTAATAATTTATATTTATCTAAAAGAAAAACAATTTTGTAAACATACATATTTCTATCCCTTCCGATCTATTCCTTCTTTCTTTAAGAGAAGCACACGTACTGCAGACCCCCATCCTTGACCTCTTTGGAATGTGGACGTTGTTGAACATTTTTTTCCATACTCTTGTGAAATATGCATATCTGATGAAGTTTCCATTTCCTTGAGCACCTTAAACACAATCCTTGTATAAGTTGTTGATTTCCTTCCTTGTGAAATTATCTGGAACATGTATTGTTTCTCTATTTGGCATACTCTCCATGATTGGAAAAGAAATCATGCATCCATGATATTGCAATATGTGTTGATGGCCTAGTGATTCATCCCTGATAATCGTCAGAATAAAATGTAGGATCCTTTTCCAGTCTTGTTTGGATTCTTGATAATCAAAGATTACCAATTGAGTGAATCCGTTTGAATTCCTTTCTACAAAGAAGAACTTTTCCAACGCGATAATCATAACCTGTCTTTGTAGAAATCATGCACCCCACTAAATATGAATTTTGCATACTTTTGTTCATTGATAAGTCCATCTTCCTTTTCTCCAAGGCATAATTGTAGCCTAAACTTTTCAAACAACTTTTGTGGCAACACTCACTCGAAATAAAATGAGTAATGGAACTTGGACTTGTGAGCAATTATTTCCTAGACCTTGTATAACTGGAATGTTTTGGATTGACATAAAAAGGTCTAGTCCTACACTTAATCCTTCTCATTATTGGATTATGTCGTTGCATTTCCTAGACCATTATGTCTACAACAACATCCTCATTAGAATGAATGTTTTCATTGTGAGGCATATGACCCCCCTTATTGAAAATCTCATCACCAAATTCAGTATGAAAATGATTGTCATGATCACTAATAAGTTTATCAAATGCTAATAGATCAATGTGACCATCAACACTATTGGTGCCATTAAATTATTCACTAAAAGGGAACTCTTGAGATTCAACATTGACATCATTGGTGCCTGTAAAATCCTTAATTGGAGGAGAATCATTGTCTTCATCATTGGTGCATGTAACATCCTTGGAGGAGAATCATTGTATTCATCATTGGTGGATTCATCTTCAACATAATGATCATTGGTGCCATTGAAATCCTTATCAGAGGAATCATCATCGGTGCCATTGAAATTCTCACTCAGAGGAAAGTCATCATCAATGCCATTGAAATATTCACTTGGAGGAAAGTCATCATCGGTGCCATTGAAATCCTCGCTTGGATAAAAGTCATCATATGTGCCATTGAAATCCTCTCTTGGAGTAAAGTCACCATCGGTGCCATTGAAATCCTCGCTTGGAGGAAAATCATCATCGGTGCCATTGAAATCCTTGCTTGGAGGTAAGTCATCATCGGTACCGTAGAAATCCTCGCTTGGAGAAAACTCATCATCAGTGCCATTGAAATCCTCGCTTGGAGGAAAATCATCTTCACCATTATTGATGTCTTCGTCCTCACCAAAATCATCATCAGTCCCATTAAAATCCTTAATTGGAGGAAAATCATCGTCAGTCCCATAAAAATCCTCTTTGGGAGGAAAATCATCATTTGTCCCATTAAAATCCTTGCAGCTAGGAGGAGAATTATCATTGATCCCATTAAAATCCTTGCTTGAAGGAAAATCATCATCCGTCCCATTAGAATCCTTGCTATGAAGAAAACTGTCAACATTATTTGTACATGCATGCTCAACAAAAGCATTATTAGTCCCATCAAAATCCCCGCTTTCAGGAAAATTGTCATCATCTTGCTTACTGTCTTTAGGATCCCCACTTAGAAGAATATCTTCATCATCATCACCATCACCATCACATTCTTTCCCTTCATTACTGGTGTCTTCATAATCTTCATAATTAGGAAGTTCTTGAATAACATGCTTGATTACATTGCTTGCATTGCCAATATCTTGGCTAGATGAACAATACCTCTCTACATCGACATTGGAATTTAATTCAGATGAGTCCATAACTTCTCACTAAAAGATAGAATTATAGAAAAATATTGATAGATAAGACAATGAAATTTTACCATAGTCTTCACCAAAAAGTAGAATGGTGCAACTGTCAACCAACAGTCTTATAGCTATGAGAATGAAATTTTCCCACCAAAACATTCCCTCCAAATTTTTTCCTTCGAAACTTCCCTCCAAAATTTTCGTTCAAAATTTTTTCCTACTAAACTTCCCTCCAAAATTTTCGTTCAAAATTTTCCCTCCAAAATTTCCCTACAAAAATAAAGCACACATTTCCAACACATTCTTAAAACTAGTAAAAGCAACTAATTTATGATATAAAAAACTTTGAAATAATGAATTAACTAATTACATATTTCTATCCAGACATATAAGACTAGTAAAGTTTCTTGTAAATTTTTTTATATATAATTTGTAATAAAGTAATGGCTATTTACATTGTTTTTACTCCCACATTCATAACATTAGTAATAATTCATGTAAACCCATCTTATATAAATTTAATAATAATGAATTAACTAATTTCATTTTTTTAATCCCACATTCATAAAACAAGTAATGTTAAACCTAATCTAGGCTATATAAACAATTTAGATTTCCTACTATTCATCATTGAATTTGGAGCAATTTAGTAACACTTTCAAGGTTAGTGCTTTTTCCATTTTTAGTAAATTTGTTAGTTTTATTGTTAATTTGGTAATGAGTGTTTATGGCTTTATTAATTTGGCAATGATTATTTTATGGCTTTATTGATTTTTTTGTTTCCATTTTGTTTATGTCACATTCTTAAAAGTGGTAAACTTAAACCTAATCTATCTTATTAATACACTATTGTTTAGACTTTAGAGCAATTCACGAAGGGATTTCAAGAAGAACGAAAAGATTGTAGAGAGGAGCTTGTAGCACTCTCAAGAAAGGAGGCTCAACCACTTTCCAGGTTAGTTATATATATACATTTTTTTAAATGTATTTAAAAAAAAAATCATGTAGTATTAATTGACCTTAGAAGAATATCTTCATCATCATCATCATCACCATCACATTCTTTCCCTTCATTACTGGTGTCTTCATAATCTTCATAATTAGGAAGTTCTTGAAGAACATGCTTGATTACATTGCTTGCATTGCCAATATCTTGTCTAGATGAACAATACCTCTCTACATCGACATTGGAATTTAATTCAGATGAGTCCATGACTTCTCACTAAAAGATAGAATTATAGAAAAATATTGATAGATAAGACAATGAAATTTTACCATAGTCTTCACTTAAAGTAGAATGGTGCAACTGTCAACCAACAATCTTATAGCTATGAGAATGAAATTTTCCCACCAAAACATTCCCTCCAAATTTTTCCCTCCTAAACTTCCCTCCAAAATTTTCGTTCAAAATTTTTCCCTACTAAACTTCTCTCCAAAATTTTCGTTCAAAATTTTCCCTCCAAAATTTCCCTACAAAAATAAAGCACACATTTTCAACACATTCTTAAAACTAGTAAAAGCAACTAATTTATGATATAAAAAACTTTGAAATAATGTATTAACTAATTACATATTTCTATCCACACATATAAGACTAGTAAAGTTTCTTGTAAAATTTTTTATATACAATTTGTAATAAAGTAATGGCTATTTACATTGTTTTTACTCCCACATTCATAACATTAGTAATAATTCATGTAAACCCATCTTATATAAATTTAATAATAATGAATTAACTAATTTCATTTTTTTAATCCCACATTCGTAAAACAAGTAATGTTAAACCTAATCTAGGCTATATAAACAATTTAGATTTCCTACTATTCATCATTGAATTTGGAGCAATTTAGTAACACTTTCAAGATTAGTGCTTTTTCCATTTTTAGTAAATTTGTTAGTTTTATTGTTAATTTGGAAATGAGTGTTTTATGGCTTTATTAATTTGGCAATGATTATTTTATGGCTTTATTGATTTTTCTGTTTCCATTTTGTTTATCTCACATTCTTAAGAGTGGTAAACTTAAACCTAATCTATCTTATTAATACACTATTGTTTAGATTTTAGAGCAATTCACGAAGGGATTTCAAGAAGAACGAAAAGATTGCGTAGAGGAGCTTGTAGCACTCTCAAGAAAGGAGGCTCAACCACTTTCCAGGTTAGTTATATATATACATTTTTTTAAATGTATTTAAAAAAAAATCATGTAGCATTAATTGACGCAAGGCCGTCCCCCGGCTATCCCACGAATTTTAGTTTTGATTTTAAAAAAAAATATTTTTTAAACCTACATTTACAAAAAAATTAAAACCTACCCCCTAACCCTTCCTCCTCCCCGTGCCCCCTCCCTTCCTCCTCCTCCCCTCGTCTCCCTTCCCCCTCCTCCCCGCCCTCCCTTCCTCCTCCCTGCACCCCATCCCTTCCCCCTCCCTGCACCCCATCCCTTCCCCCTCCTCCTCCTCCCTTCTCCCTCCATGGAAATTTGGCACCCAAGTGAGCGGAGGAGCGCTCACTTGTGTGAAAAAGGGCTGCCTCTCAAGGGAGTCACGATGTTGGTTACTACCTTTGTCAACATGTCTACAGGATTTTGGCTAGTGTGTATCTTTTCCAGCTTCAACGTTTCATCTTCTAGAATAGACCGTATGAAATGGTACTTGAGATGTATATGTTTAGTATTAGAATGGAAGGTTGAGTTCTTTGCAAGATTAATGACACTCTGGTTGTCACTATACAACCTACTATTCTCCTACTTCTTACCCAATTCCTCCATGAACCTCTGTAACCAAATCATCTCTTTACTAGCCTCTGTAGCGGCAACATACTCTGTTTCTGTTGTTAAAAGTGCAACAACCTTTTGTAGTTTCGAAATCCAACTTACTATTGTTCCACCTACAATAAAAACATACCCTGTGGTGCTCCTCCTGCTATCTTTATCACCTGCCATATCTGCATCAACATATCCTTGTAAAATAGTGTTTGAACCTCCAAAACATAATGCATGAGTGGTAGTACCTCTCAAACACCTGAGAATCCACTGTACTTCCTTCCAATGTTCTTTACCTGGATTGTTCATATACATGCTCACAACTCCCAGTGTGTGTGCAATATCTAGTCTTGTGCACACCATGGCATATATCAAGTTACCAACTGCTGATGAATAGGGAACCCTAGACATGTAATATATATATTCCCATGTCTTGGGACACATCTCCTTACTTAGTTTGAAATGGTTGGCCAAAGGTGTACTAACTAGTTTTGCATTCTGCATTCTAAACCTCTCCAACATCTTTTGTATGTACTCACCCTAAGACAATGTCAATTTGCAATTTTTTCCATCTCTTGTTATTCTCATACCAAGGATTTGCTTTGCAACACTCAAATCCTTCATCACAAATGAATTAGATAACTTCATCTTGAGCACATTTATATCATGCATGTTAGACCCTACAACAAACATGTCATCCACATGCAATAACAAGATTATACATCTTCCATTATCTAGCCTCTTGAAATAAACACAGTGGTCAGAATGACATCTACTATAACCTTGTTCTGTCATAAACATGTCAAATTTCAAATACCACTGCCTTGGAGCTTTCTTCAGTCCATACAAGTTCTTCTTCAACCTGCATACCAAATTCTCCTTCCCTTTGACCTCATACCCCTATGGCTGCTGCATATAAATATCTTCCTCCAAATCGCCATGCAGAAAGGTTGTTTTTAAATCTAATTGTTTAATATGCAAATCTTCTACCGCCACCAGACTTAAAATAGTTCTAATTGAAGTCATTTTAATAATATGAGATAATATTTCATCAAAATCTATACCTTTCTTATGTGCAAACCTCTTTACACCAAGTCTGGCCTTGTATTGATTCCTTCCTCTATCTTCTTCCTTCAACTTTTAAACTCATTTATTCTACAATGCTCTTTTACCAGCAGACAATTGAATGAAATCCCAAGTCTGGTTTCTTACCAATGATTTTGCTTCCTCATTTATGCCTTGCTCCCACTTCTTTCTAGTTTCCACCTACATTGTTTCTTCATAACATTTTGGTTCACTAGAATCGGTCATCAATAAATAATACAGTCAAGGAGAGAATAATTCGGGGGGTCTACATAACCTGGTAGATCTTCTAACATTTGCAGGAGTTTGAGGTACATGCTGTTGTTCTTAATTTTCCGACACCTTTGGAACTTCATTTTCTTTGATTTCATCAAACACTATGTACTATGTGTTTTCCTTTTCCCATTTCTTTCCTTGCAATTGATCTTTATATATGACCTTTTCATTGAATATCACATCTCTACTCCTAATGATTTTGTTATTTTCATAATCCCATAAGCGATAACCAAAATCATTAACCACGTATTCAATAAAGGTACATTTTTTGGATTTAGCCTTAATCTTTGTTCTATTTTATTTATCAATATGGACAAATGCTTCACAACCAAAAGTTCTTAGAAAAAAGTAGTTTACCTTTTTACCTGTCCATGCCTCCTCTGGAATACCACCATGCAAAGCACCTGAAGTCCCTCTATTTATTAATTAAATGGTAGTATCTACACATGCAATATCATACACCTTGCATGCTCCATCATTGTTCTGTTCATCCTTTTTGACACACCATTTCCTTGTGGTGTTTCTGGGACTATCTTCTCTCTACGAATTCCATGGTATGAACAATAACTATGAAACTCCTTGCCAGAATATTCATCTCCACTATCATATCTGAGACACTTCAACCATTTTCCTATCTCATTCTCAAGCAAACCTTTCCAGTTCTTAAAAGTAGCAAACACGACATATTTTTGTCTATTGCAATAAACCCAAGTTTTTATAGTTGTGTCATCAATAAAAGTAACATAATAACAAGATCCACCAAGAGATTGTACTTGAGCCAATCTCCATACATCTGTATGTACAAGCTCTAACTTTTCACTCTTCTTCTATTTTCCAACATTGAGAAATATGACTCTTATGTTTTTCATAAACATAGTTCTCATAGAATTCCAAACTTACCTGCTTCATATCTAAAAGCAACTTCCTTGAGTGGAGAATTTGCATCTCCTTCCCACTCATGTGGCCAAGCCTATGATGCCACAATACTGTATCTATTTCTGTGAAATCTAAAGAGATAGAATAGTTAGTATTATGAGGACATAAATACAACGTACCTATATTGTCTCCTTTTGCTATCACTATTGATCCTTTTGTGATATTCCACCACGTTTCTCGAGACGTAGATAAAGAACCACCATCTCCCAACTGCCCTGTTGAGATCATATTTCTTTTCATAGTAGGAATATGACTTACATCTTTCAGCATACATTCACCATTCTTTAACTTTATCTGTACCTTACCCATTCCAACAATTTTACATGGTTCATCGTCAACTAATAAAACATGTCCAAAATTGCTTGGAACATAATCATGAAATAATTTCTTATGGGGTGTAGCATGACATGAAGCCCTTGAATCTAATACCCAGTAATCATTAGTATTATCTAATGCAAGAATCAAAGCATCTTGTAACACATCACCTGCTACATTTGCTTCCTGACTAGTCTCCTACTATCCATCTCCTTTCTTCTTTAGAGATATACAGTCTTTCTTCAGATGTCATTTCATTCCACAATTCTAGCACTCTAACTTCCCCAATCTGGAATTGAATCTGCCCTTCCTAGACTTGCTGTGATTACCTAGGCTCTTTCCTCTCTCCCTTTGTATTCCCCTGCTCTCCATGGTCAATGCATTACTTGATGTCCAACCTGTGCTTTTCCTTCTCATTTCCTCTCTAAGAATAACACCAACAACATCATCAAATTTAAAAGTGTTTGAACCAAAGACAAAGTTACTTACATCCATGACCAAGCTGTTCCAGCTTTCTGGAAATGAGCACAAGATTAGAAGAGCCCTAACCTCATCATCAAAGTTCACTTTTATAGAACTTAGTTGATTTGTAATCGTATTAAATTCATTTAAATGATCAACAACAGATCCACCTTCTGACATCTTCATGTTAAATAAACACTTCATTATACATTGTTGGAGGCTGAGGTTTTTTCATACAACTTACCAAATGCGCTCATCAAACCCTCCATTGTCTTTTCTTTTGAAATATTGAAAGCCACCGATGAATCTAGTCACAATTGTATTGTTCACAGTGCCTTTCTATGAAGAACCTCCCATTCTTCGTCCTTCACAGTCATCGGCTGTTTTGTTTTTCCTCCCAATGGTAGGAATAGATTCTTCTGGTACAAATAGTCATCAATTTGCATCTTCCATAACTAGTAGTTTTGGCCGTTAAATTTCTCGACCTTAAACTTTCCTTCTTTCACCATTTCTCCCACTCATACTAGGAACCCTTCTTTCCTACGAGTTTATATGCCAAATAGGCCTTTGGATCTGATATCAATTGCTATAAAAATAGGACCGCATAGCAATAACAATAAACAAGATGCAAATATAAAACACATTACAACAAAGAAGCAAAAATAATGTGGTTCACCCAAGATGGGTTACGTCCACCAAGAAATTGCTAGTCCTTATTATTATACCATCCAACAAATGAATGGATACAACCTGCAACACATCCTCTCATAGTCTCTCTCACACAACCAAAGATCTTTACAACGCTACAATACAAAGCCGTATTACAATGCCTTATTTTTAAAGAGTGATTACCATGGGCCCATAAATCACCCATCATTGACCAAGTCATGACTATGAAATTACAACATTTTACAAGGCATTTTTTCTGAAATTTTTGCTATGGGGGTGCTTCTCCCGAACCCCTGCTAGGGGGGGATCCCAAACTAGTCGCCACCCCCCCTGGATCCCCCATGGCGGCTATTTATTGGGGGGAAACCCCCCCAAACCCCCCATCATGGCCTTGGATCCAGACATGGCTGAAACATGACCTATGAATAAGGAAGATCAGGCTCCACAACCAACACCACCTCCAAAGTACAAGAACCAATCTTGAAACCAAACTCAACAATATCTCAGGTCCATTGAAAATTCTCAATATCAAACAACCATCCAACATTAGGGCACAAAAGAGTGAGATCTCAAGCCCAATCCTCCATCCTTTTATAGCCTTTGAGATTCATGCCACTTTCTATTCTCATGCAAAAACAATAATTATTTATTTATTAATTGCATATTAATTCATCCACCCATGCATCATTCACATGCACAATTAATTATTTTTACAAAATGAAAAATAGATATTACTCAACACCTTCCAACCACTTTTCCTATTTTTCTCTTATATGTTCTCTAGATCCCTTTTATTTTTCCTCATTGAGTGGGTGCACATGAATTGCTATTTTCTATTTTAATAAACATGAAGTGCCTTTTATTTCACTCACACCTTTCAAAATGCATTTCCTTTTCCAATTATAAATGTAAATTCTATAACCCTTTTATATCAACGATATTACAACATTTACATAGCTTATGTCAAGGGTCAAAACTAGGGACTTTACACTAGTGTTAACTATTCTCCGAAGCATGGTATTTAAAGTTTTATTAATAGCTTCAACTTTACCATTTGCTTGAGGATAAAATGGAGAGGAATGATCTTGCCTAAACGCCAACTTAGCGTTCAATTCGGTCATCATTTGTTTAAAAAATGACTTCCATGATCAGTGACAATATCTTGTGGAATACCGAACCTAGGAATAATCTGGTTGAATATTATAAATAGAAGTTTCCCCATCAGTAGAAAATGCAGGCATGGATTTTGGCCATTTAGTAAAATATTTGACAGCCACAATACTATACTTGTTCCCCCAACTGAAGTTCGGTTGCAAATCATAAAATCAACCCCCCATTTGGTGAAGGGACCTACAGAGATGATGTGAAACAACATAGTGGGATGTGCATGCATTTACTAGGTAAAATGTTGACAAGAACAACATTTTTTAACCACTTCAATACAATCTTTCAAGATCGTGGGCCAAAAATATCCATGGCACAAAAAATTTCCAGGTAGTTTCCAACCCAAAAAGATCATGACCTCCATAGGCTCCAATATGAGTATCATTTAAAACACTTTCAATTTCTTCGTGAGTCAAGCAACGATACAAAATGGAACCAACCCCACAACAATACAAAGTATCTCCGATAATAAGGTAATTCTTAGCATTATGACAAAGACATTGTTGTTGATTTCACTAAAATGTTTGAGGACACTTCAAAGTCTAAAGATATATAAGAATATCTCTGTACCAAGGTCCCGATGAATAAATAAGAAAAACATGCTCATCCATAAATGAATCATATCCTCTATTATCATAATATTCACTTGGAAACTATGCAATAAGTTTAGAAAATACCAAAGACATTATAGACTTAGCAGATTGGAACCCTATGTTAGATTATTACATGATGAAAATCCATGCATTAAATTTTTCCCTGATTATTCGTTAGGTCAAAACATATTGAAATGTATTAACATATGCAATGGCAGTGGTCTTGTGTAACAAAATATAATGGTAGAGTCTTTGAATGAAAAAACAATCGCTAAAGCTAGTTTATAAACATGCCAATATTTTAGTTCAATACCCATCAATGAACTACTAAGGTAATAGATGATATTCTCTTGAAGAGTATCATCCTCCTGACTACAACTATCCCAACTATGGATTCATATGTAGCTAGATATAACAAAAAAAACTTTCGTATAATCTAGTGGACAGAGTAAAGGAGCTGACATAAGAGTTTTTTAAGAGCTTTAAAAGAATTTTGAGAAGCTTCGTCCCATACAAATGAAATCCCTTTATTTAATAACCGCATAAAACCTTTAATTATCTTGGCATAATTAGCAATAAAATGCCGAGATAATTATGAAGTTATTAAAGATGTTTTCTTTTCCTTGTAAAAATTGAAGTTGTTGAACATTGCAAGGAGGTGGACAATTGACAATAGCTTCGACTTTCAAAGGATCAACCATAATCCCTTTGTTGGACACTATGAAACTCAAAAAAAATCTAGACTTGACGGAAAAAATACATTTATGAGGATTCAAACAAATCTTATAATGTATGCATCACTCAAACAAAAGGCGAATATGAGTTCTATGATCCCGTCTCTTTTGAGAACGAGTCACTAGATAATCTAAGTAAGCTTCTACAATGTGTTTCATGTCATGAAAAGTGAAAATACATAGCCCGTTGGGAGGAATACCCAACATTTTAAAATCCAAAGACCATTTTTCGATAAGAAAAATTTCCCCAAGGGTATATAAATGCAGTTTTATGCCGATCTTTGGGATGGATTTGAATTTGGTTATATACAGGGTAGTTTTTAAGGGAAAAATTTCGCCAATCGGCTATTTTTTGGAATTTTTTTTCAAAAAATAAATTTGCTAATTGGACATTTTTACTCTCAAATATTGCTTATATTTACATAAAATATGTTTTTTGTTATAATATTCACCAAAATTTATAGATTTTAGTAGTAAATTGTATGTTTCACATTTAATATTCGCCTGCCTATTAATATAAATTATTTTTTCAATCTAAAATAATATCCTAGAATACTATACTTAGGTATACTTTTAGAATCCTTAAAAAATACCCTGGTTATACGATGAGAACCCATCCATAAAAGAAAATATCTCACTCTCGACACATTCGTCAATAATTTGATCAATAAATGGTGTGGGAAAATTTTCCTTAGGACAAGATTTGCTCAAAACATGGAAACCCATGCACACACGAAGATAAACTTGCCTTTTATCAATAGGAATAGGATTGGATACCGATTTAGTTAACACAACATGATAAATAAAACCATCCTTAAGAATTTTTTGTACTCAGCCTCAATAGATGTCGCTTTCCTAGGATTAACCAGACAGAGCTTCTGTCGAATAAGAGAAACGCTCTCAAAAGTTTTAATATTATGTTCAACAATACAAGCATTGCATGGCATCTCCTCATATGACCAAGCAAAGACATTGCGAAATTATTTAAAAGATCAGTTTATATACGAACTTCTTGTAGAGAACTGTTCCCACCGATATACACAATTTCCACAACATTAGGATCGCTAGAGATACTGATCGAAATGATTTTTGAAATATTAGCCATATTACCTTCAGTGCATACTCCCTCTCAAGCCAAACAATTCATTGTTTGATCAATATATTTAGTTACATTCAAATGAAACTCTCCATTTTCTATTTTATCAATGGCTAGAAGAAAATAGGAATGATTATGTTAATGATGCTAAGGCTTACTAGGAAACTTCCTCGTCTCTCGAATAAAATGAACGAAAATAGACGTAGACAACACATTGCATCACAATATAATACTAAAACTGGGAAAACATCGAGCCACACTACAAAATTAACCATCCAGTGGCCGCAAATGAGATTATTGAACAAAATTGCATGAAATCAACTACCATTCTATAGCACACAGGCCATGCAATTAAAAATGTATTAAAGAAAGGGAAAAAACTAATGATTTCTCTATTATATTTACAAAACCTTTAAAAAGTTGGCAGTAATAGACAACCTTACCACTCCACTATTAAGTCCTTGGGATAGACCTTTTAAGGGCAGCAGGTATTGCAGGAAGGACAACAAGCTTTGGCCAAAGGTGTTCCCATCCTTTTCTAGCTATGTGAGAATTGGTGCGGCCATTGAAGCAAATATTTGCCTTTTTTATGTTTCTTTCGTGGGCTCTATAGGTGTCAGAGACAAACTCACCTTATCTCTACTTTAGTTTTCATGATCATTGATCGCTAAAGTGGATAGAGTGTCCACCGAAAATTTCGGAATCATAATTTTGGCACACTTAAATCCAAAAATCCCATATCAAATCTATCAAATCTCATACCATAAATGATGCGAAGAAAAAGGACTGCAGGTCTTCGTTTTATGAGTGTAGTCTCCATAATAACATTTCATCATTTTCGATCTTTGTAAATCCTGCTTACTTCCTCTGCACACGTTATATAATTTAATTCATACACGTGAGATAGTGGAGGACCACTCTCATAGCACGAAATTCTGGAAGGAGATATTCTTGGATTCATATATTTATAAGCACATGGGAAATGAGTAAAAACACCCCAGGAATATTTATTTTCCAATTGTCTTTTCACACTTCTTGACGTGAGTGAGGGAGTATCATTGGATTGGAGATCAAAGTCTATTGGATGCATAAAGTTTACAGTCTCTTGGCTGGAATTTGGAAAAAAATCCATCAAGTTTTGACATGGAATTTAGAAAATTTTCCACCAAGTTTGGACATTATATATAAACAATTTTGTCCCTCGAATTCCAACTGGGCTCGCCTACTATTTGACGGCATAAGTCTCGCCTACTGCCAAGTGAAATCCAAATATTTATGAGTCTTTTTATTTTTTTAATGAATATAATTTTAGAAACACTCTGAATAAATAAGAAAGATACTTCGGATATGAAGAATGCAAATGCGTGTCAAAAGATTATCCATATCTAGATTAAAATGCACGAGTAAAAAAGTATGACCTTAAAAGATTGTTTATATTTAAATTAGAAAGTGCGAGTCAAAAAGTGTCACACTTGTAAGGGTATTTTTTTTTCATGAGAAAAAGACTATACTTATATTAAAAGTATAAGAGTACTTACAACTTGATATATACCCAAAAGAGGTACCAGTCAAAAGATACTAGTGGAGCCAAGATAGAAACCAAGTGTCACAAACCATACAAACCAAAGCCAAATGGAAAATACAACGAGATATACCAATCCCCCATAAGAACCAAGTACCAGCCAAGGAACAAAAAGGATGAAACCGAGAGAATACCAACCTAGCTAAGACAGGCCAACCAAACGGAAGTAAAAAAAAAGAGCAGATACTATGCAACAAAAATGTTCCAAACTCTCAAAGTAGGATTAAGAGAGCCCTCCAGAATCTCATAAAAGAAATTTCCCACAGCCACATCAAGACCACGCCGAGAGAGAGAATCGGCCATAGAATTGTGCTCCCAATAGATTTGAATAATCGAAGTATGCGGACAGAGACCGAGGAAGATCTTTTTCTGGTCCATCCAAGAAGACAAATCCAAGGTGTTTATAGACGCAACCGAGTTCGCCCAGTTCACAATGGACAACAAATAACCTGCAGCCTGCTCCAGAATAATATTTTCCTTCATCGAGAAGAATAATACAAGCCATAAAGTCGAAATATCCCCTTTTGTATTTGTATCGACACCACCATGGAACCAAAGTATTATCTGATCACCATTACTACATTCAATGAACACTGCATCCCCACAGTGGCCCGTAGAGACTAGGGTTGCACCATCAAAACGAGCACAGTTACCAGTCTGAAGAAGACGAGGAGGCCAGGAGTTTCGATCACCAAACGAAGGATCCCCAAGAAGGGAGAGACCAAAATCCTTAGAAGTTGATTGAACAGAACAGGAAACACGACTAGCCTCAAAACAAACATTTTCAAAAATCAATCGGTTCTGAGACTTTCATATTTCCCATGACACCAAACATGCCAACACCCCTAGCTGCTTGTTATGCAAAAATACACATTTTAAACACTGTTGAATGGAGAAATATCGTCCAACATTAATAGGAGAAAAAGGATCACCCAGATAATGGCAAACTTTCATAGTAAAAGGGCATAAAACAAATAGGTGTACGAAGGATTCAGCTTCCTGTTAGGTGTACGAAGGATTCAGCTTCCTGTTGACAGAGAGAATAGATATTTGGCCCCGAAAAACCCCTCTTTTGAAGATTACTCCATATCAAAATCTTCTCCTCCAAAAATAACCAAATAAAAATCTTAACTTTAGGGGGAATACACCAGTTCCCATAGGAAACATGCCACCACTTCCCAAACCGAGGAATATTAGAACAAATCTTCGTATATGCCAGATGAGCAAAAATAGAACCATCAATGGTATTCCACGACCAAAGAAGGTGGTCATCCTCATCTACAATCTTAAAATTTGCATGATACAAATCTTGTAAATGTAGGTTCCATTCAACAGCTAGCGAGCCCACCAAATCAAGCTGAGAATCACTCAGCCAAATATTAAAAGATACTGATGACCATATTTTTACCAAAATATGGCTGAGACTGAAATAACCCTTGTTTCTGAGATGTAGTATCAACAAGGACGACAATTTGTATGAAATATGTCCACCAACCATGGGATCTTCCCCAATCAAGATATGTCTACCATCTCCCGGATACCAAGCCAGCCAGTTAGCCAATACCGGGAATGCTATGAGAAGTCCAACCCAGATGATAGAAACTCCCCTTGTAGATTTACGCCTAGATCTAATCCATCGCACAATCGACAAATTTCCAAATTATTTGTCTTTTATAATACAACCCAAACACAATTCGCAGATAAAGCACACCACAAAATTTTGGCCAGCAGAGCTGTAGAGAGTGAGAAAATGTTCTTTAAGGACCATCCAGCCTATGCATATGGCTGAGCCAATTTTTTCCAATCCACCGAGTGAATCTTCTATCTACCATTACCAGAGCATATGAATTGATGAATTTTTTGGCGAATGCCGGTTAAAATGGTTTTAGGAATCCTGCACAAAGAGAACCAATAAACCCCCAGGTTTTGGAGAACAGATTTCGCAAGGAAAAGATGACCACCGCTGGATACCCATCTCCACTGCCAATGATATATATGCTTATCAAATTTCTTTAGTAGCCACTGCTAGTTCGCAATCCGATAATCATTTGGTTTAAGGAAATAACCAAGGTAGTTGGTTCCATCAATTAGATATTCAACAGTGAACAGAAGGAGAGAAGTTATCTCAAGTAACCCCACCCCCTCCTGGTTGTGTTTCAATAATTTAGATTTCCTTTCATTAATTAACATACCTGAGGATTTACAAAATATTTGAAGTATACGCCACAAATGACCCCATTCTACAACATCTGCGGGCCCGAATAACATCACATTGTCAACGAAAAATTGATGGGTAATGGAGTTGTGAGGCGATAGTTGAATCCCTGATAACATATAATCAACTTTTTCTTTATGGATCAATATGCTGAGACCGTCGATCACTATCAAGAAGAGAAGCGGTGAAAGGGGACACCCTTGACGAAGCCCTTGCGAGCAGGAAATAAAGGCAGTAGGACATCCATTGATCAATATAGAATAGTTGACCGACGAGATGCACGCAATAATCCATTTAATTGATCCCCATGAAATGCCGATTTGAACTAAATCCAGTCTAAGAAAGGACGAGTTCACATTGTGATAAGCTTGAGTAAGATCAATTTGAAGAGTCAAAGCTTGAATGTTTTTTGTTTTGATACTATGCATTGCCTCCTGGGCCACCCCCACCGCATCGAGGATCCTTTTGTCATCTAGAAACCCATATTGTTCCATAGAGAGACCCCTAGAGAGAACTGGTTTTATCCTTCAAGCAATGACCTTGGAGATAATCTTGTAGACTAGGTTACACAGAGAAATCAGTCAAAAATACAAAAAGGATGTAGGATTCGAGACCTTTGGGATGAGCATAAAAAATGTAGCATTTAGAGCCCCAGCCACTTCACCATTCAATCTAGTCTCTTCAACCATACCTAAAATATCAAGACCCATAATATCGAAGAACTCCAAGAAAAGTTCCGTGGTCCAGCCATTTGGACACAGACTTTTATCTTTTGCAAAACCTCTGAGAACATAATGAATCTCCTTTAGTGTAATCGAGAGCAATATATCGTTGCCTTCTTGCTCAGAAAATATTCTAGGATACTCTTTAATGACATCAATTTGTTCCCCAATAGTAGTATTACCAGGATCACTGTAATAATCGCTAAAGTGTGCAATATCTTCCACCTGAAGATCCCCCAACTCCGAGATCATTTACCCAGACCTACTCTTCAAAATCCAGATATTATTACTAATTCTCTTGCTATTTGCAAAATGATAGAAGAATTTTGAGTTATTATCTCATAGAGAGACCCATAATGCCCGACTTTTCAATCGCCAAGTAGCTTTAGCATGGTTAAGAAACTGCAAACGCCGACCCTCCAGATCCACTTATAGCTTACAGGCTCCATCTGGAAGGGGACCTCCAAGATGAGTCATATTTAGATAATTAATTTGAGAATCAATCTCTAAGATATCCAACTTTTCTTCCTTCTTTTGAGTCTGCTCCCATTTCTTTACCATCCCTTTTAAGTGACACAATTTCAGTATTAAACACTGGCTAGGAGATGATACCCCCACAACTTGAACATTGCACCATTCAGAACGAACAAAATGCTGAGAATCCTCGATCTGTAGTAGAGAATGACTGAATTTAAACAAAGAGGGGATCTTAATAGCTCCAAAAACTACCTCCAATAAATTAGGTAGATGATCAATTAGTGTCGACAATACAGTCCAGGATCTGTATTTGTGCAGTTTTTGAGTCAGATCATCTGACAACATATGCCTATCTAGTCACTTGGATATCTTACAATCATCCAGTCGGCCATTGCACCAAGTAGGACCTAATGGAATAGGCACAATGTCGTTTAACCCTAGATCTCCAAAGAAATAAAAAAAAGAACATAAGTTATCCACTCTCGAACATTTGCCCCAGGTCTCAATAGTGGATAATGTGATGTTTAAGTTTGCCACCAATATAAGATTATCACGATCCAAGTGACCACCAAATTTGGAAGAGTCCCAGAATAGACGCCACACAGAATAAGGGCCATAGATATTCACAAGGTTGGCCACACCAGTAAACCCTTGAATATAACCCTCCAAAAGAATCCCCATATGTGTAGAATATGCAGAAATATGAAAACACTTCGGATCCCAAGCCGACATTAAACCCCCAGACAGACCAACCACATCCGTCAAACATATCACCCAGTTACTTCTAATGCTTTGAAAAAAAATATGAGCACCCACCACCGACACCATAGTCTCTTGAAGAAAAGTCATATAAGGTTTTAATGAGTCCAACAGTCCTTTGAGGGCTAATTTTTTCTAAGGGCCCCCAATCCCTCTAATATTGAGTGAAAAGATGATCATCTTTTAACCCTGGCAAGGGATTTCATGTCTTTAAGAGCCCGTATTGAATCCAATGAACCATTGGAAGATGAATATACCAAAGATCTATCTGGAGGAGGGTCATCAGATTTTGGAAATTGACCCTTCCTGGTGCTGTGAGTTTTAATCTGCAAAACTTGGGGTATAACCCCTTTCCTGACACCTTTAATCAACATCACCATAGTAGGATCAATACCCGATATTTGAATAGGGGATGTTAGCTCTCCAGGAGTCTTTCTAGGTTGCAATTGAAATAGCCTGGTAACTTAATCTTATTTTGAATGATGGAGTATAATTGGATCAAGATGAATAACTCACTCACTAATTTCCTCACTCAAGACAACTTAGTAATATCTAGATAGGACAAGGCCTTCAAAAGTCATTAATCAGATAGTTTTGCTGAATTAGATGGGTGGAGAAAAACTAACTATATTAACTAGAACATACATATATGAAACAATGCATATGATGGGTCAATAGAACTAGCAATAGTGACTTATGATCCTAGTTTACTGATATGAAAGTGAGATGACAATCACCAGCTTTTGAAGTAAACATAGGCAAGAGAACCTCTGCTCATAAGCACAGAAAGAAGAAGATAATGGTTTGAAAACAACAATGAAAGAAGCTTGTATTACTGAATATATTAAGAAGAATTCTTTCTACAAAAAAGAGTGTATTAGAGTCTTTAAAGTCGAACCCTTGTTCTACATAAGTCACAGGCTTTATAGCCTTTACAAAACAGTTCAAGATCCTGAAAAACTGGATCGAATCTGCTAAAAATAGCTAGTTAAAACAAATTTATGAAAAGTATGAAAGAGTCCTATTTAAAAGGGTAACCGCCATCTTGCTAGTCCTCATATCTTCGACAGTTGTAACAAGCCTTCAAAGGCTGATGAGTAAGGTTGAAATTGCCACCTGGAGGATTGACAGGCCATCTTTTGCCCAAAATAGAGAAGAAGATTCCTCTTCTCATCTTGTTGGCGCCTTTAAATTTGGAACAGAATTTTGATCATGATGCCTTTAACATTTATCTATCATTAGAAAACGTCCTCGAAGTGTTTGGATCAGCAAAAGTCAGGTCTTGTGCAAAAACGCATCCTTCTACATTATTTTGTAGTTTCGCTAGCTAGAAAGGCTGGATTTTAATTTTGTTAGCTACCGAAAGCTCTGCTTTCGGTGGCTAATGAACAATTCAGCATGTTCGCCTAAACCACCGAGACCTTCTCTGAGATGTCAGAAACTTGCCTTCCTTTCGGTGACTAGAAAAGTCCTATCTTTATGCTGTAAGCTGCCGAAAACTGGATTTTTTGGTAGCTAATGAACAATTCACCATGTTTGCCCCAGCCACTCTAATGAAAATTGCCCACTATTTGCAATGATATCTAGTATGTCATAAATTTTGACATGCCTCCAAAAGTGTGCAGTATGCACCCAATATAAGGAGAACCATAGAAGTGATCAAGGCGTTGCCATATGAACTTTCAATTCTGCAAATGAATTAAAGACCAAAGAACAAAATACACAAATGCTTTTATTTGAGGTGGATTGAGAAAGAAAATGCAACACTATCTTGGATCATGATCAACAATATTCCTTGATAAACACCATATTTGATCTGCAAACCCTTTGAACTCTTCTACATACACAACCCTTAATATTTGCTACATATTTATCATGTTTTTCTAGGACAGATCTGGCAGTTGTCTGTGTTTAGCTTGTTTGATTTATGTGTTGATTTGAGATTTAGCTGGTGGCCTGGGCATATGGCTTAACTCGTGGAATGACTCGTGGACATTGAACCTAGAAAACGCCATTCTATCTCCATCTGACGTTCTCTACAATCAACCCCATAAAAATGTCGGATGTGTAGATGCTTTGATTTATACAATGGCGGTGGATACCTTATAGCTTGATGTAATAGATTTGAAACTCTGCAAATAAAACCACTCACTACAATCAATTTGATATTGGAATTGATCTCTTGGAACCTATAACATTTTTCGACCACATGGTATTGGAGCTTCCTCCTCATGGCATCTGCACATGCATTTGTCAAACTGCTACATAATACATTTGCAAAATTTCGACAACCGACACTGACACCTCACCCAAGCTAGCCTCATCCTTAAATCACATGCGCAATACATCTGCAAAATAGTTTAATTGATGAGGTGTGGACAGGAATAGTGCTAGGCTATTGCGTGGTATGTGGACTCAGCACTAGGCTTGTATGTCGACTTGGAGTTTTGACTCGTGCCTTGATTTCAGTATGACTTGGCTGGGCTTTGACATATGGACTCGGCTTGTGAATGGCATATGAGCTCCTATACCTTTTAGAAAAAACATAAACCCGAAAGCATATAGACCATATGGGATTTAAAACATTCTATGCTTTTAATCATATGCATACATGTGTAAACTTAAGCGAATGCATTTTGTAGTGTAACTTAGAGTTATACCACTTTGATAAGATTTTAAAATATATATTCTATATTTAGAAATCTAAAGCATAGAAATAAGGTTTAGATTCTAATAGCCAGGTTTTTGGAACACAGGTTAATGACAATGTCACAAGCAAACTTAGGAAAATATATCGAGAGGAACTTTGTCAAGACAGATGGGGACTTTGAGGTTGAAACACTTGCAGAAAATCAAAGAAATTTTGATAATTTCAACATAAATATGTTGAAGATGCTCATAAAATTTTCAATGTCATTTGAGGAGATAACATTGGCTCCAATTGGGATGGAGACCTCCCTGTGAGGCTCCAAGAACCTAGTAGTTCTAGTCGCCTTTACCATTGGGCTATGGAGTCATTTGGCCTTTAGAATTGATCCCCTGCTAACCTGTAACCTGCATGTAGCCTGCTTGTTTATTGAAGAAAACTGAAAACAACTGAAATAATCTATTTGCTCATAAGACGAGCTTATTCTCTCTACCTACTCTAACCCATTGTATTGTTGCTTGATCAAGTAAACTCATGCTTCCAATGAAGCCATATGAGAAATTGATTTACTGAACTTGTACTTGAATTTGACCCGAAAAATAATGGAATGCATAGCTAACAAAAAAATAGTTTGAACTAATGACAAAGCCAATTGTCATCTGACCAAAATACTTTAACATATATGTTGTTCATGGGTTCCAAATAGTTTGCGATAGGGTCATTAAAACCATAAAAGAATACCTCTTTCAACTGTTGATTCAACTAAAAATTGAAGTGATGCTGGATGTCTTCAATGTTGAATATAGACTTCCCAACCTCTGTTAGAGAGTCATAAAATATGGACTGCTGATCGGAATGTTTCAGCACACCATCTCCCTCTTCGTATATGCTGCAATCTTTCTTTGTCAGTAAATCAGAAAAATGTGAGCTACCCTCAGCGTCTACTGTAGATTCAATGCTTTCACCTGTTGTTTTGTCAATCTTCTCATCATCTTTCAAGTCTTCAAAGGGGATAATCTGATCTTCCTGATAGCTTAAGACAATAGATGCATTTGGTACAATGTCAAAAAGCATCTATACTATAGTTAAGATTGTGAATATCATCAATGTCTCGGTCACAATGAGAGATATCCCCTATAACAACATACTCTTCATGATTTTCTGAATCTTTAATTAATAAATTGAATTCATGACAACATTCAGGAAATAGAAGGTCAACTCAAAATATTCCTTTGCAGAACAAATGAAAGGAAGCATGAAAATCTGCCAAAAAGCTGATATTGGAAATAGGAAGAGATTGGTAGCAATCACGATAAATCCCCTCTAATGAAAAACAGAAGAGCCGGATCTAAACATCTTCATGCACAACTTGCAACCGATGAATGTAATCATGAAAGTCCAGCAGATGTTCAGTTGGCACTTCCCACTCTTCTCCTCGAAATCCAGGAATACTATTTTCCCATTCATCTCTACTAGGCATTGGATTAGGGAAACCAATAATTTTTGAAAAATCACAGAACACATACCTATTTGCCAAGATCTGGTTCATGTCATCGCAGTTGAGTCGCCAACATATTTCTGAACAATGGAGTCACCACTGAATCTGTCCTTCATGGAGTCTCCGGATATATGATTTCAACCAAATGATGTCCAGGCTTTGTCTATCATCAAAACTAGATCTATGTCGTCTCCCAGGGAAGCTGAGCTTCAATCTCCTCTCCCCGGCAATGATGCCAATTTGTTAGCTCTCCAGGAGTCTTTCTAGGTTGCAATCGAAAGAGCCTGGTAACTTAATCTTATTTTGAATGATGGAGTATAATTGGATCAAGATGAATAACTCACTCACTAATTTCCTCACTCAAGACAACTTAGTAATATCCAGATAGGACAAGGCCTTCAAAAGCCATTAATCAGATAGTTTTGCTGAATTAGATGGGTGGAGAAAAACTAACTATATTAACCAGAACATACATATATGAAAGAATGCATATGATGGGTCAATAGAACTAGCAATAGTGACTTATGATCCTAGTTTACTGATATGAAAGTGAGATGACAATCACCAGCTTTTGAAGTAAACATAGGCAAGAGAACCTCTGCTCATAAGCACAGAAAGAAGAAGATAATGGTCTGAAAACAACAATGAAAGAAGCTTGTATTACTGAATATATTAAGAAGAAGTCTTTCTACAAAAAAGAGTGTATTAGAGTCTTTAATTTCGAACCCTTGTTCTACATAAGTCACAGGCTTTATAGCCTTTACAAAACAGTTCAAGATCATGAAAAACTGGATCGAATCTGCTAAAAATATCTAGTTAAAAAAGATTTATGAAAAGTATGAAAGAGTCCTATTTAAAAGGGTAACCGCCATCTTGCTAGTCCTCATATCTTCGACAGTTGTAACAAGCCTTCAAAGGCTGATGGGTAAGGTTGAAGCTACCACCTGGAGGATTGACAAGCCATCTTTTGCCCAAAATAGACAAGAAGATTCCTCTTCTCATCTTGTTGGCGCCTTTAAATCTGGAACAGAATTTTGATCATGATGCCTTTAACGTTTATCTATCATTAGAAAACGTCCTCGAAGTGTTTGGATCAACAAAAGTCAGTTCTTGTGAAAAAAAGCAGCCTTCTGCATTATTTTGTAGTTTTGGTAGCTAAAAAGGCTGGATTTTAATTTTGTTAGCTACCGAAAGCTTTGCTTTCGATGGCTAATGAACAATTCAACATGTTCGCCTAAACCACCGAGTCCTTCTCTGAGATGTTAGAAACTTGCCTTTCCTTTTGGTGACTAGAAAAGTCCTATCTTTATACTGTAAGCTGCCGAAAACCGAATTTTTTGGTAGCTAGTGAACAATTCACCATGTTCGCCCAAGCCACTCTGATGAAAAACTACCCACTATTTGCAATGATATCCAGTATGTCATAAATTTTGATATGCCTCCAAAAGTGTGCAGTATGCACCGAATATAAGGAGAACCATAGAAGTGATCAAGGCGCTGCCATATGAACTTTCAATTCTACAAATGAATTAAAGACCAAAGAATAGAATACAAAAATGCTTTTATTTGAGGTGTATTGAGAAAGAAAATGCAACACCATCTTGGATCATGATCAACAATATTCCTTGATAAATGCCATATTTATTCTGCAAACCCTTTGAACTCTTTTGCATACACAACCCTTAATATTTGCTGCGTCTTTATCACGTTTTGCTAGGACAGATTTGGCAGCTGTCTGCATTTAGCTTGTTTGATTTATGTGTTGATTTGATATTTAGTTGGTGGCCTGGGCATATGGCTTAACTCATGGACATTGAACCTGGAAAACGCCATTCTGTCTCCATCTGATGTGCTTTGCAATCAACCCCATAAAAATGTCGGATGTGTAGATGCTTTGATTTATACAATGGCAGTGGATACCTTGTAGCTTGATGTAATAGATTTCAAACTCTGCAAATAAAACCACTCGCTGCAATCAATTTCATATTGGAATTGATCTCTTGGCACCTGTAACATTTTTCGAACACATGGTATTGGAGCTTCCTCCTCATGGCATCTGCGCATGCATTTGTCAAACTGCTACATAATACATTTGCAAAATTTTGACAACTGACACTGACACCTCACCCAATCTAGCCTCATCCTTAAATCACCTGCGCAATACATATGGAAAATAGTTTAACCGATGAGGTGTGGACAGCAATAGTGCTAGGTTGTTGCGTGGTATGTAGACTCAGCACTGGGCTTTTATGTCGACTTGGAGTTTTGACTCATGCCTTGATTTTATTATGACTTGGCTGAGCTTTGACATGTGGAATCGGCTTGTGAATGGCATATGAGCTCCTATACCTATTAGAAAAAACATAAACCCGAAAGCATATAGACCATATGGGATTTAAAACATTCTATGCTTTTAATCATATGCATACATGTGTAAACTTAAGCGAATGCATTCTGTAGTGTAACTTAGAGTTATACCACTTTGATAAGATTTTAAAATATATATTCTATATTTAGAAATCTAAAGCACAGAAATAAGGTTTAGATTCTAATAACTAGGTTTGTGGAATGTAGGTTAATGACAATGTCACAAGCAAACTTAGGAAAAGATATCGAGAGGAACTTTGTCAAGACAAATGGGGACTTTGAGGTTGAAACACTTGCAAAAACTCAAAGAAATTTTTATAATTTCAACATAAATATGTTGAAGATGCTCATAAAATTTTCAATGTCATTTGAGGAGATAACATGGGAATCCATAATACCCCCCTTTAGAAGGGATATTCGGACTATATGTTGTGAGAGGAGCTTTGGATTTGAAAACCTATGCAAAGGATGGAGACATAGAACCCTCCTAAGAATCACCAATGATGTCACAAACCCTGATAGCAGGCGATACCGCTGAAGGTTCAATCCCAGGAAAATGCTCAGACCGTGAACCACCGGACGGGATAGAAGAGGAGATGATTACCTTGGTGGTGAAGCGGGATTACCCCGCATTAAAGCCCCAATATCCAGTTGAATAGGCACAATGGTTGAAGCCACAATACCAGAAACCCCCAAATTAACAGGTTCCAAAGAAGGAATAGATAAATCAGTATTTAGAGGGATAGAGGGAGTACATTGTGAAGATTGTTGAACCCCCAAATAGAAGGTAGGGGGAAACCCTATAATCCCATCCCCAATACGCTCCCCCTTCCCATCCAATCCCGAAAGAAAAATCAAATCATCATTTGAAAATGTGGAGGAGAAAGATGGATCAAGTATGTTTAACTTACCTATAATTGTCAAGGATATACCAGAGACAACAGCCAATCTCGAAGGAAAAGCATTAGTTTGAACATTCCCTTCTGCTTCACCTTCAGAAGCTGAGTTACTATCCGAAGTCCATGCCCGCACATCATCAGCAGAGTCCAGCTCCGAACCCGAACTAGAATCAGAGCAATCTCGCTAAAGATGCTCCACAACCTTGCATTTTGAACACCTGAAGGGGATTCCCCAGTAGTCCAATAGCTGTGAGTACCATCTTTCATGGCAAACAATATCCACGGATTCAAATAAACCTAATGACATATCTATCTCCACTAGAACACGACCAGTGCCACATCTCCAAGGGAAAATCCGGTAAGAGTACCCAAAGATGACGAAAATGAGGGCAGGCACACGAAGATGGTCCCCATTTTCGTTGCAATGGGGGTGCGCTAGCGGAAAATAAAAATGGCGCATACGCACCTAAGGCAGCGTGCACGCGCCGCTAGGTTCAATATCGAACCGAGGCACGTGCGCGTGGCTGGCGCATGGACCATGCTAGCGCGTGCACTCAATGGTGGCGTGCACGCGCCTCTGTTAAAAAAAATAAAATAAACCAGAGCACAATTTCCACATTTCTCCATTTGGCCGAGCACGTCCTCCTCCTCCATGTGTGCGTCGATTCAACCACCAAAGGAGGCCAAATCGACTCCAAAACCAGCCAACAACACCCACAAACTCATCAACACTTCGATTAATAGGTAAATATCACGTTTTTTTTTCATTTTATTCATTATTTGTGTCAATTTTTTTTGTTTGTTTGTTTGTTTATTTAATTGTAAATAATTCCCAAATTTTGAAAACAATGAACCAATTTTCTATTGCAGATTGTAAACTGAGACAATGAGTGAACAAGATGTTAACCCCGAGTTCGGTGGAACACAAGAAAACCCAAACCTTGGACCCAGTGCTAAAGAAAACCAAAACCCCCAACCCAATTTTGAACTAAATGACCTTAACCATTATGTAAATGAAATGCGAGTGCACACTTGTGAACTTAGAAACTCGGGGGAACCATCTCGATTGTCTCTTGCCATGTCAATTGAGAATTGAATTGACTCCCTCATCCATGCACACCAACAATTGACCGACATGACTCAATTTAGAGCTAGGATGCAGGAGTACTACTCCATGGGCGTCTCCAACGAAGCAATAAAAGATTTGAACATTACAGAAGTCCAATTATATAGTATGTTCACTGATCCGAAAACAAACCAACCACTAAACATTACAAAGCCACGTGTCTACATGGATTGGTGTCATTACCAATCGTGGAGGGACAATTGGATGTGGAGGTGGTTCATGGTGTACGATGAACCTCCCTAAAATAATAGGGAGGTTCCACAGTACTTCCTTCACCAACTATGGGATGAGTTTTGCCTCGGTTTACATGTCAACTATTTTGACATAACTGAGTTCTACGGTGTTGGGCGTGGCTCTGCCCAAGATTAACCTGCTTCCAGGAGGAACCCACTGGGCCACCAGCTCTGAGGCATGACCCCAACCCCTCTCCTCAACCACCTCAGTTGCCCCACAAGCTTGATCAGATCGAGGTGGCAATGAGGAATGTTGCTTGTGGACTCCTCAGACACACCTCCTTTGTAGCAGCGACTATAGTGGAGAGGTCGGGTGACCTTGATAGAGATCCAGGTGCAGTGCTTTCATGACAGGGCCAGGATAGACCCATGACTGATGGTATCCATGTTGGGAATTCCAGTTCGACGGGGACAATGCCACATCTTTGTCCCCATTGCGGGCACACTTGCCCTGGCCTGATCAAGGGCTGTTATATGGGTCAGGTCAACAATTTTTTTAATGTGTTTTCAATCATCACTTGATAACTTGTAAAGTATTTTTGTTTGACTTAAACTATTATTTCAATGTACAGTTATTCAGAGTTGATACACCAAGATGGGAGAACGTAGGATCTCCGAACCTGGATGCAGCAATGGCAGCTGCAACTGAAATTGCGACACCCCACACAGAGGTATTTTCAGTACCTGACACAATATTGTTATTATTTATGTCATTTATATTACTCAAGTATTTATATTTATGGAATACATGTTGATAGTTCGTACAACATTTTTGAATATCTTGATTTCCTAGATAGTGACTTGTTTAACATGTCCATAACATGCATGCATTTTGTTGTCTACAGGTGTTCCGTGACTACGGTGATCAACCACCCCCGCCAGGGATTGGCACATCACCATATACACAAGTACATTGTGTAGTTATAAGCATGCTTTTGATTTGATTTCTTACGACTTAGTATGGTTTAATTTATTGTTTGTTTACTAAATTGTGATATTACAAATGTATATGTAGGTGCCACCAGTAGCTGTGTCTCCCCATTTTAGTCCTATGTATCCACCCTCTCCCATGAGTCCCCTCCCTCGCTTCCATCTAGACCCCTCCCTACATCCACCCCCTACCTTCCATCCAACACCCCTTCTTCGGCCATACTCCCACCTCCATACATCCTCCCCCACTCGCCCACCCCCCCACATCCATACATCCTCTCGAATTTATCCACACCCCCATGTCTATCCATCCTCCCCCATTCATCCACGCCCCCCCTTCCTTCCACCTTCCCCTCTTCGTCCACAAACTCCCATTTGTCCATCATCCTCCATCCATGCAGGAATTCCCTCCCATGCACCATCCCTCAACATCCCCCGTAGCCATTTTCGTTTGATACCCTCTATCCTACAACCTACAGGGGTTCATCATCCACATGGTCCTCCTCCACCCCATACCACCGTGTCTTCTCCCACCATATCATCTCCACTTCCTGCCACTATTGTGGCATCTACACTTCCAACATCCTCATCAGTATCTCTAGTGGTTGCACCTTTAGTGGCTACCACTACATCTGTGCCCCCCCCATCACTGCATCGGAGCTAGTTTTCTGGTCATTTGCTCCACCTGCTAGCCCAGAATCCCAGCCATGTCCATCGTTGGAGGTGTTCACGGTGAGAATCAAGCTAATTTATGAAAATATTTTGATGCATTAACAAAAATTAATTTAAGCAATTATGATTTTTCAATGAAGTGATTGTTGTAAATGTTGTAGGATGGAATCGCTGAGAGGCTCCGCAGATCTAGGACACCTGTCCAACGTTTCCCACTCATGTCAGAGGTGATTTATTTAAGATTCAAATTCTACATTTGTTTTATAAATGTGGTAAATGTTGCAAATGCTTGAAAATGACGGTATCTTATATCATTTGCTCCAGAGATCGGAGAGATAGTCTAGTCCTAGATGGAGCAAGACCTGAGGCACTGGTAGCTCGAAGAGTAGGAAGATCGAATTTGGATCTCTGCCTGGGAGTGACGGCGGTGGTCACAATGCTTGACACACCACGTGTTATGTACATTAGCCACAATGTGGCACTTTTGCGCACCAGTTTTGATGTACTTTGTATCTACGCCATGAGTTGCCATGTATTTTGTATCTACGGCATGAGTTGTCGCATTTTGTGTAGGGCACAGGTTTCCATTGTATGTACATTGGGAACCATGTTCCACTATTCGCCAGAAATTGTATATGTTTGGATGATTTTTGTAGCCTCGATGTACATGGATTTTCAGTTATGTGATTTATATATCTCGTTGTCTAATGTGGTTGTCTCATGTTGTGTGTATCATTATGTGATGTTGTGTAAATTTGGGTTTTACATAGATCTTAGAAGAGAAGTTGGATATCATAGTTCATCTTGGTTTATCTTTCCACATGTAAAATCTTCTAATGGTATCTATGTTAAGAAAACATTGTAAACATAGGCTAACTCAAACAAAATCATGTGTGAGAATTAATCTAAAAACAAATGGAATAAATGGATGGAAAAATCACACCTCATGGCACAAAAGATATATATTGGGAACTTGAGTATTAGGAAAAGAATACTTAAAAATAGAAAATGTCCATTGTCGTCAAAAGGTTAAAATGAGATTCAACATGATTTTTAATAGCTTTACACAATGAGATCCAAAATTTCCATACTCTACATAATGAAATGTCGTCACTAGTATTTATTTTGACCATTTTGTCCACTTAAGATCATGCAACAAATTAATAACCAAGTTATGGAATCATTTCTTAATCAATTGTCACCATACAAATAGGACAACCTTGAGCACGATGTATAGCTAGCTCATTAATTCTCACTCACGGATATAGCCACCTTTGATTTGATGGCCATCACATCCACTACCATTTACAATTAGGACTTCCTTAATTTATCATTATGTGATAGCAATATAATTTTATGTAGACACGTTGACTTAAACACATGTATCGTTGACATTACAATAAATGACTACTATGAGGTGTATTTTTGAGGCTATATCCACCTCAACACACCAACTTGTTACCCCAATACCCCAAATGTTGTCGAATTTTGTCTGGAAGGGATAGAGGGGTATTAGGACATCATAATCCATCTATTGGACACTCAGACACTTGTTAAAGACATTTAGGAGAAGTGCATTACATCAATGGAGTCACAAATACACCCTCATCAAGTTGCATGCATACATTAGTGTGGCATCAACACTAGAACATGTAAGCATTACTACATGTTGGAGTAAGCTTTACTAATGTTATGATAATATTAGGTTTTCCATCCACTGAGAAGGTTGCCATAGGTGTGCATATCCACCATATAAAAATCTTCATGGTACAACCAATTTCAAACCATTACGTTTCTAAATTAGGTATATGGTGCTAGGTGGTGAGTTCCCAATATGAATGCCTAATGAGGGCAGCTATACTAAGAGCCTACTTTAAATGTCAACCTGGGGGACGTGCAAACTTTAGAGGTGCAGGAACTATCTGTGCTCTTATAGGATAATATTTTTCGTGGTTGGGTGTTGGTATCGATGTTCTAAGGTTTGCCTACTCAATATGTAAAACTGGTTATACTAAGGAATTAAATACTGGAAAGCAATAAATCTATTTTAAAGAATTAAAGTACTGAAAGCAGTAAATTTGTTTTTAAGGAATGAAGATACTAGAAGCAGTAAATCTATTTTAAATAATTAAAATGCTAAAAGTAGAAGAGACAATCCTATGAATTTACTTAATGCAAAATGGTAAATCTAGAAAGTGAAATGCCATAACAGATCTATTCTAATATTGGAGGAAACAAGGTCTGTAATTACTTTATGCATAAAACTAGAGTTCTGATCTAAATTGTTAAATACTAAACTAAGATTGAAGTGCGATCGTTTCATGCTACACATCTATTTACTAAGAATTTAGAGTAATTAATCATTATGGGAAACATTCATAAATCTCAGATCTGAACCATGACTTTTGAAAGCAAAGCTAATACAGATGTAATTGTTTGTTAAAATGTGCATTGGAAGAAAGCAGCTACAGGACTACTGAAACCATTTTGCTGTACTACAGAACGTATTATAAATTACTACAGAACTAATACATCATTCAAGCGCTTCCATATGCGATATAACTTTTCATCAATGTAAAACACATAATTGGAAAATATCTGAAAATGGAAATCCCCTGACATACGTGTTGGAGGGGCCCTCTCCAACCCGTACTCGGGAGAGAAAGAAACTTATAAACGCTGGATGGAATTTAACATCAATCTCTTATTAAAATATAAAATCCATGTCTTCCCAAAGGTCTATAACTTCGTAGTATCTCAATAGTGCAGAAAACATAAAACAATGTTTCTCCAAAATGTCAACAGAGACCTCTCGCTACCCGAGAGGTCCATATTTATATAATTTGTAATGTTGAACTTCACTAAATGTCTAAATGCCGATTCCCCTTAAACAGGAGTGCGTTCTCTATAAATCAGGAAACAGGGTGCCGAGCTGCATGAATCTTTAGTCCTCTACGTGTTTGTCCTTTAGTGCCCCTGAACCTACACAATCACGCTTGGTTTCCACATAATTAGTTTATTGAATATGCATTTTAACATACAAGAATAATCATCAAAAACAATTTCATTAAATAATTAAAGTAAAATTTTTTCCCACAAATGAGTGTGTTTCTTCGTCATTGCGTGAGCTGGATTGTGGGAAAAAGGTTTATCAAGTACCTGAAAATTGGACTCATCACTAGGTACAACGGTTTTCTAGTTGTATGCACCCTTTCTATATAGATGAAAAACTATGCATATATGTGTATAGTGATTTGATTCAAATGTATGCACATGAATATATATGTACAATGAAAATGATTTAATCCTTACATGTATTATAATTTAGGGCTAAATCTTAGGCTACATAATAGGGTTTCATTGTGATTAGAATACAAACTAGGGTTTATGCTACCAACTAGGGTTTTTAGGCTAGGCTCTCATTTTTCTAGGCTAGGATCCAAGCTCTAGGGTCACCATCCTAATGTTTAATTCCACTATCATGACATCATTCTCACCAATACCATGCCCACTACTACAATCACCATCAAGCCTCTCAATCCCACTTTGAACATTTCCCATACTTCCAAGTTAAAATTGATAGGTCTTGTTGCTAAAAGCTTTTCACTTATCTAATCACATAGACAAATCCACTCCTGTGAAAGATTTGTTGTAGTTTGGTACGTGCAAGTTCACATGCAATAATACTTGAGAGATCATTTTACCCCATGATCCATGGAAGATTCATTGGAGTCATATGAACCTCATTGTCATCACCCCAACCATGGTCAAGATGCCAATATCCATCCTTAGTAGACAAAACCTCATGTCGGCACCCATACCACATTCAAAGATAAAAAATTCTTTGAAAGGGCATGTTTGGGGGTTGAGGGAATCTTGATTTTTTTATAATCACACATGAGAAATTATTAGAGTCAAATACATTGGATATAAATAAATTCCCCAACACCTTTATCATCTTCATCATCATCTTCATCACCATCACCATCATCATCAACATCTTCATCATCATCACCATCTTCATCATCATCACCATCACCATGACCACCAACTTCACCACCATCACCATCATCATCAATGTCACCATGTTCATCACCATCACCATCTTCATCATCATCACCATATCCATCTTTTGGATATGAGATGAAACCATCACCATCTTCATCATCACCATCACCATCACCATCAACCTCACCACCATCACCATCATCATCACCATAACCATCATCACCATCTCCATCTTTTGGATGCGAGATGGAACCATCACCATCTCCATCTTTTGGATGCAAGATGGAACCATCACCATCTCCATCATCACCATCACCATGACCATCAACCTCACCACCATCACCATCATCATCAATGTCACCATCTTCATCATCATCACCATCTCCATATTTTGGATGTGAGATGGAACCATCACCATCTTCATCATCACCATCACCATCACCATCAACCTCACCACCATCACCATCATCATCACCATCACCATCTTCATCATCATCACCATATCCATCTTTTGGATGCGAGATGGAACCATCACCATCTCCATCATCACCATCACCATCACCATCAACCTCACCACCATCACCATCATCATCGCCATCTTCATTATCATGGTCATCTGTAGATCCCTCATCACTGTGTCCATCATCTTCACCATCTTCATCATCATTGTCATCATTTTCATCACCATCACCATGACCATCAACTTCGCCACCATCACCATCATCATCAACGTCACCATCTTCATCATCATCACCATCTTCATCATCATCCCCATCTCCATATTTTGGATGCGAGACAGAACCATCACCATCTTCATCATCACCATGACCATCAACTTCACCACCACCACCACCATCATCATCAACATCACCATCTTCATCATCATCACCATCTTCATCACCATCACCATCTCCATCTTTTGGATGCGAGACGGAACCATCACCATCTTCATCATCACCATCACCATCTCCATCATCATCACCATCTTCGTCATCATCATCACCATCTTCATCATCATTGTCATCCGTAGGTCCCTCATCATCACCATGATCTTCATCATCACCATGATATTCATCACCATCACCATCACCATCACCATCACCATCACCATCTTCAACATCATCACCATAATCATCATTATCACAACAAGTTCTCGGTGGATGATTTTCCAAATTTGACCCCCATGTGCAAAAATTGCACACTCCCTCACTGAGCAAAACCCTAGTTTCCAATATGGACGTACAAGATGACACTAGGGCCACTAGATCGGAGGGGAGGGGCACACCTAGCACAATTCCAGCGTCTTGAATCCAACGGAGTTGACGGTTCGTCGATCCGAGCCATGGTCTTCATTCTATGCCTCATTCTGTCTCGCATCTAAAAGGCCTTTAGGGGCACCTACTGGATACCTTTCGGGGGAATAGAACTCCAACCATCGAAAAAAACAAGGTTCTGGGGAGTCATGCAAGTATGTCTAGGTGGGTTTCGGTCGGGAACGCTAGCCACAAGTGCCCGGTGGATGATTTTCCAAAGTTGACCCCCATGTGCAAAAATTGCACACTCCCTCACTGAGCAAAACCCTAGTTTCCAAGATGGACGTACAGGATGACACCGGGGTCACCAGACTGGAGGGGAGGGGCACCCCTAGAACTATCTTAGCGTCTTGAATCCAACAGAGTCGACGGTTCGTCGATCCGAGCTATGGTCTTCATTCTAGGCTTCTTTCCGTCTCGCATGCAAAAGGCCTTCACGGACACCTGCTGGATACCTTATGGGGGAATAGAACTCTAACCGTGCAACAAAAACAGGTTCTGGGGAGTCATGCAAGTGTTTCTAGGTGGGTTCCGGCCAGGAATGCTAGCCACAAGTGCCTGGCGGATTATTTTCCAAAGTTGAACCCCGTGTGCAAAAATTGCACACTACCTCACTGAGCAAAACCCTAGTTTCCAAGATGGACGTAAAAGATGACACTGGGGCCACCGAATTGGAGGGGAGGGGTACCCTTAGCACTATCCTGATGTCTTGAATCCAACAGAGTTGACGGTTCATCGATCTGAGCCACGGTCTTCATTCTATGCCTTGTTCTGTCTCGCATCCAAAAAGCCTTCAGGGACACCTGCCGTGGGCATAGAACTCCAACCGTGCAACAAAAATGGGTTCCAGGGAGTCATGCAAGTGTGTCTAGGTGGGTTCCGGCTAGGAACGCTAGCCACAAGTGCCCGGTGGATGATTTTCCAAAGTTGACCCCCGTGTGCAAAAATTGCACACTCCCTCACTGAGCAAAACCCTAGTTTCCAAGATGGACGTACAAGATGACACCGAGGCCACTGGATGGGAGGGGAGGGGCACCCCTAGCACAATCCCAATGTCCTGAATCCTATGGAGTCGACAGTTCATCGATCCGAGCCATCGTCTTCATTCTATGCCTCGTTCCGTCTCGCATCCAAAAGGCCTTTAGGGACACCTGCTGGATACTTGCCAGGGGCATAAAACTCCAACCGTGCAACAAAACCGGGTTCCAAGGAGTCATGCAAGTGTGTCTAGGTGGGTTCCGGCCAGGAATGCTAGACACAAGTGCTCGGTAGATGATTTTCCAAAGTTGACCCCCGTGTACAAAAAGTTCACACTGCCTCACTAAGCAAAACCCTAGTTTCCAAGATGGATGTACAAGATGATACTGGGGTGACTAGATCGGAGGGGAGGGGCACCCCTAGCACTATCCCTGCGTCCTGAATCCAACGGAGTTGACGGTTCGTCGATCCGATCCACGGTCTTCATTATATGCCTTGTTCCGTCTCGCATCCAAAAGGCCTTCAGGGACACCTACTGGATACCTGTCGGGGGCATAGAACTCTAACCGTGCAACAAAACTGGGTTCCGGGGAGTCATGGAAGTGTGTCTAGGTGGGTTCCGGCTGGGAACACTAGCCACAAGTTCCTGATGGATGATTTTCCAAAGTTGACCCCCGTGTGCAAAAATTGCACACTCCCTCACTAAGCAAAACCCTAGTTTCCAAGATGGACATACAAGATGACACTGGGGCCACCGGACTAGAGGGGAGGGGCACCCCTAGCACTATCGTGGCATCCTGAATCCAACAAAGTCGACGGTTCGTCGATCCAAGTCACGGTATTCATTCTATGTCTCATTCCATCACGCATCCAAAAGGCCTTCAGGGACACCTACTTGATACCTGCCAGAACCAGGGAATCCTTCATTGTGTTCCATTATCCTTTTGTTCAGCATTTCGTGCTCTAATAAGTGGTAATTCATCTCTATCATTGAAAACTTGGGTCTATAGGTACCTTCCCTTTCATATTTCTTGTTATCCACAACTAACACAAGTTAGAGATGCCATTCAAACCCAATTGAAAGCTAAGGAAGTGGTTTTATCTGACGTCATCTTTGGGAATAAACGTTTATGTAAAGCAACAAAAGCTTGAACAATACTCCCTGCTTTTAAACACATTCTGGAGAAAGCAAGAGGACAAGTTCATCAAAGCGACTTCATTCATCTGTATTCTCATAATGTACACATAGTCCATCCTTATCTTGATAAACAAGAGTTTCATAATAGCTTAACTCTTTGGGAGTGGTTATCTCCCTGTATTCGGTTGTTTGATTGGTTGACAAGCTTGCCTGAAAATTTGTACTTTGAACTTCTTTGTTTTATTGCTGAAAATTGGAAGGGATTTTCAAGTCACCTGCAAAGTGCTCCTTTGTTGAAATATGTAAGTTCTTCCAACAACATAGATTTGGCTAGTGTATCAAATGCTGTCGCCCACACTAGAATTTATCTTTCGTCAAAGGAGTCGCACATATTGTGGCTAACCAAATGGTCTGGGGAGCTTGGAAGTGCCGCCAAATATTATTCCATGCTTGAATCTACCCAAAAGACAATTATAAATTCAGATCCTTGAGAATGCCTGAATCTACCGAGAAGGAAATTATAAATTTAGATCCTCGAGAAGGTGAGAAACTATATGAGTGGTTGAATCAGTATCCTAAAATTATAGAGCTCTCTATCTCAAAGTTTGCTGAGCGGCTCCTGGATGTAGTATCAGACTCAACATAAAGTAAACTTGTTATCACCACTAGAATGGCCTCGGGGTGCCCGACTAGAATGCTCGTAGCGCTGGAACTGTGGCTCGGTTCATGAATCCGTCGATTCTGGTGGGTCCAAGACGCTGGGTTTCAGCTAGGGGACTCCCCATAGCATGCCTCGAAGGCCCGAAAGTGGTGCCAATGGGCCATCTCCAGCGCTAGGGTTTTTCTTAGTGATGGCCATTCCAAATTCGCTAAATGGGTGAATTTCTTGTCTGGAGGCTCCCCAGCATGCGTGGCCACCGTGGATAGGTCCACAATGGCCATGTGGACCTGTGGGAGCTGACAGAATCCAATTCCGCTCGCCGGTTTGGGATCCGTGGCCCTGGAGCAAATCCTCAAAGTATCCCTGAATGACCCTGGGATGCCCGACTAGAATGCCCGTAGAGCTGGAACCGTGGATTGGTTCATGAATCCGTTGATTCCGGTGGGTTCGGGACGCCAGGTTTCAGCTAGGGGACCCCCCACAACAAGCCTTCAAGGCTCTGAAGCGGTGCCAATGGGCCATCTCCGGAGCTAGGGTTTTGCTTAGTGATGGCCATTCCAAATTCGCTAAAGGGGTGCATTTCTCATCCAGAGGCCCCGAGCATGTGTGGACAAGTCCACAATGGCCACGTGGACCTGTGGGAGCCGACATAATCCAATTTTTCTCGCCAGTTTGGGATCCGTGGCCCCGTGGAAAATCCCCAAAGTGTCCCTGAATGGCCCCAGGGTGCTCGACTAGAATTCCTGTAGCGCCTGAACCGTGGCTCGATTTGCAAATCATTGTGAGGACAAGGATGATGATGACGATGATGATGATGATGATGATGATGATGATGATATGATTATGATGATGGTGGTGGTGGATGATGATGAATATCAGTACGATGATGAAGATGATGATGATGATGATGAATATGATGATGATCATCAAAATCATCATATTCATCGTCATCATATTCACTAGTCATCATCATCGCCATCTTCATCATCCTCACCATCATCATCATCATCATATGATCATGGTCACGATGATCATTGTATTCTTCATCATAATCAGCATCTTCATCATACTCATCATACTCGTCATAGCCATCTTCATCATCATCATCATCATCATTGGGGTGATGATGATGATGAAGATGATCATGATGACCAGGATGATGTGCAGCATATTCGTCATCATCTTCATCATCAACATCATCATCATCTCCATTAGTCATCATAATCATCACCATCACCATCTTCATCTTCATCGTCATCATCATCAGCATCATCATCATCTTCGTCATGATGATGACGATGAAGATCATGATGATGACAAAGATGGTGATAATGACAATGATGACGATGAAGATGGTGATAATGATGATGATGATGACTAATGGAGATGATGATGATGATGATGATGATGTTGATGTTGATGATGAAGATGATGACGAATATGCAGCACATAATTTTCATTTTCATCATCGTCCACAACATGATCCATGGCATGATCATCATCATCATCGTCATCATCATCATTGCGAGGACGAGCATGCGGATGATGATGATGATGATGATGATGATGATGACGACGATGATGATGAAGATGGTGATGATGATGACGACTAATGGAGATGATGATGATGATGATGATGATGATGATGATGATGTTGATGATGAAGATGATGATGAATATGCAGCACATCATCTTCATCCCTATCATCATCTTCATCATCATCAACAACATGATCATCATCATCACTATCATCATCATCATCATCTTCATCATCATCATCATTGTGACGAGGAGGAGGATGATGATATGATGATGATGATGATGATGGTGGTGGATGATGATGAATATGAGTACAATGATGAAGATGATGATGATGACGAATATGATCATCATCATCAAAATCATCATATTCATCGTCATCATCTTCATTAGTCATCATCATCGCCATCTTCATCATTAGTTGTGATGATATGATGATGGGGATGATGATGATGATGATGGTGGATGATGATGAATATGAGTACGATGATGATGATGATGACGGTGATGATGATGATGATGAAGATGATGAGGAATATGCAGCACATCATCATCATCTTCATCATCATCATCATCAACTTCATCATCATCATCATCATCATCATCATCATCAACTTCCTCCTCCTCCTCCTCATCATCATCATCATCATCAACTTCCTCATCATCATCATCATCATCATCATCATTGTGAGGATGCGGATGATGATGAGGATGATGCAGATGATGATCATATGATGATGATAATGATGATGATAGTCATCATAATAGTCATATTAATCATCCTCATCATCATCGTCAACACCATCATCCTTATCATCATCATAATCATCATCATCATCATCATCATGATCTTCGTCATGATGCGGATGATGATAATGATGATGACGATGATGATGATGATGATGATGATGACGACAATGATGATGAAGATGGTGATGATGATGATGACTAATGGAGATGATGATGATGTTGATGACTAATATGATGACGAATATGCAGCACATCATCCTCATCATCATCATCGTCTTCATCATCATTAAGGACATGATCTTCATCATCACCATCATCATCGTCATCATCTTCATCATCATCATCATTGTGAGGAGGAGGAGGATGATGATATGATGATGATGGTGGTGGTGGTGGATGATTATGAATATGAGTACGATGATGATGATGACGAATATGATCATCATCATCAAAATCATCATATTCGTCATCATCATCTTCATTATTCATCATCATCGCCATCTTCATCATCCTCACCATCATCATCATATGATCATGATCACGATGATCATTGTCTTCGTCATCATAATCGTCATCTTCATCATCCTCATCATACTCGTCATCGCCATCTTCATCATCATCATCATAGTGTTGATGATGATGATGTGCTGCATATTCGTCATCATCTTCATCATCAACATCATCATCATATTCATTAGTCATCATGACCATCATCATCACCATCTTCATCGTCATCATCGTCATGATGATGATGATGATGAAGATCATGATGGAGATCACGATGAAGATCATGATGATGATGAAGATGGTGATGATGATAATGTTGATGATGACGATGATGACTAATGGAGATGATGATGATGAAGATGATGGCGAATATGCAACACATCATCATCATCATCCACAACATGAACCACGACATGCATCATCATCATGTTCATCATCATCTTCATCATCATCATCGTCATCATCATTGTGGGGACGAGCATGAGGATGATGATGATGATGATGATGATGATGATGATGACAAAGATGATCATGATGATCATGATGAATAATGGAGATGATGATGATTATGTTGATGATGAAGATGATGCCGAATATGTAGCACATCATCCTCATCATCATCAGCATCTTCATCATCATCAACAACATTATCATCATCATCATTATCATCATAATCATTATGAGGACGAGGATGATGATGATGATGGTGGTGGTGGATGATGATGAATATGAGTATGATGATGAAGTTGACGATGATGATGACGAATATGATCATCATCATCAAAATCATCATATCCGTCATCATAATCTTCATTAGTCATCACCATCGCCATCTTCATCATCCTCACCATCATCATCATCATCATATGATCATGGTCACGATGATCATTGTCTTTGTCATCATAATCGTCATCTTCATCATCCTCATCATACTCGTCATCGTGATCTTCTTAATCATCATCATCAATGATGATGATGACGATACAAAGATGATGATGATGATGATGACGACGAAGATGTTGTTGATGATGATGATGAGGAAGAGGTGATGACGAAGATGATGATGATGATGATGACAATGATGATGATGATGGTGGATGATGATGAATATGAGTACGATGATGAAGATGATGATGATGTTGATGATCATTGTACTCATCATCAACAGCATCATCATCATCTTCATCGTCATCACCATCAATGTTGATGATGAGGATGATAATGATGATGATGATGACGTTGACGATGAAGATGAGGACCTAGATGTTGATGAAGATGAGGAAGAAGGACGATGATGATGATGGTGTTGATAATGACGATGATGATGATGACGAAGATGATGAGGATGGTGGTGATGAAGATGAAGAAGATGATGATGATGGAGATGAAGATGTTGATGTTGATGACGATGGTGATGAAGATGATGATGATGAAGGTGGTGATGATGAAGAAGATGACGATGGTGGAGATGTTGATGAGGAAGGGGGAGATGACAATGATGATGAAGATGTTGATGATGATGTTGATGGTGATGATGTAATGATGATGATGATCATCATCATATTCATCATGATCATGATCATCTTCATCACCATTGTGATCATCATCCTCGTCACCATCATCCTCATCACCATCATCATCATCATCATCATTATCATCATCACCATCATCCTAATCATTCTCATCGTCATCTTCATTACCATTGTCATCATCATCACCATCATCCTCATCATCCTCATCGTCATCTTTATCACCATTGTCATCATCATCAAAATATTCATCATCATCACAATCACCATCATCTCATCATCATCATCATCAACATCTTCAACATCATTGTCATCTCCCCCTTCCTCATCAACATCTCCATCATCGTCATCTTCTTCATCATCACATCTTCATCAACTTCATGTATCCCCTTAACAAAGGAAATTAAATAAACCATACAAAGGCATACAATAGCGCGTATGCACAAGGAAGCGTGCGTGCTGTTAATAACGCGTCCGCGTCGTCGGTCATGCGTGCGTCTGTTTGTGCATGTACGTAGTTGCGCGCATGCGTACCTGAATTCAAATTGTTTTTGGCGCCCTTGCAGGCTTGGAATTAGCTTTGGATTGCACCTTGAGGCTCAGTCTGATTTATGCCTGATTTATGGCAAAAAACATCAAATGCTATAACTTTTGGTTTTTCACAACTAGTGCCACATAAGTTCCATGAGTGCACTGCAGATGAAATTGCACATGCTTGTCGAGCTCTGTGTGCAGATTCTAAATATATAATTTTTGAATAGATCTATTGTTGTTTTCTATTTTTAATTCATTTTTAACTGCACTCATGTCAAATTTGTAAAAAACATAGGTTATTTATTTGGCCTATAACTTTTGATTGGCTTACCTATTTCGAAAATGGAAGAGAACCCGCATAAGAGCACGAAAATACCTACAACCTAAAAAAAAAATGTATTTGGATTATTTTTAGACCATGATATGGTGTCTCAAAACTTGACCATGTCATTTTAGGGCTTGACTGATTTCGGTAATTTTAAAAAAATATAAAATTGACTTCTAAAATTTTGGAAAAATAGCCCGGCACAAGATTCTTTTGTTGCCTACGCCTCTACATATTTTTTTTCTTGTAAATTGAAAATTTACATAGTAAACAGGTGGGTCAAAAAAAACATGTGCATTATATTTAAGAAAAAAAATAACATACCAATCTTCGAATAATGACATTCTGGGGTGGTTATACCACTTTTCCATAAATAAAAGTTATATATTCCAGAAGGTCATCCGTTTTTCTACGTTTCATCTATTTGCACCTAATCCAAAAAAGTTTTGTAGGTACCTTTAATAATTCATTTTAATGATAATATTTCTATTTTTCCATAATGTCATTGCAACTAATGTGTTATGATTGTATATCATTACCTTGCACCAACCCATGAATCTTCTCTAAAACAAGATCAAATCCCATATCCCAGCACTTTAAGATAAGGCTACCGTTCCCCTAATCCAGGTTTTCTCCAAGATTAGGCTAGTATGATTCTCCATCCTAAAGTAAATGAGATACCAACCCTTGCTCAGTATATATATTTCTGGTCAGTAACCTATAATTTTAGCCTAGCTTGTCGATACCCACTCGTCCATATCCTTTGGCTGCATGGCTCCATAGGAAAAATTACCCACCAGACCTTTGATAGAAAGGGATGTAATACCCTCAAGACCAGATTGACGGTCCATCAATAAATCAGCACCCCAACCCCTCAATTTACACTTGTTATATTTCCTGGTAGATCTCACCGAGCGATGCTTTTGTAAAGGCACGAGAGCCAAATTAATAATGGGTTCAATACCCGATATATTAACTAGGACAGAAGAACCTTCAGCTGAAGACCTATTTCCATTTGGGTCATGGTTCCTCACAGTTCCAGGTTCCAGACCCACATCTAGCCGTGGAAAAGTAGTTGTCCCTTTCCCAGGGACTGCTGCCGCATGTGAGGCATGCGCCCTCCACATGTGCCAATATTCCTCATCTGAGTGGATAACCTCAACATCTGCCCACCACTCATCGGAGTTTGGTCTGCTTCCCCTCAAAGAATCTGCAAGTACCGGTTCAGGACTCAGTTCCATCTTTTGTAGGGTATAATAAGTCACAAATGAGTTTAGCAAGGTGGGTTTTCAGTTAAACTTCTTCCCAGTATCACCGCTAACAAAAACCTACACCACACCTGTAACGTCCCTGACAGATTCCAAAAAACCTACACAAAAACCCATTACCATCACCTGACAATACCTTCCAGTAAAAACCCCATACTACATCACCCTGCCCAACCTATCGGCCACCGAGCACATCGCCACCTCCAGAAAATAACCCATTTTATCTAAGTTTAACAGAGCCTAATTCTGCTCGTGGCACCAAACCCACCGAGCGTCCACCCCATACTTAATGTATACACTAATGGTCCCATCAAGCTCACGTAGAGCAGACCACCATCGTAACCATCACACAGCCCTCACAATACAGAATAACCCAGGTTTACCAGAGACGAAGTCCCGAAGTCTCAGTCCCCAATATGTGTTCAAGCCCTATCAAAGATCAATCTAATCCTTTAGACAGTCCATACTATTTGATGACAATATCATAGGAAGACATGCCTGAAGCTCTCTAGGATCAATGCCTCATACCATATCTGTTAAACAATGAACAGCGCGCATTTAACAAGAAGACAGTTGGCAAAGCGCACCAGTAGAATAATTAAACACCATATTGTTTGACCAAAAGAACTCGTGAAAGAAAATTATATTATTAAAGTAAAAAAATATATTAAGTGAATGAGCTTGCCCAAGAAAATGATATATTTATTAAAGTAAAAATATATTAAGTTATGATTGTTAGTGCATGAAAAACTAATTTTAAATAATGACTTAGTGATAAGTAGGAAAACTTATATTCAAAAAAATAATAATGTGAAGATTGATTTCTCAAATTGGATTATTTAGATTTTATTATTTTTAAATGAGTCACATAAATCATAGTGCATAATGTGAAATTTAAATAATCTAATTTAATAAATCAATTGTCATCTTTTATTTTTTAATATAGGTTTTCATTCTTACCACTAAGTTAATATTTAATATTATTTTCCTCTTACACCATCAATCATAACTTAATATATTTTATCTTAATAAATTAAATATATATTTTCACAAATTTTATTTAAGTATTATTATTTTTAATTTATTTTTTACATATAAAAATAATTATTTTAAGACATTCAAAATTCATAACCATATAGTTTTAGTGATATAATAACTTTATTAATTTAAAAGTATACTTATAATTAATTTATTATAAATTTTGAAAAATAATATCATGAAATAAAAAAGAAACATAGGTTCTCTACCATTATAAACACAAATTTATTTAAGAAAATTCCTACCGTTTAAAATTCAACATAAGCATTATGAAACATATGAATTCACAAAGTTATATTATATATATATATATATATATATATAATCACAAATTTATTTAAGAAAATTCCTATCGTTTAAAATTCAACATAAGCATTATGAAACATATGAATTCACAAAGTTATATTATATATATATATATATATATATAATTTAACTTGATTTCCAATATTTTTTATTTTTACACCAGGTTCAAATTTAAATTTAATATGATAGTTTTAATAGCTTGTGCTAATATAATGGTGGTGGATGAAAAAGAGAAAATCTAAGGATTTCATTCTGTTTTATTTAATGATAAATATTTTGGATATATAAATTTTGATTAATTTAAAAATAAATATTTTTTTTTTTTTAAATGAAAATCTATTTTTTTTTTAATTTTTTTTAAATTTATAAAAAAATAAAATTTAATACCTAAAATTTTTAAGTAATAAAATATTTAAATATCTTAAATATACATTTTAGTTGACTACTTAAAAATAAGATTACACATAAAACTTATAAATATGAACACCATAAATGTCCAATCTTTTTAAAATAAGGAATAAATCATATCGACCAATCTGATTAGATCACACAATTTTTTAATCCAACATTATTTCATATTTCATTAAAAGAAATATATATATTAATTTAGACATTCTACCAACTTAAAAATATTATTAAAAAGTAATCCATAAATATGTTTCACACTTTGTATTGTTTACGATGATACAAATTATAATAAATATAATATTTTATAATATAAAACATCAAAATTGATGTCTACATTAAAAATGTCAACATGAAAATACAAAGTTATAATACTATTTTCTTAATATTTTACTATTTTTTTTTATCATTTAATAGTAGATTTATCATTTAACATTTCAATTTTTTTTCAATATATAATTAAAAATTATAAAAATCAAATGCCTCGATATTATAAAATATAGTTTATCTTACAATGTAATGTAGTGATACATACATGTTTTTCTACATTTACTTAATTCTATATAATTTTTATTTAATAAGAAATTTAAATATTTTATTAATAGATTTTTGTGTTTGATATTATTTTTAATTATAAAAAATCAAAAATTAAAATTATCATTTTGGATAAAACATTGTGAACATAATTTTTTTTTAATTTTTTAGTATAAATTTGTCTATTTTAATAAACTAAAATGCTTCTCTCAAACACACATATATATATGTACTCATAATGAGATTATATTTATTTATATATATATATATATAACTAAAATATCTCTCAAACACATACATATATTTGGAAAAATAAAATTGCAAATAGATATTCACAATGGAATTTTTATTTTTTTATATAGATAGAAATTATCCTGGAGGTTAATTGTAGGTTCTGGCCTTTGGAGAGAGATTGTAATACAAAAATATATTAAACCTCAAATTTTAATGGAGTGGTTCAAATGTAATTCTAAATCAAATCAGAATGTATCGAATATATGGAAAGCTGTGGTTTTGTCCTTTAATGTGATTGGGGACTATCTACGTGGAAAGTTGGAGACAGAAAGAGTGTTAGGTTCAGAGAAGACTCCTCGGTGGCAAGTGGAGACAAATTTTTATTAGCTATTCAAATGATCTTTCAGCTAATATTTAAGGGTGTTTTTATGCTAAATTAGGTAGTAGACAATAGGAATTCTTCTCCTTTAGATCAATAGTGGAAGAATGCAGAATGTCTGGGATTTAGAGGAGAAGAGGCTATTGTCTGGAAGGGATTTCTTAATCAATTAAGAATTAATCATATTCATCTTTCACCCATTGCTGATCAATTGGTTTGGTCTTACGATCAACATGGAAAATATACTCCTAAAAAGGGATATTTAATTTTATTGGGAGTGGACAAAACAATTCCTATATGGTGGTGGCATCCGATTTGGAAGTTTAATGGCCCTCCGAAATAAAAACTGGTCATGTGGTTTTTTCTACGAAATAAGGAACTAACATGGGACAAATTACATAGAAGAGGATGGGAGGGCCCAAGAAGGTGTGTTTTGTGCAACAATGCGGAAAAAAAAAAGAATATATGGAAAGAACTTGAGGTTGTCTTGAAGCATAGATTCAAATGGGATGGAAACACAGTTGAGGAATGTTTAAAAACATGGATATGTGAGGAACCTGCAACAATTAATTGATAAAATGCACAATATATTGGATCACAGAATATTTTTATTGATCATGAGACACTTCGAGGGAGCAACCTCCTTTGAGAAATCTCAATACAAATAACTTCACGGTGCCTTCATTGTCCTCAACGCACACTTAGATACTAAGTCTAGGCGCCAATACTATGGGTCAAAACCATGGGCCAATACAAACTATGGGTCATCAAATACTATAAACAACTTACAAAGCATCTGCGACCAACAACAATAACACAAACTATGGATCAACAAATACTACGGGATGTCTTACAAAGCATATGCGTCCAACAACAATATACTAACAAAGTAAAGACATGGGTTCCTAACATACCCTCTCCCTTAGAAAAAGCTTTGTCCTCAAAGCTTTAGATATGGAAATTGATGCTGAATCTGAAGGAGTGGTGCCCATGTAGTAGCCTCTGGTTGCATGTCGTGTCACTAAATGAATAACTCTATGATAGAGAAAGAGATAAGCGGATGCCCTTTGAGTGTCAGAGAGGATTGCTTGGAAGGCTGTAGACAAATAACAAACATATCAACTGCTTGAAAAGTGCGTTCGAAATGGTGTTGATCAGCTTGTTGTTTCATTTGAATTCTGGCCATGTGAAGAGTGTCCTACAAAATGTGAACAATCTGATCGCGGTTGCAAAGAACCATGTCAGTTTCCTGAATTGGTGCATTGTTGAGGTTGTATGGAAGAAGAAATGGCGGTGCCTGACCATAGATTGCTTCATATGGAGTAATTTTAGATGCAGTAGGGTACCACCATTCAGTGAGAGGGATCCACTTCGCCCACAGAGGTTGTTGTTAGGAGGTGAAGCAACGAAGATAAGTTTCCAAACATTTATTCGTAATGTCAGCCTGCCCTCCAGATTTAGGGAGCCCTTCAATGAATTCCAGATACATATCTATCCAGATCCGTGGAAGGATGGGTACGGGTTCGAGAAATCCCGGAAGGAGATGGAAGGTATCATATTCAACCACCATCTATTCAATTGTCCTTTTCATTCCCTGCCAAAAGAAGGTATGTTGCTCCTGTTCATACATTTGGAGGAACTCGGAATGCCTTACCAATGGAGACGCATGGTGTTCAGAGAAGACATAGCCCTGTTGAAAAAATTGCAACCAATTTGGAACAAGCAGAGAAATAGCTGTAAGAGAAACTGGGGCATCAATTGTGCGAGAAGGAGCATCTTCCACCAAATTGTCTTGACCCTTCATGTAAGTGATCTCATTGGAATAACCCAAGAGTTGGTGAATCCAATTCAGTTGTGCGGGTGAGGTGACCCGGTGTTCCAGGAAATATTGTAGACTCTCGTGAGCAGTCTTGATGCAGAAAGAATTCCCTAATAGGTATGGTTGCCACGTTTGTACTGCATGTAAATAACCATAATTTCCTTCACCGATGTAGAGGCGGCTAAATTCTTACCAGAAAGGTCTCGTGAAAGTGGAAATCCCACTGGTTCAACAAAGGCATCGACATATCTATCCATAATTGGTTGGAGAACCAAGGGAGTAGTGGAGATTGTTGATGGGTGCATTTGAATGGAATGGAGATGAGTGATGCCACCATGTGAATTCTTCTTAAGGAATTTTTCCAGGCGATGTGAACTGATGATGCGGAGAGACCTTGGTTGTAAGCCTGCAAATTTGTGTTTTTTCCCATTGACTGAAAACTACATCTAAATTTCAGCAAAATCCAATAGGATGGGTCCAAGTGTGCGTAACCATTGAACACCCAAAACCACATCACATCCACCTAAGGCCAAGGAAAACATGTCAGAATGCAAGTTATAATCTTCCATAGAGATATGCACATTGTGACACTTCCCCTTGCAAGGTAAGGTTCCCCCATTGGCAACCATGACTTCAAAGTTGGAGAAAGGATGGATAAAACAATCAACCTGTTTGGTGATCCGAGGGTCAATGAAGTTATGAGTGCTTCCTGAATCAATGAGTATGGTAAGAGGGAGCTTCTTGAAGTAAGCCCTGACCTGCATTGTTTGGGGGGTGGTGATTCTAGCTAAAGCACAAAGAGATATCTCTGGGTGGTCTTCCTAAGACGAAGGGCCAATAGGCGACTCCAGAATGTCAACCTTATCATCCATTGTATCTGGAGCTTTTTCACCAATTTCAGAGGCAGGCAGAGAATCCACATCCAAGAGATAGATATTTTCTTGAACACATCTATGTCCCCGAGTGAATTTCTCATCACAATTATAACAAATCCCTTCTTCTCTGCGTGCCTGCATCTCTGTTTCAGACAAATGCTTGATAGGAGTTGGTCAAGGAGCTGGTGAGATGGGAGGTCATTGAGAACCCATATTTCAGAAGGGAAAAAAAGTGGGTTTGGAGTGTTGTTGGGCTGCAATCTTGTCTTCTGCCAACTTATCCAACCCCAGGGCTTCCATCATTGTGTTGGGACAGAACATTTTAACCTCTGATCGGATTTCATCCTTAAGACCATTGATAAAACAACTCCTGTAGAATTCATTAGACAATCCTTCTGTGTGATTGGCTAGTTTCTCAAATTCTGTTTGATAATCTCTCACAATGCCAATTTGGCGAAGTTTAACGAGGGCTCCTTTGAAGTCATCAAAATCACTAGGACCAAATCTTTGCAAAAGGAGCTGGCAAAAATATGGCCATTTTGGCTCTTCATGAGCCTTGATGTACCAACAGTACCATTGAAGAGCTTCCTATTCCAAATGAAAGGATGCAAATGGAACTTTGGTGACATCAAAAGAATTATGCAGACTAAAATACTATTTTGCATGATAGATCCATCCAGTTGGATCAGTACCATTGAAGCAAGGAAAATCAAGGTTCAGACCACTGAAATTGCTGGAAGAAGAGAACCTATTGTCTGATGAAGACTCGGACTATCGTTTGTTGTTCATGGCTGAATGCTCAAGATGGCGGTCGAGAAATTTTTCATCCAGATCCTAGAGTTTGGTTTGGATGGCTGCAAGTGCTTCCTCCATGGTTTTTGCTCTTGCGCGGGTGACAACCATAACCAGGAGTTTTTTTGTTTGTTTGTTAATGGGTAGAAAAACACAAACAAAAGCTTATTTAGTAAAGGGAAATTTGGATTTGGAAAAAATTATGATGGGTCATTGGAGTTTGACTAGGTTTTGGACACTTTCGAATGGACAGGGAAGCATAAAATGGCGATTTCATAAGAGGGGTGAAAGAATGATAAAGTTTTTCAGAGAGGGACAAAGAAGCAGAAATAGGAAATGAACACGGTGGCAAAATTTGAAGACAATTGGGTGAAAATTAAAGAAGTTATGAGAAACCCTAAAAATAGACAAATGTGAGATTTTGGCTTTGGGAAGTGGAATTTGGGATAGGGTCCTCAGGAATGAAAGATGAAAAATGGGATGATAGGAGTGTCAAGGAAGTTTCAAGGGAAATGGGGTGAATTTTTTATTTATTTATTTATTTATTCAGAATGGATCTGCTATGGCGCAGAAGGGATCGGAAACAAATGGATCTACAATGGGGCGGAAGGGATCAGAAACAGATGGATCTGAAATGGCGTGGAAGGGATTGGAAATAGATAGATCTAAAATGACGTAGAAGGGATCGACAACAAACAGATTTGAAATGGCATGAAAGTGATTGACAACAGATAGGTCTGAAACAATGCGGAAGTGATCGGCAACAGTTCTGGACAAAGGAAATATGTGATTTATCAGCTGAAAATAGATATGGACCCCGTATGCTCGGCTTCCTAATGGTTTAGGGGATTCACTCGGCCACCAATGCTGTCTGACGACTTGCGTATTGGGGCAGTACCCCTCACTCCACAGCTCAAGTAAAACTGATAACCACTTTTCCACAAACGACAGCTCTTGGTTTACCTCACGGGTGGGAACTAGTCAATCAGGTAGGGTTCGTTTTCCTTTTCGCTGGCAGGTCCTCTCAATGGGCCAGCTACTTTGGGGTTCCTGTGGTACTCCTCACAATGAGTTTTAGGGATTATGCCCAAGTACTTCCCACAGTTAAGCGAATAGGGATTATTCCTAGATCCAAACCTGCAATAGATGCGAAAAACAATTTTGGTAGAAATTTCACCCAACGAGCGCAAGAAAGTGATCTGATACCAGATGTGAGGAACCTACAACAATTAATTGATAAAATGCACAATATATTGGATCACAGAATATTTTTATTGATCACGGGCCACTTCAAGGGGGAAACCTCCTTTGGGCAATCTCAATACAAATAACTTCACGGTGCCTTTATTGGCCTCAACGCACACTTATATACTAAGTCTAGGCACCAATACTATGGGTCAAAACCATGGGCCAATACAAACTATGTGCCTTCAAATACTACGGGAAACTTACAAAGCATATGTGCACAACAACAATAACACAAACTATGGATCAGCAAATACTACGGGAAGTCTTACAAAGCATATGCGTCCAACAACAATATACTAACAAAGTAAAGGCATGGGTTCCTAATAGGGTACTTAACCATGATTATAATAATTTTAAAATCCTCTCGCTTATCAATTTCTGGGTGTTAAGGATATCAAGGAAATACCACAAAATCCAAGGATCGACTTGGCTTTAGAACTCCCAGTCACAAAACAAAGACTCAATAACTACAAATATTTGAACCTTAATAGACAATAACACATTTTTCTGTGATTGTCTTCGGATGGCGAAGATCATCACTGATGATACACCAAAAGATCAGAAAGCTTTTGATCCCAATTGGTCACACTAAGCACAGAGGGAGAGAATACACCACTAACTTCTTCTTACACTTGAGATATCTTCTTTTCGTATGCCAGGTCATGAGAACTGAGGGAACAAAGGATACACAGACGTCGACTTGAATACTTACAGAACTCTCAACTCCCAAACTCTGAATACCCACGTGGGTGAGGGATTCTTTATTTATACAAATTTATCCAGTAAATTGGTGACACCAAACTAACAAATGCAAGTAAAAGCTAAGATTTGTTTCTATGGCGGTAGATCAAATCATAACCTTTGTCGAAAAAGTCATTTGAGCCATGTGAAGGAATCTAGTTACTTGCGGGCCCATACTAACAAGAGAATTAAAATTTACAAGGTGGAACTACTATTAACGACCCACGACACTTTTACATCAGTCATAGGGATCATATCCTACTAGGAAGATACATCTTTCTTTTATGTCCCCAAGATCTAGTCTGCCACAAACAAAACTAGATCCAACAAATCTATCATTGTTGTCATCATCATTTTTAGAGGTAGATGGGATAGAGATTTCAATATCAGAAAATAAACAATGTGAAAAGCATCTTTCTACATCAAACCCCATCATAACTTCATTGGGAGAGAAACATAATTCTACTTCAAAACATGATTCCACTTTGTAATTGAGCATGACTTCTTTGGTATAGTGTCTAATCATCCTTCTGTTTTTATCCCATTGGAGAAACTTCTATGTCATTTTGATAGGTGGTTCTAAGGGTGAATATTTCCCACCAGTGTGTTTCAATTTGAATTTGAAAGACATATAGTTTTGATGAGCTACAATCATGTCATCCTGGAGATGCAAAATAAAATTAGCTCATCTTTGTACCCAATCTTTTCTAGGATAGAACTTATCAAGAAATACTTTTGTCCATCCCGACCATTTTTGTTAAACTAAGGAGGATGGATCATTGCAAATTATGATTTCTCCTTGTTCTCTACAAAATTGTAGAATCAGATGGTAACTTGTCCATGTTAAATAGCCAGGGCCTATATCAAAAAGGAGAATCTTCTTCCCATCAAACTCAACAATATCTAGCTAGACATCGTTTAAGTATGATAACTTACAATATGCATTTCGAAGATTTAGAAATATTGTTTTATCCCATCTTTCTAAAATTTCAATTTTCATAGGAGAAGAGTGAATCTAGCTTATCAGTGAGATGGCCAGCTGCTTGTCTGCTTCTTTTTTGTTGGCATATTCCAGAAATTCCAGTCACTCTGGAGAACTCATGGGGTATCTAAAATTTCTTTTTACTCTAGATTTCTCCAGATCATGCTTGATCCCTGTTCTCTTATCTGACGGTCCAACATCTGATGCATCGACGTTGAACATGTTGAGACTAGGTTGAGATTCTTCTCTGGTTAGCATATCGGCAACACAGTTAAGATAACCAAGTTTATATACAATATCAAAATCAAAATTCTGAAGCCGCATAAACCATTTAAGAATTCTAGAATTATTTTCAACCATCAAAATTTCATTCTTAAAAATTCTTGGCATGATTTTTAAATTTGTTCTGATCAAGAATTTTATAGGTTTCAGATATAGTTTGAAATGGTTTACTCCCTTTTTGACAGTAAGAATCTCTTTGTTGCTTGAGGGGTAGTTTAATTCTGCACTCTTAAAATAACCTGAGGAATATCCACATATTTCTTCTCTATCTCCATGCTTTTCTATCATGACACCTCCCCATGCTTCGCTGGAGGAATCTGTTTCTATGACAAGGTCTCCTATACCTTGGGGAAGGGAGAGAGGAGGAAGTTGTTTTACTTTTTATTTCATTCTTTTAACAACTTCAGTCATTTTATTGCTCCATTTTGGAGGGTTTTTCTTCAATATTTTTTGTATAATATCGATGCCATCAGCTTCTCCCTTGTAGAAAGGTCAAATATAATTCAGGCTCCCTAAGAAGCGCTGCAGCTGGACTTTCTCCAAGATTTTATTCAGGAAATGATCAAAAACCTTTAGAACATGCTCTTGGAGGATTACTTGGCGTTTATTGATCTTTAGACCAAGAAACTCAATTTCTATCTTCGCAATATCCATTTTTCTTTTGGAAAGAACTAAGCCATGTTTATACACCAACTGGTAGAATTCTTGTAGTTGATTTAAATTTTCCTACAAATTTTTAGAGCAAATTAGGATATCATCAATATATACAAGTGCCCATTTATTTTCCCTATAAATATCTTCCATTCTCTTCTGGAATTTAGAAGGAGCATTATTTATTCCAAATGGGAGAACTTTCCACTAATATTGACCATGTGGGACAACAAAATCTGTTTTGAAGCAATCCTTTACTTCAATCCCAATCTGGTAAAATCCATATTTTAGATCAAACTTACTAAAGATCATACAACGGACAATTCTTTGTAAAAGGATTTACTTATCAGGAAGAGGGTATCTAACATCTTGAAGGGCTACATTTAGAGGTTTGTATTTTACAACTAACCTGGGCTTTCCTCTCTTAATTTCTGAATGCTTGTTTACTATAAATGCATGACAAGCCCAAGGGCTCCTAGAGGGTTCAATGAGACCTTTAGAAAGCAAGTCTTTGATTTCACTGGCTCAAAATTCTTTTTTTCTATAGGAGACATTAAGGTGACAGAGGCTTGTTGGGCTCTAGGCTCAACCAAAGGATCATACGGTAGAGAGAAAAAATATTTTTCTCTGGTCCAAAAGGCATTAGGACTTTCAAAGGTGCAATCTTTCTCAAGATTTTATGAAATCTGATATAAGGCATAGTCCTTGTGCATTTATGCATAAACTATACACCTTTCGATTTTGAACAATTCTTCAATATTAGGGGCAGGATTGGGCTTCTTTATAGGAGTTGAGAATTTGGATTTAGCTTCAATGGTCATGAGACACGACACTAATCTACCATTTATTGTACATTTGAACACCATTTTATTATTATCAATAGTAACATGATTGACTCTAGTCAAAAAATCTGATCCTAGAATACAATCCTCTTTTATATTGTCTAGTCTATTTAAAGAAAAAACTTTTGGAAAACCTTCAATCTTAATTGGGAAGTTTGGAACTATTCCCAGCAGTTGTACAATATTTCCTTCGATTTCTATGCCGCGATCAGAAGTTTGTTCCCAATAAAATGATGGTATGGGACTTCCTTTTCCAAACTCATCTGACAGCTAGAGTCTATCATGCAATCTAGCTAGTATGGCTTGAAGTCTGGAGGGAAAAATAAGACTTTTATGTATAATTTAGGACCAGTAAAGAGTCCCAAAATTGGCTCTGTATGTGGAGCATGAAATAGAGTAGGTCCGTCATCTTCTTCTACTGATTTTTCTTCAATGATATGAGGTGTGCTTCTAGATTTGGGGCTCTTAAGAGCTTCTTCATAGGATTTGCACATTTCTTCTTCCAAAGAATGATATTGCTCTCTTATAGTTATTGCTAGCATTCTTTTTAGCTCTTCTATTTCTATGACAAACTTCTTCAAAGAGCTTTGTGTTTCTTTGATCTGCAACTTGAGTAGGTGCTATTTATCTTTTCTGAATCTTTGTCCATCTTCATGAAGATTGGGATATTCTTTGTAAAGATTTGTTGGATTATAAAATGTTGGATTCATGCTGATATTAAGAGAGAAAGAGTCATATCTGGATGGTTGCTTCCCTTTAGCTTTTAGTGGAGCTAAAATGTTGTTCTTTTCATCTTTCAATTCTCTTCTTAGAACATACTGATATGCTAGTGTTCTAGATAAGATTTCAACAATTTCAACAATTCTGATTTGAGGAGAAGCCTTTGATGTGGAAAACATATAAAAGAAAAATTCTAGAGTACAATCACAATCTCCTAATTTGCATCTTTATCGGAATCAGAAGAGGAGTAGGTTGATTCTGCAGGATCAAATTTATTCATGGAAGGATCTAAGTCGTTTGAATCAGGGGATCCTTCATCTGGGGGAAAAAATATTTCTCCTTCAGGATATTGGTCAGCATCACAGTAGTCAATATCCCACCAAGCAGGATCTAATTCATCAGTAAACATTGCTACAAGTCAAGGCTTAGATTTTTTCTTGAGGGATTTATTTTCCCAGTGGCCTTTCTTGCCACAAGTAAAACATTTTTCTTTATCAGAAGGAGCACAGTGTTTCTTGACAAAATCCTTTCTTTTCTAAAAACTATTCTTCTTCTTATATCTATAGGCTTTGTCTGGGTGAAATATGGGAGCACTAGTATAGAAGGGTTTTCCCTTCTTTTTATTGTTGTTGCAAGATTGTTTACCAAAGTGACCTCTATTGTGAGCTACACACCCCCAATCAGGAATTTTTGCTACATATTTGCAAAAACCAGGAGAGTACATGGATGAATTCCTTTTAAATTCTTTGGCAACTCTCCTTTATAATTAATGCTCTTGCCATGTTTCCATAATGAATCCATGCAGCTAGGCAAGAGAGAGTCCTTGCAAGGAAATATTTTTGTCTTTCAGGAATTGTTCTACTGCGTCTGGAACATATTGACTAGAGAAACTCCTAAGATAAAGCTTTAAGTATGTTGGTTTGTCTGCATTTCCATAAGAGATCAACAAATTCTGCATATAACATAAATATTGCTCACTTTTTCTAACATCACAAATTCTAGCAGACATAAACAAGGATGCAAGATGTTCAAAGTATTCGGTTTCTTCTAGACCATAGAATTATATTCCAAATGCTTTGAGAATTTGGTCATTTGCATCTTGAGTAGTCAACATTTCATATCTCACTTCTTGAGGAAGCCACTGCCACCATTCATATGCCAAACCTGACAGGCCTACTACTAGTTGGACAAATAATTGTTGAGACATTATATTATGGTCTTGAGTCCCTTTTTAAAGAACCCATTTGCTTAGAAACTGAATGGTTGTCTTAATTTCAGCCCTCGATTGACATTGGATATTCAAGACAGTTTATTCTGGCATCTAAGAAATAAGGTTATTGATTCATTAATGCCGAAATGGAATCTATGAGAAGGAGCATAATAAAAAGAAGCATCATTCATTATCTCATGAAAAGTGGGAGGGGGAGGTCCTACAATTGGATTAGAATCTGAATGGGAAGAAGATCCATCTTGAAGTGGAGAATTTTCCCTTTTTAGAATTGCCATTGCTGCAAGATATATTTTGGGGAGATCTTTTGTCATTTTCTTAAATTGAGAGACTAGATACTGTATTTCATTGAATTCTTCTTCATCTTGTCCAAAGGTAAAATCTGGTCTAGTATCTTCTTCTTTGATACACATCATACTAAATGAGTAACTTCTGGCATGTTTCTTATCCTTATGCTCTTTGTGACCTCTAGAGGCAATATATAGAGCAGACAGAATGGCAAACTTGTTGTAGTCGAGCGAATTGCATGGTTACCAGCGATACATATTATAGAATAAACAAACATGTATAAAGATAATAACAATAGACAAGCAATGGAGATGGAATCAACAAGTTGGTCTATTACTTAGCAAGAACATGTACATAGATGATTGAAAATATATCACACCATATCTTATATCTAGCACTGCAGCCTATTTATATAGTTTATAGAAATTACGTACTACCTATCGGTTTAACTGACTGACTCGACATGTAGTGACCAACAATATATTTCGACATGTTTTACAAGGTTGTTGATCAGAGGACATAGTCGGGTGGACGACTAAGCTCCTCCAACATCTCCCCCAACAACAAAACCTTTCTTCGTCTCAAATAAATAGGGTGATGAAAACTTAGCTGAAGTCGAATGACAAAATTGTAAGGGACTGAGTAATAAGAATAATTTTTCATTACTACTGGTGATGACTAGAATTGGTAGATAGTTTTTGTTGGACACATACTTCGACATTGGATTTTGCAGATACTGAGAGATGATGTTGAATGTCTTCCTAGGCATGAAGTGCATTCTGAATGTCAATGGTAAGAGTAGTGAGGATAGACAGGCTCTCCATTTTTTTCTTGAACAAGTCTATCTTGAATATTTATCATGTTTGTTCCTAGTAATAGTGTTTTGTTGTCGGCGGTGGAGAGATGTCGATGGAGCTGAGGCCTGATCTTGTCAACTTTGGACAGACTTACCCTAGCCTATGTAATCCATTGATCTTATTTATTTTCCATCTTTGCTAATTTCCCGTGTTCCATACTGATTTACTCGTCGAGGGTTTGTGCTAAAGCTTCGTCAGCATCCTGTCATTGTTGTTGTAAAGTGTGAATGAGGTCTCGAGTTTTCTGCATTTCGACAAACACATTACCATAATTTGCATACCAGTTACGCAATAATTCTGTGTTCGTAGCATATTCGTGGGAATATTGTGGTAATAGACTATGTTCTTCCATAACGGCATTGTATTGGTTGGTCATGAGAATGGATGTTTCTTCAGCTTTATCCGGTCGTTCCTTGCTCAACTGTTCTTGTAGGTCCAACACGAGATTTTCAAATAATGCATATGCTTTGTCGAGAGGGTTTCCAATGTTGTTCCTCGACGTGATAGGTACCACATGTTGGACTAAGTTTTCACACTTAGCCAGAAATGAAGATTGTTCTTCTTGGAGGGTTTCAATATGGTCTTTGTCTTCATTTCTTATCTTCTTACGTTCTCGATCAATAGAAACTATGAGAAAATCAAGTTCTTCTTCTTTCACTTGTCAAGGGTTGAAAGTAGCAATAGAACCGAGTTGATCCAAGTGTACCATAAGGAGAGGTTGCTACTAGAGGTGTTGGAAGTGATGTTGTTGTTTCTACTTTTCCTTTTCTTTTCTCTTATTTTCTCTCCTTTGCTTCTTCTTTTTATTTTCTTTATCTTTCCCATTTTGTTTTTCTAGTTCTTTCTGCTTTTTTGCTGCTTTTTCCTTGTCGAAAGATTCTTTGTCTTGTGTTGCTTATGTTTCTTCAGTTTGTTGCTCCACTAGTGCTGTAGAAGTTAGGTTGGCAGTGGGAGCGAAGGGTATCTTGATTGTATTAATCAGCAGTGGGGAAGTGGCTTTGGTTTGTTCGGTCGACAATGGGGAAGTGGCTTTGGTTTGTTCAGTCGACAATGGGGAAGTGGCCAACATTGAGGTTGGTAAGTCGGTTGTGCCGATTTCTATCGAAGGAGAAGGAGGTAGGTCATAATTGTCATTCGGTGTCATGTTTTCTTGCGACAAAGGTATTTCTTGGTTTCTTTTCTAGGCAAGTTCGATAATCGGCTCGTAAACTTCAAGAAGGGTTTCCAATGATATGTTGGTGGTGTCGGACTTGTCTGGGTTTTCCTCAACTGATGGAGTCGGGGATGGTGTCGAAGTGGGATGGTCGACTGGTAAGGGTGTAAAAGTAAATTTTTTCTTTGAAATGATGTCATTGTTGGGATCAGGGTTTTTATCTAAGACATTTTCAGAGTATCTAATAATGTTTAGGTCAGAGGTTGAATGTGGTGGTACTTGTTTTGGTATGTGGGCATCAGGTGGGGGTAACTCTTGTTGTTGGGTGAGATCGGCTACGACAGGTTTCTTGATAATGAGTCTCTTCTAGTCAAGGAGGATTGAAGGTAACTGGTTAATGAACTCCAACAATTCAAATTCAGTATGTATTTTTTCTCTTAAAGGAGCAGGAAGCTATTGTATAAAATTGGGGCTGAAATTTGAGGTAGTAGCAGAAGTAGGTGGAGGTGTAGTGAAGGTCGAATAATTTGGTATAACCTCTTCTTCTGTGACAAAATTTGGGGATGGGGGTGGTGGAATTTCAGTAAGTTTGACATGTGGTTTTTCTACAAATTTGACTTTCTTGCTTGGAGGATTGTATATGTGTTGTTGTTCTTCATCTGCAAGAAACTTTGCTAACTGCTCAGAAATAGAAATCTTATTTTTAGTAGCACTTTCCAATACCTTAGATGAGCAGTCGAAGAGTTCAACATTGTCCTCTTTGGTCGGTTCCTCAAGGATGAACTTGCACTTTCCTTTTCCTTGTATTTTGGTCTTCCCGAGCTGTATTGATCTGAATATATCGTCGACAACTCGAAAAATGTTGTCTTTTGTGGATGCATATTCCAGAAGCGGAGTATCCGGCTGAGTACTATCATCCGACCGTTTAGATGCATTTGGCTATTCTTGATGAGGAGTCATCACAATATTTAAAGGATGGATGTCGACAACATGCTCAGGTTTGAGTGTGAATGTTTTAAGGTGAAGTCAAACTTCGTAATCTTATTCCTTTTTAGCATTGGTCAAGGGCTCGACAATTGGTTAGTCGACAAGATTTTCTTGCAGTGGTATTTGTATGATTTTGTTATACTATCGGCTAAGTTCTACAAATATTTTTTTGATTGTGGGGTAGAAGTCGAGCTCCTTTGTTGCTCTAGTTTCTCCTTCTAAGTACCAAACTAACATGTGGTTGAGTGCTAATTGTATCTGCGTCGTCGATGGTAGACCTTGACGCACATTTTGGGGAACTCTCCATCTAGTTTTTTTTACTTTCAGAGCTTGAAACCAGTTTTCAAGACAAATCTTGGTTGTTGCAGCACCGAGGCGGCATCCACCTTGTGTGAATGAATAAAAATTCCACATCAATGGTCCTTTAGGTGCAGTGAATTCTTTGTCACCTATTGGTCAAAGGTGACCCATGGTGATCCAAATGATGAGCGATGGATACCATATCTTTGATCCCTCTTCCTAGGATTTATGACAAATGTGTCGGACAATTTCTGTTAAGTGCTCGACACATCAGTAGAGTTTCCCTTTTGATGCCACATTCTGTACGGATTTGATCATGTCAAGTTTAAGGTCCAACCCTCAACCAATACTTAGTAATGCAGCCGACATGACTCCCACCACTATTCTATGTGTTCCATAAATAATTTGGCTAACAACTAACCCTCTATAATTTTTTCCTACGGAAGTACCTATAAAATATTTAACCAAAGTATGGTTCGGTCGAATGGGTACTACATATCCTTTGTTTGACAACCCAGTGACTTGACTGATTAGGTCACCATTGATATCGACATGTTTGTCAAAGTAAAATTTCCCGTTGTGGTAACGGCTCACGATGAACTGGGCTATCATTTATTTGAGTTTTGCAAAACTATCTATCGAAGGTGCATTGATGTAGTTAGGTATGGTACTTGTTCTTAATTTCTGTGCTTCTTCTCTCCATTGGTTGTCAGAATCCTTTCCCCATTCAAGAATTTCATTCCAAATTCTCTTCCATTGTTGTTCTACTACTTTGGCATTGCAGATGTTTTGAAGTATGATTTTCAATGATGTGTCTGCTTCTTCGAACTGTTGTACTTTCGAAGCCACAGATATGGTGGTTTCTTGAAGTTTCTTGGGGGCTATTTCACTTGCAGGGTTCTCTGGTTCGGAAATTTATTTCACGTTTTCAGAAGTCTCGGTGCCTTGTTGTTAGAGTTCATGGAAGAATAACATCCAAGTCTCTTCCACTCCATTATTTATAGTGGATTTTTCATGCATGAGAGAGAGTGTAGTAGTTGGCTATATTAAATGCGATTTTGGTGAAGGTAATAAGTTTGAATGATAGGTTGTCGGTGCTCCGTCTTATGCATGCCAAATTTTCTGCTCCTGGTGTCGAGTTTGTTGATGGCTAGACTTTAAATTTTTCCATTCGTCGGTGTGGTATTGTTGCACTCCTTTATCCTTTGGTGTACTGTGTTGGTCGGGTTCATGTCGGTTAGGTTGAGGATCTCTTCCGACAGCTGCTTTCCAACTTGTTTCTCCTTGCTTATGATTTTCATGGCGATGGTCATGCTTTGGGGTTTGTTGTCTGGTCTCGGATGATCTTCTACTTGTGTAGATTCTTGCATCACCATTGTCGGTACTGTCTTTCTAGTATCTTGTCATGATGGACCTTCCAATACACTTGTCTTAGTTGATTATTTATATTACTATTTCTGTGAAGGTAGTTATAACTATTTTTTTTAGCATGCCTTTATGTTCTGTAGTGTTTTAGTTGTGCATCGTTGACAAGTTTTCGGAACATGCTCCCCTATAGATTTTTCATTCGAACTTCCTCGTTAGCATTGATTTATTTGATGACATAGGGACCCATCCATGTAGTGTGTAGATTTTTAGGCTTCCCTTTGATTATGCTATCGTAAAGCAAGGCTAGAACTTGGAATATTTTATGTTGAGGAAAACAAAAACATTGTTTTAAAAGTTATTGTAAAGTTTTATGTAATTGACCAAGGATGGTCAAAGATGACTGTATTGAATATTTTTATTATTTAATAAATTAAAATAGGAGACACTCATCCAAATAGGACTGTTGAAGAGTGTTCACTAGCTCACTAGGAGGAATGAACTGGTGTAGAAGGCAATTGACAAGTGGTAGCATCTGCACTCACTTACTAGCTGTTGCATGAGGAAATGTCCCTAAAAATGTGGTCATGTTACCCAAGGAAGGTGGAACTAAGAAGGTGGCTCATTAAATGTTAAACTGACCCAAAGACCTAAGCAATCTTTATATCCATCGAATGAGCAGGAGGCTCGCTAGTTTTTTTTCCTTGTGGATTTGCTGGGAACTGAAAAGTTAAGCACACAAGAGATTCGATGAGGGGAAAGCTAGAATGAGTTGCTAGTGTAAGGACTACAAGTTATTCTACTGAATTTGTAGAGAGTGTTTTGTATGCAAGTATTTATGATTGCTGAGATAAAAACAAATTTTTACATGCTTCTACACAGTGTCTTCATCCTAGTGGTTCAGTGAACAGGATTGGGGGTCCTGAAGAAAGTAATCTTGGTTGCTTCTAAGAGATGGTTGAGAGGAACGGTCTTATTTGGGTGTTTGTCCACCTCAACAGTTAACAAGCTCTATTTTTTATCTGGTTATTGGTTTCTCAATTACTCTATATATTCTGAAGAATACTATCTGTAAATTGTTAGGGTTTAATGCTTTTCGAATGTTTCTCTAACTATTAAATTTAATAGAGTATTGAACTGATAATTTATTTCTACAAAAATGATTGAATGATTAGAATTGGAAAATATTGAATGATGAATATCAATCCTCTCTATATTTTTCCTTTCACTGAAGTGATATACTCTAGTATAGAGAGTGTGTTTAAGTAAATAGATTAGAAAATGTTCTGATTTTGATAGATAGAATATTGAACTTATTAATATATCATATTTAGACATATCAAATGAATACTGCAATAATACACATAAAACTTAAAAGTTTACAATTTATAATTCTTCTTTTACAGTACTTACAATTATAGAACAATAGCTAGTTTAAATAATAAACATATATACATGCTGATAGAAATCCCATTGTTTTTAGCCAATAATTTATGCTAAGTATAAATTCATAGCTGCAGATTATATCAATAATAATCATCATTTAAATAGTATATCTATTATAGAATTGTATTATGTATATATTACATACATTTCATATTTACTATTACTACATTTTGGTTTCAGAATAACTATGTACATCCTAAATAAATCAATATCTATACCCTACACGATGCATTATAACATTTATCATTACTTTAAATTATGAACAGAATCAAAGTATCATAATCATCATTAATAAGTTTCGACAAGGTTTATAGTAATCTCCTTAAATTGAACATAGATAGAGTTCTTATATCTAGTCCCATAAATAATCCCGAATCATAATAAAATACATACATAAATGGAAAACAATACATTGATGAAACCTCACTAGCATTATAACCATCTAATCCAGTACGTATAAAGTATACATGATCACGATTAGGGTTTATCCCATAAGACATTATAATCTTACACTTAAACAAACTTACTCATCAAACTATTCGAGCATACTATAAGCTCGGGGCTATGCCCAGTTCTCTTAATAAAAAAAATACTTCATTTAAACCGAGAATTTCCATCACCAGCTCTTAACAATTTAATATCAATCTCTTACTACAAACAGAGTATAAATGTTTAAAGAACATTATGGAAATAACTTAGAGTGCAATTGTTTCACCATTAATTTATCTAACTTAATCGATACACTCAGGTTATGGTACATAGTCCAAAACCAAAACAAAAACCCTGTATTTCTTATTCAAACGAACAATAGACAGAAAAAACCCTAATCTACAAGCGCTTAGCCAAGATAAAATATGTTATCCCTAATCTTTATTCTTGTCCCACGACATTGAAAATAGAAGTCCTAATACTGAAAATATTTAAATAAGTCGAAATAAATCTTAATCAAATACATAGTCCGCGCTACATTATCAGATCCAATAGTGCTGTAATGACACTAAACAAATTAATGAAACATTGTGTATCAAAATCATGCCTAGGGATTTTCCCAAATCATTAAAGAACAAATACATTATCTTACAACAAAAATCATATACCAGAATCATGGGAAAGGCATAATGCTAGCACAGCCAACATAATTATCATAAGAGAAACTAATAACAGAAAATCAAAACATCAAATTTCCCATGGGAATGTCGAAGGGTCAAGTTTTGAAACCTTGTAGTTTATATTCATTATAATATCAACGAATACATGATGTTAGCCATAAAACTCTTACAATACAATAATACCCTTAGGTTATTACAGAGATTTCCCTCACGGCTTCTTTAAGCAAAGAAATAACCCTAAACATACTTTTAATAGAAACATATCAAAATGTAACCAGAACAGTATTTAACACAGGAAACTTGAACAGGGTTCTCTATGAAGTCCCATGGCTTACCAAAATTGTAGCCTTCCATTTAACCTTCCAGGTTTGGAACTCTCAACCAGGGCAGATGCAAAACCCTCTTGTCACTACAAAAACCAACAAATTGAACATTAGAAACTATTTACAGTTCTTCAAAATAAATAAAAGATTTTAGAAATGAATTTTAAAGGGAATACCGAACCTTACCTCTGCTTTTTGGCCATGACTGCGAGCTACCTCTGCGAGGAATATTTTTCCCATAGCCACAATTCATTCAACTAACCATCTCTTCTTACTAGACCACCCACAAGACACCGTAAGGTCATTACAACATTTCACTGTGTGGAGCTATCCATGGCCATGGCGTCCAAAGGCCGAGAGCTCAGCTCTTTGAAAAGAATGCAAATGAATTCTAACTCTTCAATACACCCTTTTGCCAAAGAGTTAGGATTGATCCAACTTGGCTCCCCTCACATGGCCTTTCACATGGTCGCAGTTACTGTGGCAGCTGTAACCACTATAGTTTTGATTTTTACCCTCACGCTATAGTTTAGGCATCACATTCTAAAACATGACTTAAATCCACTAAAACCATTGCTAGGATTGCATATATCCTAAAAACACTTGCATTTGTTCATTTTATAACTTTTGAGTGTGATCTTCGAGGTCGAATGCTAGGATGAAAATTCATCCCATTGTATAACACTTTTATGATGATGCTCAAACATAAGATAGAATATAGTTTAAGCTTTAATAAGTCTTCTATCTTGAAAAAGCCAAACCTAAGACTTGTAAGTCATTACCTAGTTTCAAAACAAAGTGCCAATATGTGTTAGCTTCATAGAAGCTAAGTAAGCCTTGGGGCATAACAAGAACCCCTTTCAAACAAAAGAACTTAATCAACATCACAACCATCACAGACTAAGAAATCATACTACAATAAGGAAAAATGTGCGATTATATGTAAACGACAAATTAAATGTCAACGTCGAAACAAGTGATCAATTAATATATTCAATGCTTTAAGGACATAATAAACAAATGTCGATTTTGTAAATATACAAGTAGCGTCAATGAATACAAGATACATTTATGTAGTTAGCAGGATAAGAAGTATTCCTTAAGTTTAAATTTGGGATATTATGGACAGTTATACTATGTATAATTTTTTTAAATTTTTATGAAATTTTGGATTCGTTACAATGGTGGTGATGGTGGATTACTTCTGTCGATATAAATGATTTTACGGTTGTTTTCAACTGGTATTATTTCTTGATGTGTATTAACAGGAGTTAATGCATGTTCTTCACTTTCAACAGCAGTGTCTCTAGCTTCGGTCGGTTCTTCGTCGACTGTTGGATGTCAATTTTCGTCTGCAACCTTTGTCTACACATAGGAAAATTTATGTTCTATCGGGGTTGTACTTCTTTTCGGAGTTTTCGACTGGCTCGACAAATCACTTAATGCTGGAAGTGGCTGGGGAGAACTTTCTCATGATCTAAATAGAATAGATGAAAAATATGGTTGGAAAATTTGGGTTGAAAAGTTACCCTATTCACTTCTTGCAGTCGATGGATCAATAATCTATCAACTTCATTACCTTCATCATTCCGTCGGCTCTAGATGCCATATTGACCAGCATGAAGTACTAAATATTCTTCGACGATATCTTGTACTTGGCCACTCTGATTCAGATGTAACAGGAAATGCATAGTTATATCCTCATATATACTCACCTGGAGAGCGCTGCCATGCTCCATCCACTAGTCTTCATCCATCGGATAGTGGTTCATCAACACCCTCTTTATATCGAGATCGACTCAAATCCAACATATTTATTATCGCATCTGTCACTATACCCAACTTTCTTTTTTTTCTGGAGCACACTAGTCTACTCCCTTATCTCCTAGCGTCACTTACTCCTCTTTTCTCGTTCAATATTTCGGATATCCAGAGTTATTTTGTGGATCATTATTCTATCTTTGTTGAATTTTTGGGCTTTCTCACTATTGGCCATATCGTGTTCTAATCTATTGACTGTCATTCATCTATTCCATTAGGGATGTGGTCGGCTACCCCCCCATTGCTGACCCGAAAGCTCTTTAGGTAACTAGGGTGATGTAGTAATTCATTTTCTCATGAACTATTCCCACTCTCGCTCTTGCACGAATTTTTCCCACTTTCTTTTTTTCTTCCCAGTTTGTGTTCAAGAGTGGTGATAACAACAGTGGTCATGGTTCGACAATATGCGCCGCTCCTTTGTTGATAAAAAATTTGAACAAAAGTATCGGTAAAGAAAAGAGAAATTGGTCGGTGAGGTTGTTATAGAATCTTTTCTTTACATTATTGACTGATACTTGCTCCTCAATTGCACATTCTTCAAAAAACTCGTCGACAATTCTTTCGGACCATTCAGACATATTTGTGTGACCTCCTCTAGTTAACATTTTGATCAATTGTCGATCTTTTTCATTTGCAGGTCTTTTCATGTGTTTTAGAGAAGAACTTTTCCCTTGCTTGAGCGATAGTCAACTTGTTTCTTCTAGCATAATTTTGCATATAGTTTGTGTTGTGCAGGAATATACCCTATAGTGGGGGAGATGACACTACCAACTTACATGGGGTGACAGGTAAATACATTATTCTTTGCATTGATTACTATGAATGAAACGAGATTAGGATTATGAAAATAGTACCTTTTTAACGACGGTTGGTCCTAGATTTCTCCCAATCTTCCACATTAATGTACTTGCAAAAACAAATCAACCTTCCTCAGCGTATCTTGACTGTAATATATATAATGAAATTGAAATCAATTTAACATTAATCACAATCAGACATTCAATAAAATAGATATTCCATTGGGACGGGAAGGGTATTTACACCTTTTATTGTCAAAGAAATGTAGTTAAGTATAGATATACCTGATCTTCTCAGACACTTCTGGAACTGAGACCTGGGCTCCTACTCCTCACAATGACTTAGAAAATCCTTCAGTGTAATAGTAGCTTCTTCTTCATTGGCCTCTCCCTCATGGCTTCCCCTTGTATTTATGGGACAAGGATGGAAGTTAGATTTGTGAGGCAGCTGAATTGGGAGGTTGGGGGAGTTACAGAACCAACCTCAACTAATCCCAATTCGTAATCTTAATATATTTTTTCCATTCATATTAACATGTGTGTAGGTATCATAAAACTAAACCAAAGCACAGTATGCAACTATTGTTCTTTACAACCAGCACACACATATTTTGAGGTAAGTGTGCGGGTTCTCTTCAATAGAACCAACTTTTAGAACGCTAGATGTCAATGGCAATAGTAGCGCACACATAGTGAAAACTGTAGAAAATTAATTTTTTTCAACTGAAGATGTGTGATCTCAGCAACAACTCATCCAAGGTTAATCCAACTCTTCCATCCATAGTGTCCTTTTGTGTGATCGACAGGGCAATGTGATCACGGATGGAGAAGTGAAGATTTGACCTATAACAGATGCCCCCTAATGTGTGAGGTCAGAGGGAAATGATGGCCGAAATACATTATAATTCCAAGTTAGAGGAGTAGCAAGAAACCACAAGACCAAGTCACAAAAGTACCTAAAAACAAAGATCAAGGTCAACGAGCAATTACAATCTTGACATCATATAGATGTTCGTTGTGATACAACATGATCTCCAACACATAACTGGGAGATGTATATATAGCATGGCCGCTGAAATACAAGCGTGGATCCATGTAAAAGTTGAGAGATCATATCCATAACAACAAGTTGTATCTATGTCTCATGAAGAGCCGAAAATGAGTGTGGCTCAGTCTTGCGCAGCTTGGGTGACAACATAAATATGGTGATTCTATAAGAATCCCAAGGTCTTTATCCAAACAACCCAAGGTACAAACCTTAACCATGTGAGTAAATGAGCTGGAGTCGAACATGGGGGGTATCGTTTGATTGCCGATCATTGATGTATACCGTTAACAAACGTGAGGGCTTCCATCGATAATGATACTGGGGCCCAAGGTACCTATTATGTTTCAACAAGTGTGAATAAGTGGACTTGAAGTGGAACACTTGACAAACATGTCAGATAAGAGACATTAATGTATTCCCATTATCCAACAGTGAGGGAAACTACCACTGATGATTGCAATCCCCAAGGTACTAACCGAAACTCTAAAATTCATTCCCATAGCATAATGAGTTAAAGTTGATGGGAAGAACTTCGTTGGAAGGGAGGCCTTAATGCATCCTCCATCATACAACATGAGGAACACTCAAAAGTTTGAGCTGATTTGGAGTAGGACTGGTACAAGATGAAACAAACTGACACCAAGATGGCCGACACATGAAGTCAAGGTAACTGCAGAATGGCCGACAGAGACTGTATCCTTGAATAGTGAGCACAACACGAAAGTGACTTAGGAAGCTTTTAGTATGAGGGAGATGTGATACAAACCTGCAATGTAGGAGACATTAGCAGATTCTCCATATGGTTGGAAGAATAACCAATCGGAGGAGTAAGAACTCTGAGATCAAGTTCACCCTAAGTTTAAAAACTAAAACCCAACTGAATGATGGACTCAAATAGGTGTTGTGTTCAAGGACATGACTAACCTAGTTTCCTTTGAAACTGAAAATATGTATGATACCCTTCTCTTCCCTTATTCTTTTTGTAAAAGAATATCCTTCTTGTTGTTTTAATGAGTCCAAGAAAGCAAACTCAATAGTCTTTCTTCATTTTTTATAGAGTTCAAAGAAAAGATAGATGAGTACTCTATAATACTGATCTCTGGATTTTAATATCGAGCCGAGATCTGTTCTTGCTCGCCGGTGTTTTCAATTTTAAGGAGACTGGAAAACTTAAATAATAACTCCATACACTTACTCGTGGATTTTAGTATCGATCCTGAGTTAGTATATGCTCGCTGGTGTTTTCCTGTTTATAGAGTCTGAAAAACTTAAACAATCCACTATATATCTTCTCGTGGATTTCACATCGAGCCCGAGTAGGTGAATGCTCGTTGGTGTTTTCATATTTTGAGAGTCTGAAAACCCTAAAGAAGGCTCCAAAAGGTCCTTTTTCATACAGTTAGTATCCTCCGTTGAAAAATTGTAAAACAATGAGAGAATATACGCGCATGCTTAAAAGGGAAGCACTAAGATTATTCCCATTGCCTAGCTCAACAGGATCCAGTCTTATAGCCACGGATGACTAGAGTATTGCTTTTTCTTAAATAATCCGTAAAAGTATGGAAAATGGTTAAACTTATACTTAAGCGAATGTTCCTTCAATTCCTTTAAAGAGTCTGAAGAGAACAAATGTACTTGGCCATCTTGTTTGTTTTTGAAAATTCAAATAAGAGCTTAAAAATGACTTAAAATAGCCTAAGGAATCATAAGTTCATGACCTGCCATATGACAGAATTCTAGACAACCAAATTAGTAATATATCGCAAACTCAAAAGAAATTTTCTTGATGACATGAAATACTGGGCAACACATACCTAATCTGGCATGTCAATGAAGAAGACACACCTTGACGGGAAAATATAGTGAAGTTTTGCCATATACGATTCACCTAATTCACAAAAAACTCAAAAAGATATTAGTGAATTAAATGGTCATTAAAAAATAAATTGAAACTATACCACATTGAATAAAGTGGGTAAAAATTTAAAACCCAAATTATATAAATAATTTCAATTTAAAAACATAATTCACCATTTCAAGTTTTTAGGGCAAGGTGTCGAGAAAAATCCTCAGACTTCCTTTTCTCGTTGCGATCAAACCAAGCTACCAAACCGAATTTTGCTTTCACCAAGTAAGTTATTTCATCATGCTTTGTCATTTGCATGCAAATTTTTAAATTTTTGATGGTAAAAATCATTTTTTATTGATGTTTTAATAACGTTTCTGCGGGAGTGTGACTGATTTGGAAGGAAACTAGCACTCTCGACAAAAGTGCACTAGTATTCCTGAAACACAGTAGCATTCAGGATGCTACTGTCTTAGATGGACAGTAGTGTTACCGCAAGAAATAGGGAAAAAAATTGAAAATGACCAACGTTTACATGGTTGCTTGGCAGGATGGTGCTTGTATGGCGTGAAAGGGAACATGAGGAGATGGATCGACATGCTTTGAATGATCCATTGACCTTACATGCATTAAGAAGACGCGGTTTATTAAAATTCTGTCACACAGTCAACATGCGGGCAGAAATCCGACTGCTCAAAAGGTTAGTACAGTATTGGGATGCCAATGCTAGAGTGTTCAATCTCCAAGGGGAGATTCTGGAGCTTACTGTTGATGACATCTACTTCATCACGGGTCTCTCTCGAAGGGGAGATGTGGTGAATCTCAAAGGTACCTCTCTAAATGTGGGTGCCTTGTTCGTGCAAGACTATATCAACACCTATTGCGTGGCGGGTACCGAAAATACCGGTAGCCAAGCTCTTATTTCTACTGTTGCGAGCTTACCACTAAAAGTCATCTTGATTATTCTGAACTGGATGGGAGGAAGCACAATACAACACTTGGCTTCGAGGAACTATATGCATGTGGGCACTGAATGCCTACGAGGGACAGTGTATGACTGGTGTTCTAGTTTACTGGCAAACATGAAACTTCAGCTTTCTGGGTGCAAGACCGGGAGGATGAAGAACTTTGGTTACGGGAGTATACTTTGTAGCTTTTTCTTTGAAAGGGTACCTGCATTGAGTCTAGGGATGGCCTTGCCCCCACTCAACCCTCGTGAGCCTATTATGTCTCTTTGGGGAGAAATATTCCTACTCCAGGGTGGTGGCGAGAGCGACTTCTGATATCATGAGGATGATTTATGGGTGTGGTGGGACCGGAAGGCACCAACTCTTGAGCAGTTCCCTTATGCGGGTATAGAATTCCACAATGATCCTAAGCTGGCTCTTCCTCAGGGGCAGCCTTGGGAGAGATAGGTAAGTTTGTTTTTTGAAAAATTATTTAAATTTTTCATTTTATATATATGATTTTTAAATGAGTTTGAAATACTGAACAAATTGTCTTCTGCAGATGTGGGGCTAGTGCATCCTGACGGACACCCTCATACATTCATACGACCAGTTGTTGTAGGGGCATCCTATGCCATGTTGGAAAACATATAGGGGAAGATGAGTCGATTGACTCATTCCGACATAAAAGATCGATCGGATGCCGCTCGATATGCAGGAGAATGCTGTGGGCATGCCCCCTGCATGGATTCAGCTACTGAGGAAAGTAGCTAGGGTAGTCATCTGCTACAGAGAGGCTGTGGCAGATATGGCAGAGACAGATGAGGCCCCTCCTTCTCCATAGGAGAAGGACATATATATGTATATTTTTTTAGGTTGTTGAGCCCTTTTTGTATTATGATATGTGTAATGCCCGCATCGGTACCTTAATTATTTAGAATAATGAGGTGCTAGTTTTGAAATGAACCGGCTAGGTAAACCATGAACCATTTGAATTTACTCTAAGAATGCTTTAATATGAAAATGAAGAATAGTATATATGCTCAACTAACTGAGACATGATGATAAATGATGAATAAATTGTATGCTCGACTGACTGAGATACTAGAATGCATGATGTAAATATTTTATATAGTGCAGCCCTACTAATGTGCGCTTGAGTTTGTGCAGTGGCAGGTAAGACGATATACCGACTAACCCACCATGGAAATTTAGGGGTCGTAAGAACGGAATGAACACATAGGGGTACGACGACTGACTGTCGACCTTGGATTAGCAATCCACGCATGGGTGAAGCTGTTTCAGCTCACCCAGGGAAGCGTATGTCGTACGGGCAAGGCCATAATGATTTGGTCGCGTACGATGAGTTGAGGGGCGTGCAATAAGGAGAGCCTTATCCCTCAACATCCCTTAGTCTGCAAGGAGCGTAGTTGAAAGACCACGGTAATGGTTCCCGGTCACTATGCAATACTCTCCATAAAAAGGAAGAAATGAAACTATCAGAAGGGCCCACCGAAGAGGAACCTAGACAAGAACGAGAGGAAGAAAATTAATCAATGGTATAAATGAAAGATTTAAGAAATACTTTATTTCATTTTTGTTCTATTTTATTAATTTGAATAATTCTATTCAAGATTTTATTTTTAATTGATTTCATTAATTTGAATTATTCATTTTAATTGATTTTATTAATTTGAAAAAGAATTGAAGAGATTGACTTTATTTATATTAATTTTATTATTAAGAAAAAATATTATTTATTCAAAAGATTTTATAGATTTTATTATTTTAAATCATTCTATTAAAGATTCTATTTAATTGACTTCATTATTTTGAGAAAGAATTGAAATAGGTCATTAATAAAACAATTGTTTTTCTTTTATTATTATTCAAGATTTTACTTTAATTAATTTTATTATTCATTTAAATTATTTTATAAAGAGGAAATTTAAAATAGATTATACTTTTAGTAAAAAGAATCATCTTTAATTCAATCTTAACATTAGGAAAAGAAAGCAAAGTAGAAAGCAATAAGTCTAACTAAAAGATTGTTAAGTAAACTAAATGAGAACCAAAAGAAAAGTAGAACTCTTCTACACCTAAATCCCACTGATCTAGGGATTTAGGTGCACATTAAAGACATTAAGAAGACACGTGTTTGAGAATATTGGAAATTAAAATATTAAATTAAATTAAATATGTGCATGGATAGACACATGACACATAGGCTTTTGCTATATAATGAGGGAGGAGAAGGAGAGAAAGGGATCTCTTGCTCCCTAATGTTGGATGGTCATCATAATCTCAGATTATGTTATGATCCTTGGAGTTGGGATTAGCCGGAACGGGGATTGGGATATCTTTTCGGGAGGCTAGCTTGTGTGTTCTTACGACCCCATTAGCTCGAGGGTTCGGGGTGAAGGAAAGTAACCCCGATACAGTAGGGAGGTCAACCGAGGGGTCACTCGGTACTTCGTCAGAAAATTGGATTGGATCGTACCGAAACCACTTCGAGGACTCCATCAATTCGCTGGATCAACCGTTAAAAACAAGTTTGAAGTATTTAGTTTATTTATTTTGCTAACTCTTGTTATTAAACGAATGCATTTGGATATATAGTTTTATTTATTGACATTCATGTACTACAATAGATAGAACTAGATCCGTGGCCTCTATATCTTCTTCTGAAAAAGCGTACTAGAATTTCTGAAATTAATTATACATATATGTTCAAATTCCGTGGAATTTTTTTTTTTTTTTGGAACCCGAAATGGGGGTCCCTACAATATGACACTATGACAGACTTATGATTCAAACTCATATATTTTTTGATACGACTTATATATATAGTATTCGATTTATTTACATGTGTGTTATTATCTTTATGTGTGAAATGCTTATTATGGATGTGTGTGATGTAGATGCCAATCTAAAACGTAATTTGCATATGAATCAGCTAGTGCATTTAAATTTCTTGGGATGTGTTGATATGTAATGTAATCAAATTGTCTCTCAAGTAACCTAACTCGCAAGAACTGACGTAGCAAAATAGGATGTCTAACTTGATATTCACCCATTAACTAAAACATAACTAGCTTCGAGTCGAGTCTTACCTCCAGATGTGAAATGCCATGGTAAAGAGCATCACGGAGTAACTCTATGACCGTGCTATTTTCAGCTACATTATTCGTTGTGGGACCCAAGCAAGCCCCTCTCGAAGAGACAAGCTGGCCAGTCGGTGAGTAAATAACCTAGGCGACTGCAACCAACTGACGGGTGTGGTAACTAGCGCCATCAGCAAATCCTTTAAAGTGTTTAGTCGACATCGAAAACACAAAGCAATAGACACATAAGACGTAACGAAAACTATAAGCAAAGATAAATCTACAAAATGTACATCTATAATACATGATAAAGCACAGAGCCCTAAGCGTAGTACTTTTTCAAGTAGAGCCCATTTCTAAGCTCTGACAACTTATTACCCTCATAATCCGTTAACTCGTAAGCACCCTTCCTTAGAACCTTAGAGACTATGTAAGGATCGAGCCACATTGACTTAAACTTGCCAGCTCCTAAAGGTTCCTTGTCATGTTCATAGAGCAAAACAAGGTCTCCTTCGAGAAAAACCCTAGGTTTAACTGACTTATCGTATTGACCTTTGACTCGATTCTTACGGGCTTCATTTGCTGTGAGCACATAGCAGTGCTTCTCATCAAGATGTTCTAGGTGCATCAAAATTTCTTCTAAGACTGAAGAGTCGGGGAGTATTTGGACAACCAACTTCAATGAAGGGATTTTGCATTCAACCGGGATAACTGCTTCTATCCTATGAACAAGTGGAAAGGGAGAGAACCCGGTGGCAATATTAACATTAGCTCGGTATGCCCAAAGAGCTGGATATAGCATGATGTGCCAGTTGTTTCGACTGGCATTAACTGTCCTTTGTAAGATGGTCTTAAAAGTTTTGTTAACCGCTTCGTCCTAACCATTTGCTTGTGTATAAAATGAAGATGAATGTTCTTGCTGAAAACCTAACATCGTGTATAAATTAGTCATCATGTTGTTCTGAAAGTGCCAACCATGGTCAGTAATGATCTCTTTGGGTACATTGAACCTAGCAATGATCTGGTTGAATATGAAATAAGTAGCTATTTCCCCATCTACTTTGACAGTAGGCATTGCCTCAACCCACATGGTGAAGTAGTCGACGGCAACAATGATGTGATGATGACCTCCAGCCGAAACTCGATTACAATTCATGAAATCAATCCCCCACGTGGTGAAGGGGCCTACTGTAATCACAGGATGGAGAGGAGCTAGGTGTGCTCTCATCTTTTTGGTGAAAAAATGACATCGATGACAATGTTTCACAGCTTCCACAAAATATTTGAAGCTCATGGCCCAAAAAAAACTAGCACGCAGTATTTTCTGGGTTGTTGCCAACCCAGAAATATGACCCCCACAGGCTCCATTCTGACCATCATTCAATACTGTTTCAGCTTCTTCTAAGTTCAAACAACGGAGTAAAATGGAATCTATCCCATGTCTCTACAGAGTGTTAGAAATGATGAGATAGTTCTTTGCATGACTCTTAAGTTTTCATCATTCATCCCGAGAAAAAGTAGGGGGACACCTCAAAGTCTGGAGATATACCAAAATATCCCCATACCATGGATCAGAAGATGCAATGAGGAAGATGTGTTCATCTAGGAATGATGACTTTTCTTCATTGTGTACTATGTCACTAGGAAATTCAGAATTCAATTCGGCGAAAACCAGTCACTTCTTTGACTTAGTGGACTGAAAAACCAAGTCAAATTCCTGCAGGATTACAATCCATTTATTGAATTTCCCACCGATGATACATCGAGTGAGAACATATTGAAATGGGTTGACCTCCACAATCACTGTGGTAGTTCACAATAAGATATAGTGACGTAGCCTCTAAACAACATAGACAACAGCTAATGCCAACTTCTCCACATAAGAATACTTAGCCTCATGAGCTATTAAGGTGCGTGGCAAATAGTAAATGACATTCTCTTGGAGCTTTTCATCCTCCTGAACAAGTACTATGCCAATTGTGTATACAGATGCAGCTAGATATAAGAGGAAATCCTTCGTATAGTCTGGAGGGATCAACAAGGGGGCTGATTGTAATGCCTTTTTCAAGGCTTCAAATGATGTCTGAGAAGCCTCATCCCACAAAAAATAGGTGTCTTGTTTGAGCAATCTCATGAAACCTTTTGTGATTTTGGGATAGTTAATGATGAAACTCCGTAAAAAGTTAGACATACACTGCAGACTCGGAAGTTGTCTTAGGGTTCAAGGAAGAGGCACATTTACAATAGCCTCAACTTTAAGTGGATCGACCATGATACCATGAATGGATACAATGAAACCTAGTAAATGTCCAGAATCGATGCAGAATACACATTTATTAGGATTCAATCGGATCTTGTAATATCTGCACCATTCAAACACAAGTCTTAAGTAATCAGGATGATTCCGTCTCTTGCGAGATCGCGTTGGGAGATCATCAAGATAAGGTTCAACTACGTGCTTGATATCATGAAAAGAAAATTTCATTGCATGCTGAAAGGTAGCTCCATCATTATTCAGGCCAAATGGCATCTTCCGATAAGTGAAGGTCCCCCAAGGACAAATAAAAGCTGTCTTGTGTTGGTCTTCAAGTTTAATCTGAATTTGGTTATATCCTGAAAAACCATCCATGAAAGAAAACATTTCATGGCCTGCACACGCATCAATAATCTACTCTATGAATGGTGTGGGGTAGTTTTCCTTAGGACAAGCTTTATTTAGATCCCGAAAGTTTGTGTAGACTCAAATGGTTCCTTGCTTTTTATCGATCGGAATGGGTTTTAAAACCCATTATGTCATAGCAATTGGATAGATGAATCCGACTTTGATAAACTTCTCAACTTCAGCCTTAATGGCTGCCGCTTTTCTAGGATTGACTGGACAGAGCTTCTGTCTCATAGGCTTAGCATTTGGATAAGTTGTGATGACATGCTCTACAATGGTAGGTCGATTCCTGGAATCTCCTTGTAAGACCATGGGAAAAAATTGTAGAATTCCTTAAACAGATTGGTATACAAAGTGATCTCCTCAGGAGAAAAATATGCCCCAATGAAAATGTTTTCCACAACTCCAGGTTTGATGGAAATGTTGATCGGAATAGTTCTCGATATTCGTTTTAGCATAAACAACTTTTGAAGTAAAAGGGATAGCGGAAAAATCAACATTACCACCGGGTCTCATAGAAAAATATCCTCTCTCTGTCCTGTCCAGATCGGGAAGAAAATAAGACTTATGGTGCATGTGTTCCTAAGGATGTTCCAGGCCTATCATTGATTCCAAAATAGCTTCATCAAAGGGAAAAACAATATCTATACAGTCAAAAGAGTAGATGGAGTCCACTGACCATGCCGGTGCATAGTCCATATCTGACTCGACAGAGACTAATGGAGTCACGATATGTTTTTTTGCAGCATGTTGTGAATCTAAGCAGGCCACCTCTGCAACAGATAGGGGCACAACTGGTTCTGATTTGGTGGGGAGAATCCATGGATCCATCATTGGACAGACCGTGAAAATATCAGACAATGAACACTCTTCAGAACCAATAAAATGAACAGGAGAAGGTAGGTCAAAAGTGCCCATTAAGACCCATAGAGCCCTGCTCCTAAAATCTCAGTAGCTGGGTGAGACTGATCAACCAACGGAATTGTTGAATCCGATGAAGTCTGGTTGTTTTTCTGAGAAAACGAAAGTTGATCAACTGTGATGATATTGCCTTAGTGAGGGAACATTAAAACTCAGAAAATGGCCGATGGAACTGCTTGCACTGCATACATCCATCTCCTACCTAACAACAAATTGTAGTCAAGTGGGGCATCCAACACTTCAACCTCTACAGACACTAGCTTACCCACGAGTTCAACGTCGAATGATGGTAAGACTCCATGTGGACGGAACGATCTTCCATCAAAGGAGGTAAGAAAGGTATTCAAGGGGGCTAATTTGGGTGATCCCAAAGCCTTCCATCAAGAGATGGACATTACACATGTAGACACGCCCTAATCTACAACAGCTCATCCAATGGTCTTGGGACCATGGATTACTTCTATCTGGAGAGTGATGTGGTACGGAAATCTGTGTTTGATATTTTACATATCAAAATGAGCAAGCATGTTGGATGAATCTATGCTCTCGATCATTGAAAGAAGTGCACTGCATTGTAATGGACAACTCTACAGTACTTCTAAAGTGGACATGGCACATGGGGTTTGCGATAAATCTTTTACAACATTGAAGTTGGGAGCAGCCTGCGCGTTAGGATTGTGCACAGCCCGTTTGAAGACACCTTTCAGAATCTTCGGCAGCGAATCTATTGGTCTCTCGATGTGGAGAGGGGTAGAAGATCCAGGAACATCCTTATCCTTTTGCTGCGAGTCCAGAGTATAGTTTTTGGATCGTGTTTGTAAAACCACGTCCGAATTAACCATATTAATAAACGATTGATCAGCAAATGAGGCATGATGAGTGCCCCTAGCACTAGAGTTTCCAGAAGCTGAACCTTATCCGTGAGGGAATGGGTCCTTTAAGACAGCTGGTTTATTCTCATGGAGTAGCTTCTGGGCTTCTTCCATCACAGGGCATTGATGGGTGAGGTTGTCCTCTTTGCATAACTTGCAAGGGAACTTCACTTTCTTTTTATCCTTTTTTCCCTCCTCGACATTTTTTGTGTTCTTGGGATTTTGGTGGTTCCCCTCTCCTTTCTTGCCCTTCTTTTTATTATTTTTGGGCTGCCGAGAGCCCTTTTGATTCATTTGAACTTGTTGTACAGATTTTGTTTGCGAAGGATAGGTTGCAACCAAAGTTGCTTCCGCAGTAGATTGTTTGACAGATAAGGTATGAACCTACTTAGTTAAAGCTTCAAACGCTGCAAAATCTATTGAACCCACGATGCCATCGGCATGTGGTCCAGGCTTGGGTTTACCTAGATCTCTATTAGATCTCAGCGCATCAGGAATAATCTCATATAAGAGCCCAGACTGAGCATACACCAGATCAAGCTGTTGGGTTCTAAGGATAGCTTCCTCTTCGAAGGACACCTCAGAAGTTGTTACTTCCTTAGAAATATAAGGAAGGAGTGATTTGAGATACCACTCTAACAGGAACTCTAGAGGGATGTCGGCTTTAATGATCCTCTTTCTCCTTCACCACTCCTGAATATGGTCAGATAAGTGAGTGGCTATGTTCTGCCTGAAGGTTGATAGGAGGTCTGTACCAGCATCATACCGGATAGGAAGTTGAAAGTGATTCAGAAAAGTTGTAGCTAGATCTAAAAGTTATCGTAAGTAGCTGCAGGTAGTTCAATATACCATTTAGCTGTAGTGCTAGTCAAGGTTCTTTGAAAGAGCCTCAATCCGATGGAATCATCATTCAACGAATTAGAAGAGCACCAGAGATGGAACATAGTGACATGGTAACTAGGATCTTCACCAGTCTTACCTTCAAACTTTGGAATTTCTGAAGGAATCTTAGTGGGAACTGATGGCCATGTAGGATTGTGTCACACTAGAATATCATTAGTAAGTTTTGAAAGATCTGGAAAATTCAAAGTTGGTAGAAAAGGTAAATGAGGTTGTGCCGATGGCATTTGGTAAGCAGGAATTCAGTAGGAGGAACTGTTTGATGGACAATCTACCAAGAGCGGACTCGAGGCATGATCTCCCTAGCTCAACGTGAGTCTAGAACAAGCAAGACAGAATATAAGTCACTTTCTTAGATCTAATTAAGGATAAAGGAACTAGATACATTTACCTTATAGATCGCTAATCTTTTTCTCCTTGAATGCTCCTCCAAGCTTTACGATCTTCAGATTTGAGCTGCAAAACCTATCAAGACAACAAGACAACAAAACAAGTAAAACACATCTATACAATAACAGATCTAAGTAAGCAGTCAAGCAGGCGAACTACATAAGATATCATTAACACAATGAGATTTTGGTGGAAAGCAATTATATTACTGTATTGAAAGGGAAGTACATAGGATACAAAGATTACAACCATAGACTTGACGTAACAATCCTCATCCAATCGAACCAATGCCAAAGCCTACCAAGGAAGTGTGAGTCCCCCAATAGATGAGTAAAGATCTCTCCTAAGGTAATTTCACCAGCATGTAGACACTATAGAATTTCTCCCCTTGGAATGGGAATGAGATTCACTTATATAGGACTAGGAGGATAGGGTAGGTTGAGATATGGTAGGAGAGAGATATGGGATCTCACCCAAGGGCTAGGGAACCAAATGCTAGCTCACCTAAAGGCCATGGACAGGGCTCCACATCACTTATCTCCAAGAATGGGCTCGAAGATACTCTTTTATCCAAATAACTAACATCGTCGCAGGATGTATTAGGTAAACATGCGACATCGCATGTTGCACAAGGGTGAACTACGACGACATTGAAAAGTAGGTTATTTAATCCCTCCATTCATGGAGAAATTCAGGGATGTTTAAACTAAGTCTCAGGGTAGCAAGATTTAGGTGTAACAGAATGCCCCCCAAAGCATGAAGCTGTTTGAAATTTGGACAGGTGAAATGCTTTGATAGAAGGAATGGCAATGCCTCGTCGGAAAAAGGACGCTGTTGTAGTACAACTGACTCTGATTACACAGTCTCATATGACGTACAACACAGCTACCGAACAATACATTGCAGATCCATGATAGTAGTGACCAACTGAACACAATCATGGCTACTAGACACAAGTGTAGATCCATGATGAGATGATAACAAAACCACATCCAATACAAATGTGGATCCGTGTAATATGACTCAAAACAAACTCCATCGCAACCTGGGTAAAACATGACTCCCCAGGGTCCTCAAGTCGAACCCGCAATAATACGAATCTATCCATGTGATTACAAATTTCTTGACGTCGAACATGGTAGAAACCACTTGATTTCTGGTCATTGATGTATACCATTAACAAGCACGAGGGAAATCACCATTTATGTCAATGATTCCCAAGATATCACAATACATATCATCAAGTGTGGATGAATGAGTTGAAGTCGAATGCCAAATGAAATATTTCAATCAAGAGTCAATGATGCAAACTCATGTTGAAAGCGAGGTAATCTGCCATTGAGGCATGCAGGGCCAAGGTACTTGGTTGGTTTCTAGATTCAATCCTTGGATGATGTGTTGAAGTTGACAAGGATGAATCCGTCGAAGGAGGGCCATGATGAATCCACCATCATCGACATGAAACACGACAAATATGTGTAGAGTGGATCGGATGGTACAGTAACATGCAAGACTAAATCAGAGTAAGACGATATGGTAGTAGGCGTACTGACTACAGATAATGAATGGTGAAAATATTCTTGAACATGGGCATGGCATGAATTGGCAGTATTCACATGACGAGCACGAAACCAAAACCTAATGCAACTGATGAGGAAAGCGTTCTTTGAATCACTCAAAGGAGTGACAAGACTCAGGAATTGGGTGAAACTCGAGGACAAACGGATGATCCAAGCATAGTATGAAAATGTAGATGAGTGCCATGTTCAAGAAAGACTAAGTACCACCATAGATAAAGGGTGTAACATAAAATCTTTCATTTTTCCCTATCATGAACGATGAGTGCCTCATGTGTTTTTTTACAAGCTTGATGAGAGTAACCAGATGTTCGGTATAGCTCATCTCATATATGAGTCCAATCCCAAATATTTTTCGAACCTGGGATAGGAGGGGTTCGTCCCAGGACAGGCCCTTCAATGTTAGAGTTTAACGAGTCCATAGAAGGTAAACGCGGTCGCCATTTCATGTTTAGAGAGTCTGAAAAGAACTAAAGAAGACTCCAACTGTCCTTTTCGTAAAGTTAGCCTCATCACCCGAAAAAGGGTAAAACAACGCGAGAGAGGACTCTTCCAGTCATGATTGGCTGGAGTGTACCTTTTTCGTAAATAGTGCCCCCTGGTCCAAAAAAGGGGTGAACTATCATGAGGAAGATGACCATTCAAATTCTTTAACGAGCATGAATGTGACAAGTTCGCTTGGCGATCTTTTCGTATTTAAGGAGTCTGAAAAGAGCTTAAAGAGGACTCCATGAACAACTTTTTCATGGTTGATAACCATGTATGACAAAGGAAAAAGTAAAATCGACACAGTTCCTTTTCCGTAAATAGTCTAGCAAGGCCAGATAAAGTGACAAACCTATACTCGTTAGACACACCTTTTTACTCAATTTTTTAACAAGCACGATAATAGTATCAAAAGCACTCGGAATCTTTTTCATATTTGAACCAGAGCACGAAAAATAAAAACTAAGCTCAAACCACTTTTCATGTTTCAACCAGAGCACGAAAAAGTAAAAACTAAGCTCAAACACTATCTTCTTGTTTTTAACAAGCTCGAAGATTGGTTGGAAGAATGCTCATGATGTCTGTTTCATTTTTTAATGAGCTTGTAACAGAAAATGAACTATGCTTGGGATAATGCCCATTGGCAGGTTTCTTCCCAACATGATGGCTAGAGGTTGGAAAGTTGGCCCCCAACACAAGAAACTAACGGCTTACTTCTAGTATGATTTCTAGAGGTACTGTTTCATTTTTTAACGAGATTGATACAGGAAAAGCTAGGGATTATTTTCATGGTTTAATGAGCTCGAAAACCAAAAAGGAAAGTATGCTCGAAAAATGTTCCCATTGATAGACTCTTCCCATCATGATATCCAAAGGTTGGTACATGCCCCCAGCATGATTGCTAGAAGTAAGTGACTTAGCCCCAACATGATGCGGAGAGGCGATCGAGTTGAATTCGATGTAACTTCCAGAGGTTGAAGACATGCCCCCCAAGCTTCATTACATTCGCCTCAGGCATAGGCAGATGAAAAGAAGGTTCAGGTACTAAGTCTACGAGAAGACTCGACTCAAAGGGAAAGTATTTGTTTCATTTTTTAACGATCTTGACACAGGAAAAGAACTCTCCTCAAACTACTGGTTTCATTTTTTAGCGAGCTTGAATCCAAAGGTAAACTCTGCTCAAACTACTGGTTTCATTTTTTAATGAGATTGAAACCAAAGGTAAACTCTACTCAAACTACTGGCACCTATTCAGAGGTTGGAAGTGTGCCCCCCAGCATGATGTCCAGAGGTTGGAGATACACCCCTCATGCTTAAGGGGAAGAAACCACTAATACGTGTGGAACATTCAGGGAATTTTGTTGAATGGCAGTCATGCGATGATTGGGTGTCATGAAGGAAAGTTGATTAATGGTCACAATCCTCCCATCATAGGGAAAATACATCACTCGAAAGAGTGTGGATAGTACGAATTTCATAACATAGAAATAATCATGTCCAAGGAGTAGATTGAAATCTAAAGGACCTTGGACAACCATGACATCAGCATAAAATTTTTTACCTCTCAACGTGATAGGTAACTGCAGGAGAATCCCTAAAGGTCCAGTACGCCTTCTATTAAAAGACAAAATCTGGCCTGTAACTGGTACAAGCTTAGGAGACCCTATAGCTTGCCAAGCAGTTGAGGATAAAATACTAATAGAAGCTCCCTCGTCAACTATAGTGTGAAATATTTCCTTATCGGAAACACCTGCAGATATATGGAAAAGAACGTCTGAGGGGAGATGAAATATTGCTAGACTATTCCAATCAAAGGAAATAACCTCAGTACTGGGAGGGCATCCCGTGGAAACAGACTCTTACCCCTCATGATCGGAACTGACTAGAAAAATATCAGTGGTTATCAATCCACTCTCATTAAGGAGAGGAGGATGAGATGAAGACTATGTCAAGGTGACAGTTGTAGCTTGAACGCTCTCCGATAGAAGAGCGGGATCGACTGGAGATGATAGCGACTCGATCACTTCACTCTTGGAAGGAAGAGTGGGATCAATTACAGATGAAATTGAATTGATCACTTGGTCAACCAGCAGGGTGTCAAGGGACAACCTACTATCACTTGTTGGAAGCACTTGTTGAGGACTAGTAATATCTTCCGACCACCCTGAAGCTTCATCCATGTTTGGACAAAAAAAAGTACGGTGCATACCCTTGCATATCAAACAGGGCTACATGACTTTACCCTTCCAACCCTTCACCAATCTGTCACTGGTCGAGGGAGTGTCATCAACATGATGGTCAGAGCTTGACGATACAAGCGGTTTGGGTTTTTTAGACCACACTTCTGACACATGGGAAAGATCGGGACACTTCTTCTTATCCACCTGATTACTAACACTAATGCTTTGATCAGGAGAGGAATAAGAAATGAAAGAAGATGCATCCGAGGAAGAAGGGGGAGGATCATTTTGGGATGGACCCTATGGTGGTGGAGAGTTAACATTTGATACAGCCGAAATCATTGGGTTGAATAACCATACCGATAACCCTATGGTTAATCCAGGACGGTTTAAAGTGGAAATAAAGGGAGGACCAATATCTCCAACTAGAGGAAAGGAAAAAGGTACCCCTTGAAAAAGGGCCTCTCGATTGGTGGTCCCAGAAGAGGTTTCCATATCTTAACTCGCTAAGTACTTCTAATTACCACACACAAGAAACGCTACTCAAAACTAAAAGCAACATGCAAACTTGTGAGAGGAGTGGATAAAGAGTTAGGAACCTCACAGGATTGTCAAAACATCACAAATTGCTATATACTGCAAGGTCCAACAGTAAAACCCGACAAGGAGGATTGGGACCATACCCTTTCTTGAATACCCGACTACTTGGACAGTACATGCATAGTAATCTCCCCGAGTTCTATTCTCGGTGTATTGCAATGTTAAGACAGCCAAATGGATAACTCAAATGGTTTCAGGATTCCTAATGGTGTCTCTCGATATACTTAAGGTACGTGGGAGCTCAAATCCGTAGTGGTGTTTTCTAATGCACAATCGTTTAGCAAGGGACCTTCTGATATACTACTGAGTACGTGAAACACCTTTAGATATACACCAAGTACATGTAGTACTTGGTGGGTATGTGAAAGAGCTCCGATATACCGATAAGTACGTGGAAGACTACAATACCCTCGGGATACAGTGCTGGAAAATAATGACAGCTGCCACGCTTAACGATGCCGGAACACATCTCTAACTTAACACACAAGTTGCTAAAAGTTTTTAACCTAAGCTAGCATTAATTTTATCTTATGCGGTTAAGTGGATGCATGATGTGAAGACTTGGAATTTAAACAAGATGCAAATCTGATCTATATGAAAATGCAAGTCTTCATTTCAATGAAGTCCTACTTAACAAGGAGAGAGAGATATGTTTTCTTCCCAAATGCACAACCCAATGCAAATGCAATTTTAGTTATTTCAAAATGATGGAAAGAAGCAAAAGATGCACCCAAAACTAACCCAAAGCAATAGAAGAGATCCTTCTATGAACACCACATACAATAATTCCAAACCATTTCCTATCTTTTTACACTTAAAAAAGACACATCTAAGCTATGGAAAGAAATATTCCACAAACATTTCCAATCAAATGCAAGAAAAAGATAAGCACTTAACAATCTTATCTAACTCAAATGCACACAAATTTGAAACAAGCCTTTCTTTTTCTTATGATGGTAAAACCAAGAATATCAAATGATCAAAATAAAGTAAGAAGAATATTTACGTTTTACAAATTTGTGAATATAGCAAAAGAAGGACAAAATCAAGCTTCTCTTTGAACTAAAGTGGAGACAAGGAAACAATCTTTCCAAAAAATGATTGAATAGCTCAGCATGTAAGGGAAACAAGATGCATAACCCAAGAAAAAGAGGCTAAAAAAGGCATGGATACCCCACACTTTTCAAGACTTTTCAAAACAAGCCAATCACACGAAACCAAAACTTTAACTTAAAACCTTAATATGGGTCAAAATGACTGTAGGATACACGATTCATGGCCCCCCCAACCATGAGGGGGAATTTTTTTTTCAAAAATAGAACCCATTTCACATAAAAATGTAAGCAAAACACTAGTTTTGACTCAAGGGGCCAAACATGGATCCAAAACCCAAAAGACCCAAACTCAACTAGATGCGAGCAAAACCAAAGCAAGCAAAACCAAAAGATGTATGCAAACGAGGTCTGGAAACCAATCCAATGCAATGACTAGATCAGGTAAGGAGAGGAGGGAATGCAAGGGTGAGTGGATGCAGGTGGGTGTTGGTGGGAAATACTACCATATAGTAAGGAAACAGATACTATCAACTTAAAGGGGGTGACAGGTAAGCACATTACTTGCATTACAGAGATGTTTATGAATGGAAATAGATTAAAGACCTTGAAGACATACCTTATGAACGAAGTTTGATCCTAGCTCTTGTCCAATCTTATGCTCAATCCTCAACTCAATCTCCCGTTCAATAAACCTGCAACACAAAGACCTTTCTCAAGGTATCTTGGCCAATAGAACAATGATGAAATAGAACAATGATTCAAACATCAAGCATTAACCAATATAATCCAAATAAATACATAATCCAATAAGTACTTGATTTGGGATGAGAAAGATGCTTCAACCTTTTATTGTCAAAAACAAGTGAATTATACAAAGTATACCTGACTTTGTAGCATGCTCATGCAGCTTGATCCTGAGCTCCTGCTCTTCTCTAGCTTGGAAATCTTCCAGCATAACCTCCTCCAATACAAGCTTCTCTTATAAAGAATCTCTTTATGGCTCTCATGTCTCTAACCCCTCTCTTCAATCATCCTTGAATTTATAGGATCAGGAAGGCAGTTCAAGTCGAGAGGTGGTTGTAGGGGAAGTTGGGGAAGTTGGGAAACCAACTGCAACTAATCCCCATTCATCAATTAATTATTTTTTGATCATATTTTAAAGGTGTGCGCTACTATTTTATAGTGGAGTAGCGCCTAGGGTGCCACTATAGTGTTTTACAACAAGCATTCACCACTTTTTAGATGTTGTGCGCTAGTCTGTTGTAGAGGAGTAGCGCCCATGAGGGGTTGGGCGCTACTATTGCACACTGGAGTAGAGCACAGGCGCTAATGTATTGAAATAGAGTAGTGCCCATGTCTCAAAATGATATTTTTTAGGGTTTTGACAGTTTGCACGGAGGTGGATTAGGTCAAGGTGTCATCTAAGGTCATCATGCTCCTCCATCCAATTTGTCCTTTTGTGTGATCAACAGCTCAAGGTGATCACGGACGGAGAGGTGTAGTTTTTACCTATAATAGTGAGGGAGACCAAAGTGTCCACCACTACCAAATATTAGACTTGTCCAAGATGGGACCCAAAACCAATCCAAAAAGAACCAAATGCAAACAATGCTGAATGACAAGTGTAAAAAGGGAGTTTGGGATCAGATCTAATGCAAGGATCATATCAAGTGAGGAGAGGGAAGATGACAGGGCTAAGTGGATGAAGATGGGGAAACCAAGATATCCACCACTACCAAGCTTAAGTTTGTCAAGAAATGAGGCCCAATACAACCCACACAAAAACCAAACACTTTCAACACACTGATAAAAAATGGGATCTCTGACTGGATCTTGCAGCACAGAGGGAGTTTATACATCAAACCAAAACTGAAATGAAGAAAGGAGAAGGGATGCCTGTTGTCAATTTCGACAGATCGGCACAGTCTCTGTTTGCACATCGAGCGACCTCGCAGTTTACTAATGCGGGAAGTGTGACGGTGTCGCAGTAGACCAATGAAAGGGTTGCGACGATAAGCTAACAGACAGAGAACGAAGATAAAAAATGACACGGTGTCACTCTGAGTCCATTGACTAGGTGCGACAGGTGAGATCCAAGTTAAAAAATGGATCAATTCTCCAAACAATGAGCAATGAAATGGTTGAAAAATGGGGAGTACAAACTCATAGGAGGGCTACAGACTCTTCAAAGTGAAGATCTGATTGTGAAATAAGTTTAAGAGGCAAATTACAAATGAAATGGCTTGTAACAAGGAATCAACCGAAAATGACATTCAAATTGACAACTACAAAACAATGTTCTTCCCCAGTATGGTCGCCAGATTTGTTTGACGGACAATCCACTCGAGCAGACGCGAGCCGGATCTCACTAGCTCAATATGATACTAGAACAAACAAAACATAACATAAACCATCTTCCTAGATCTAGTCAAGGATTAAGTAATTAGATGTCTTACCTTAAGTTTGTATCCCTTTCTCCTGGATGTTGTTCTATGCTTCGCGGTCGCCATATCTCAGCTGGAAGACCTGCCAAGACACACAGAACAAGACAAACAAGTAAAAAATATCTAAACAATAACATATATAAGTAAACAGTTAAGCAGGTAAACTACGCAATATCATCAACACAACAATATTGGTGGAAAGCATTTATATTACTGTAAAAATAGGGAAAGTACATAGGAGAGAACGACTACAACCAGAGCTTAACGAAGTAATCCTTCTCCATCCAAGCCCATGATATATCCTCCCAAGGAAGTGTGAGTCTCTCAGTGGATGAGTAGGGATCTCTCTAAAGTGATTTCACCAGCATGTAGACACTATAGACTTCCTCCCCTTGGAATGGGAGTGAGCTTCACTTATATAAGACTAAGTGGATAGGGTAGGTTGAGATATGGTAAGAGAGAGATAGGGGATCCTTCCAAGAGGTTAGGAACCGAATTCCAACTCTCCCAAATGGTCAGGGATAGGGATCCATGTCATCTAGCTTTGAGAATGGGCTCGAAGAAGCTATTTTTGTCCATTAACTAAAATCGTTGCAGGCTGCAATAGGCCAACCTGCGATGTCGCAGGTTGCATGAGGACAACCTGCGACGACCTCTCAAAGCCTAGTACAAATGGATTTGCATTTCTTCCAGGTTAATGACTTAGCCAAGGAAACTTTAGGGATGTTTACAATGAGTCTCATGATGGTAAGATTTTAGGTGTAACAAGAAACTCCCAAAACCCGGTTCGTGTAGTGCTAGTTGGGGTTGCCCCCAACCATCGGTTGTGAGGTAAAAGCGTTATTAAAATTGCCCCACCCATAAGAAATAGGATTTATTCCTGGGATACTCATCCATTGAGGCTGGGTGTTATCCCCTCTGTAATGTGGGTTTAAAATGTTACCACCCCCTCCAGCAAACAGTGAGAAGGGGATGCTCCCTACAGGTATATTAGATGGATTTACATTATAACCTGCGTAGGGGTTAAAACCAGGTGTAGTTGTAACGGATGGTGTCGTCATAGAACCCATGATAGGCATCAATGTAGTAGGGATTGATCCTAAAGATGTGGAAGAAGAAGACTGTTGTATACCCTGGAACTGTTGAGTAACAGGAGGTTGAGTAAATGTCACTGCAGGTATCCCCATCAAAGGTATGTTAGCTGGCCCAAAATTGGGGGTAGAAACATTAGTTGATGTCGAAGCTTGTGAGCTCGACATGCCTACAATACCAACATTACAACTAAAATACAGGCTCAAAGTAGAAGCAATCTGCGAAGAGCTAGGTATCGCAGTGCTTGCAAAGGAATAAGAGAGAACTCTTGTAACCATTGCTGTGGTGGGAGTCTAAGGAACTCCCGACTCATCTGCTAGGTTAGTCATGGAATGACCAGGGGTAAACCAATACACACTATACTCAGGTTGGCCTATAGATTCTATAGTTATAAGTAATGGATCGTTTGGTCCAGTCAGGGGAGGGTTGAAAGGAGTGCTAAACTCTTGAGAAGTTAAGTCCTCAACCTCAACAGTATGAAAGACCTGTTGATCCTGAAATATTACCTGTGGTTCTCTAGGTACTTCAGTTTCACTTGTAATTTCCTATGAACCACGAGAATCTGTCCTCCAGCGTCGCGGTGGCGGTGGAGGATCCACAATGAGTGGGGGAAGGTTTTTCAACCTTCGATACCTACGAAGAGGTTGGTCCTCCACAGCTATATCAAAAGAAAACTAAGTATAAAACCTAGTGGCCACTAAACGACTAGGGAGCAAACAACATACAAGTAAAAAAAATGCCCTAAGTGATCAAAACTAGGAAAACAAAGCTAATACTCTCAGAAGAAATCCTGGGATGATGAGGCCCCAGAACGAGCTAATAGAGTATCGACAGTCAGTTACACGGCGTCCAATGGAGGTCCTCTGGGTGCAAGTGTTTGAATCACCAAACTGCCCTCTCGGGATTACTTCAAAGGGTTACCTTTCGTGTCTGTCCGAGGTGAAGTGGAAATAGCCTTCCACTTTACCTATGAAGAGCGCTAGGGTTAAGATACTAAGGGTACCACAAATATGAAAATACCTTGGGGAATAGTCGCCATCCTAGCCAAGACGCATGGGCAGGGTAGAAAAGCCCGAAATCCAAAAGCACTTAAAAGTACTAGTGGACCCCCTACACGAACCAACTCTGGTTTATGTTTAAAAGGAAAGTGAGGGGTTATCCTCAGCAATTCCAGTCGCACACGGCCTAGTGCGTAACTCTGGTTTGAGTAGAGCATTCCTTGGATATATTGATATAGGTGGGTTTACCGAAGAGATTATCTTACTATGATTATTGAGTAATAAAACCGATTTTAGGTAGTTTAAGGTGATTTACCCTGAAACCCTAGCCTAAGCTAGTTGATGAAGTGTAAAACCTAAAAAGAAAAAGTTGCTAATTAATTTTTCTTTTTAGAGGCTAATTTTTACTCAAGAAGGGTAGTGAAGTGTGTGGAATGGTTTTGACAGAAAGCAAAGTGTGTACAAATGATTCTTTTAAAACTTCACAAAGACTCTTTTTGTTTTTTCGTTTATGTCTTTCAAAACAAGAAATAGGCAATCCTAAGCATAAGCTTTTTTTTTTTAATTTTCTCTTTAATTTTCAAAGTAAATAGCAAAATGATGTATCCTACTTCGAAACAGTAATGGAAAATCTTACTAGTAAGCTACCAATTTTCATTTCTTGTCTTTTCTTCTACTTTGCAAAAGAAAATGAATCTGAAAAAGGAAACAAGCAAGATCTAAAAAGAGTATGGGTAAAGATGAAAAACCTAATGGCTTAAACCAAACAAATCAATAGACTTGACAAAGACTTGGCCTACAGAGTTGTTTGAATGAAAAACTCTAGATTTGGAATGAGATGTAAAAGAAAAAGGGAAAACAAATGCATGCAATAGGAGAAAAAAACCAAAAGGATGCTCCTAAGCATCAAAACCCAAGAAAAACATCTTCCAAAAAAATAGGGTAGGTAAGTAAACCGAGGTAACTCTACCACCACACAAACTCAAAGGAAAATCTAACTAGAAGGCTTCATCTAGCTCAGACTGACCTGAATAGGAGTTCAGAAGGTATCTAGACCAAACAAACCTTTCAAAATCCACCCAAAAACTCAAACTGGGATCAAACCCTTAAAAAAATGACAAGACTCAGTAAAAGTGCGCAAGTATTGCAACAGACAATAGGTGTTGAGTGCGCAGGTCTATATCAATGCAACATGCGTCTAGGGAAAAACGTGCGCTACTGTACCTAATAGAAAGCTGCGCACAGCTTCAAAAAGGCCTAAAAAAAAGAAAAGATACCTAAAACAAGTACTGAAGCAAATGAAGCAATCCAAAAGAACTTTCAAGAGGTTAAACAAGACTCAATGAAGACAAAGATGTCTCAGTAATAGTCAGAGAAGCAAGGAAAATGACAAAAGTAGACCCAACAACTTGGAAACCAAACGCTAGTGGAAGGCTTAGACTTATAGGAAAGTACGCCTATGTCTAGTATAACAACTAGCGCCTGCAACACAAAATGCATGGCTATGTTTCAAGGAAACTAGTGTGCAAGGTAGAAAGTGTGCTTTTGTATGCATAGAATACTAGCGCACAGGGACTAAAAGCAATAAACAAAGCTTTTCTTAGTCATACTGAAGTGAATTAAGATAAAAAGGAAAAGCAAAGTAACCTATAAGAACTTCTCAGAAAACCAAGAGATTGTAAAAACTAAAAGAAAACCTAGACAAGGTCCCCAGAGCAGAAACAATCGGTGCTCCCTGGCGGAATCGCCAGACTATGTTGTGCAGGAATATACCCTATAGTGGGGGAGATGACACTACCAACTTACATGGGGTGACAGGTAAATACATTATTCTTTTCATTGATTACTATGAATGAAACGAGATTAGGATTCTTAAAATAGTACCTTTTAACGACGGTTGGTCCTAGCTTTCGCCCAATCTTCTACAGTAATGTACCTGCAAAAACAAATAAACGTTCCTCAGTGTATCTTGAATGTAATATATATAATGAAATTGAAAGCAATTTAGCATTAATCACAATCAGACATTCAATAAAATAGACATTCCGTTGGGACGGGAAAGGTAGTTCCACCTTTTATTGTCAAAGAAATGTAGTTAAGTACAGATATACCTGATCTATCCAGACACTTCTGTAACCGAGTCCTGGGCTCCTGCTCATCACAATGACTTAGAAAATCCTTCAGCATAACAATAGCTTCTTCTTCATTGGCCTCTCCCTCACGGCTTCCCCTTGTGTTTATGGGACAAGGCTGGAATTTAGATTCGTGAGGCAGTTGAATTGGGATGTTGGGGGAGTTACAGAACCAACCTCAACTAATCCCAATTCATAATCTTAATATATTTTTTCCATTCATCTTAACATGTGTGCAGGTATCATAACACTAAACTAGCGCACAGTATGCAACTATTGTTCTTTACAACCAGTGCACACATCTTTTGAGGTAAGTGCGTGGGTTCTCTTCAACAGAACCAACGTTTAGAACGCTAGATGTCAGTGGAAATAGTAGCACACACATAGTGAAAACTGTAGAAAAAATAAATTTTTTTAGCTAAAGATATGATCTCAGCAATAACTCATCCAGGTCAATCCATCTCTTCCATCCATAGTGTCCTTTTGTGTGATTGACAAGGGCAATGTGATCACGGTTGGAGAAGTGTAGATTTGACCTATAACAGTTTGTTATCTTTCTCTGCCACCATTCCTTTATCTTGTGTTCTGATATCATTTGATCATGCTCATTATCTTCCTATGCATGTATCACCAACAATGGAACCAATGTTGTAGTCGAGCAGATTACATAGTTACTAGAGATATATATTATAGAATAAATAAGCATGTATAAAGATAAGAACAATAGACAAGTAATGGAGATAGAATCAACAAGTTGTTCTATTACTTAGCAAGAACATCTATAGAGATGATTGATAATATATCACACCATATCTTATTTTCGGCTCTCCAGCCTATTTATACAGTTTACAGATAGTTACATAACTACATGTCAGATTAACTGACTAACTCAACATGTAGTGACCGACAATATATTTCGACATGTTTTACAAGGTTGTTGAATGGAGGACCTGGTCAGGTGGCCAACTAGGCTCCTCCAACAAGACTTAGTCTTTTTCTCTAAGTTTTGTGTTTTAATGAAGAGGTTTCCCAAAGCATCTAAGCACTATTCTAGCTTGTTTATAGTTGTAACACTAACACTCTTTATTTAATAATAATCATTCAACAAATGACCAGTAAAATCCATCTTAGTTGTAAGCAGGAGTGATTTTCTCATGTTCTTTGTTGGCTTTATGTTTTAAGAGGAGGATGTCATGAGCCATATCATCTAGATTTTGAGTTGTTAACTGATGTTGCATATTGCCATAATTTGCTAGTTTGATTTCATCTGAGACAATTCTAGATATAACAGAGGACAATTCTAGATATAACAGAGGACCTATGAGGAAGGTAATCCCTTTTAGATTGTCCATCATGTGAAAACTATCTGAAAGGAGCATCGGGAATATTCTTGCTAGGAATGAAGAAGTATCACCCTTTGGTGTTTTGACTTCATAAACTGGTCCACTTCTGGGAAGGGAGAACATGAATAAGTTCTAGGGATTTTATTTTTGGCTCTCATTCTTTGTAAAAAATTTATGCAAGCAGGAAATTCAGAGTGTTGTCCTTTATGTTTAGTATTAAAAACACTAGATGAAGAGAAAGTTGAAGGGCACAAAGAGTATGGCTCATTCCACATTGTTTGATATGAAGAAGAGGAGGATCAATTTATAGAAGTAGATCTAGTGAGAAGAGTAAACATAGGAGTGTGAAATCCATCAGGTAATCAGAAAGAGTTAGAATATATGTCAAATACTATGGGAGTATTTACAATTATTTGATTATTCAACATTTTTTCTTCTTGACACAGTTCTTTGTATTTGAGCTCCAATTGCTTCGGGTAATTTATGCCAATCCAATTAAATGTTACAGGAGTGGATTGTTTGGGCTTGTTTAACTCCACAACACTTAGCAAGTTAGATATATCATGAACTTTATGGGTTAGGGGTGGAAGACTATCATTACCAAAGCGAACAACAACCAAATATTTTAACTGAATGATATTAGATCCAATATCCATTTTAAATCCTTGGGGTAAGATATAAGCCTTAAGTAAATCATAGATGTGGGGGTCATCTAAACTAACAGAATATTTCGGGAAAATAGTTCCAAAACAAGGTCCATTGTGAAGAGCGACAACAAAGCCACCGATGACTAAATCAACAAACTCTTTATGCCCAGTATCAATAACTACACACAGAGAATATATAGGAAAGAAAGTCTAAACTAGAGGACCTATACCAAGCTTGACTACACCAAGATGTGCATATTTATAACCTTTATATTTTTCCCAGTCTATTTTTTCTTTGTTGATCAAATTTATGTGAATTGGTTCTTCCTTATCAGTAAAAGAAACATCTACTGAGCTTATTTTTATTTGTGTATGTGACTGGTACTACCACCATCTCATTTTATATACTCCCCTAGGTAAGATACCAAGAAGTTTCTAGTTAGCAGATGGATTAAGATCATCAATAGTGATTATCAAAGAAGAAGATTCAACATTAGCAAATGAAGAATGTCTTTCATCTAGAGAAACATTATTATGATCTTCTACGCAATCCAAATATGTGAGCTCTATTGAATCCATTGAAGGATCCATGGAACACTTTCCTTTATCAGGAAATAAAGGAATAGTATAGCTCGTGGGTATCCTACAGGTCTTTAAATAGACTAGACAATATAAAGAGGATTTTATTCTAGGATCAAAGTTTTTGACTAGAGTCAATCCTGTTACTATTGATAATAATAAAATGTTGTTCAAGTGTATAATAAATGGTATATTAATGTCTTGTCCCATGACCATTGAAGCTAAATCCAAATTCTCAACTCCTGTAAAGAATCCCAATCCTGCCCCTAATATTGCAGAATTGTTCAAAATGGAAAGGTGTATAGCTTATGCAGAAATGCACAAGGACTCTACCTTATCTCAAATTTTATAAAATCTTGAGAAAGATTGCACCTCTGAAAGTCCTAATACATTTTGGACTAGAGAAAAATATTTTCTCTCTACCATATGATCCTTTGGTTAAGCCTAGATCCCAACGAGCCTCTGCTGCCTTAATGTCTCCTATAGAAAACGAGTTTTTTGCTAGTGAAATCAAATACCTACTTTCTAAATGTCTCATTGAACCCTCTAGGAGCCCTTGGGCTTGTCATGCATTTATAGTAAACAAGCATTCAAAAATTAAGAGACGAAATCCCAAGTTAGTTGTAAATTACAAACCTCTAGATGCATCCCTTCAAAATGTTAGATACCCTCTTCTTGATAAGTCAATCCTTTTACAAAGAATTGTCAGTTGTATGATCTTTAGTAAGTTTGATCTAAAATCTAGATTTTACCAGATTGGGATTGAAGTAAAGGATCGCTTCAAAACGGATTTTGTTGTCCCAAATGGTCAATATCAGTGGAAAGTTCTCCCATTTGGAATAAATAATGCTCCTTCTGAATTCTAGAAGAGAATGGAAGATATTTTTCAGGGAAAATAAATGGGCACTTGTATATATTGATGATATCCTAATTTTCTCTAAAAATTTGCAGGAACATTTAAAGCATCTAAAAGAATTCTACCAGCTTGTGTATAAACATGGCTTAGTTCTTTCCAAAAGAAAAATGGAGATTGGGAAGATGAAAATTGAGTTTCTTGGTCTAAAGATCAATAAAGGCCAAGTAATCCTCCAAGAGCATGTTCTAAAGGTTTTTGATCATTTCCTAAATGAAATCTTGGAGAAAGTCCAGTTGCAGTGCTTCTTAGGAAGCCTGAATTATATTTGACCTTTCTATAAGGGCCAAGCTGATGACATCCATATTGTACAACAAAGATTGAAGAAACACCCTCCAAAATGGAGCAATGAAATGACCAAACATGTTAAAATAATTATAGCAAAAGTAAAATAGCTTCCTACTCTCTCCCATCCCAAAGGTACGAGAGACCTTTTCATACAAACAGATGCCTCCAGCAAAGCATGGGGAGGTGTCCTGATAGAAAAGCATGGAGATAGAGAAGAAATCTGTGGATATGCCTCAGGTTCTTTTAAGAGTGAAGAATTAAACTACCCCTCAAACCACATAGAGATTCTTGTTGTCAAAAAGGGAGTAAACTATTTCAAACTATATTTGAAACCTATAAAATTCTCGATCAGAATAGATTTAAAAATCATGCCAGGAATTTTTAAGAATGAAAGTTTGATGGCTGAAAATAATTGTGGAATTCTTAATTTTTTTTTTTACCTTGATAATTTTGATTTTGATATTGTATATAAACCTGGTTATGTTAATTGTGTTTCTTATATGCTAACCATAGAATAATCTCAACCTAGTCTCAACATGTTCAATGTTGGTGCATCAGATGTTGGACCGTCAGATAAGACAGTAGGCATCAAGCATGATTTGGAGAAATCCATAGGAAAAAGAATTTTTAGAGACCCCATGAGTTCTCCAGAGCTCCTGGCATTTCTGGAATATGCCAGCAAAAAAGAAGCAAACAAGCAACTGGCCATCTGATTGATAAGCCAAATGCACTCTTCTCCTATGCAAATTGAAATTTTAGAAAGATCGGAGAAAACATCATTTCTAAATCTTTGAAATGCATATTATAAGTTATCAGAATTAAACAATGTCTGGATAGATACTGCTTAGTGTGATGGGAAGAAGCTTCTCTTTGTTGATATAGGCCCTAGATATTTAACATGGACAAGTTCCCAACTGATTCTACAGTTTTGCAGAGAATAAGGAGAAATCATAATTTGTGGTGATCCATCCTCCTTAGTTCAAAAAAAATGGTCGGGATGGACACAAGTATTTATTGATAAGTTCCGTTGTCCTAGAAAATATTGGGTACAAAGACGAGCTAATTTTATTTTTCATCTCCAGGTTGACATGATTGTATCTCATTAGAACTATATGTCGTTCAAATTCAAATTGAAACACACTAGCGGGAAATATTCACCCTTAGAACCACCTATCAAAATGACATAGACGTTTCACCAATGGGATAAAAACAAAAGGATGATTAGCCACTATACCAAAGAAGTTGTGCTCAATTACAAAGTGGAATCATGTTTTGAAGGAGAATTTTGTTGCTCTCCCAATGAAGTTATGATGGGGTCCAATGTAGAAATATGTTTTTCACATTGTTTATTTCTTGATACTGAAATCTCTATCCCATCTACATATAACAATGATGATGACAACGATGATGGATTTGTTGGATCTAGTTGTGTTTGTGGTAGACCATATCTTGGGGATAGAAAATAAAGATGTACATGCCTAGTAGGATATGATCCCTATGACTGATGTAAAAATGTCGTGGGCTGCTAATAGTAGTTCCACCTTGTAAATTTTAATTCTTTTGTCAGTATGGGTCCGCAAGTACCTATATTCCTTCACATGGTTCGGATGACTTATCCGACAAAGGGTACAATTTAATCTACCACCATAAAAGAGAATCTTAGCTTTTACTTGCATTTGTCAGTTTGGTGCCACCAGTTTACTGGATAAATTTGTATAAATAAAGCCTCCCTCACCCACTTGGGTAGTCGAAGTTCGGGAGTTGATATTTCTATAAGTATTCAAGTCGAGGTTTGTGTATCCTCTATGCCCGTGCTTCTTGTGACCTGGAATATGAAAAGAAAATATCTCAAGTGTAAGAAGAAGTTAGTGGTGTATGCTCTCCCTCTGTGCTTAGTGTGATCAGCTGGAATCAAAAGCTTTTTGATCTTCTCGTGTGTCATCTGTGATGATCTTTGCCATCCGAAGACGACTAGAAAAAAATATGTTATTGTCTAAGGTTCATATCTTTGTAGTGATTGATTCTTTGTTCTATGACTGGGAGTTCTAAAGCTGAGTTGATCCTTGGAGTTTGTATCTTAGTAGGACTAGTTCAATATGCAAGAAATGCAGCAGCTACTTTAAACTGTTATCCACAGGTAGAAAAAGTCTTAACCATCAGATTGGTGGAGGCATAAAATTTAACGAAGGACACTCCTTGGTCCTTTTTTGACGGGGCAACACAATCTAATCCTAGCAGAGCATGTGTTGGAGGATTGATCTACATCGAAAAGGATACTATTATAAGATACAAAGCAGGCTTAGGAGCTAGAACAAACAACTTTGTAGAACTATGTGCACTAAAACTTCTTCTTAAAATGGATTCAAAGGAAGGAATAAAATCTTTACAGGTTTTTGGAGATGCACAATTGGTAATAGATTGGATAAATTATAACAAACAATGTCATAAATTAGCACTACAACCGATTCTAGGAGAGATAAGATGGCTAAAGGATGCAATGGAAGTAATTTATTTCCAACATATGTAGAGGGAAAGAAATTATGAAGCAGATATCCAATCAAAAGCAGGGTTGGAGTTAAGAAGTGGGAAGTGGCATGTTCAGAAGGAGCTAGAAGGCATTATAATGGAATATCATTGATCTTTTATATGGGATCCACATTGAAGGGCTTCAAACAATTAGGAAGAAATTTCATATGAGCTATGATACTTTTTTTTAAATGATATTACATAAAGACTATATGGAAGAATTATTGTTTTGCAGTGAATATAATTATGAATGGTGTAATTTATTTTTTCAACTATTTTTTATTTGAACTGAAGATGTAAGCTTACAATGCCTAATTGTTATTTGTTATTATTGAAGGAAAAAAAATTAGAATGCAAGAAATTGTAAAAGGATCCATATCTGAAAAATATCAATCTCTATTAAGTGTTAAGAGAATTTGAAGAATGTAACTTTTATTCCAATAAAGTTATGATTTTTTTTCCAAAGGAAAAAGAAGATATTGAATTGAAAATTTGTAGGTTGAAGATTCTGTTGTTGCAGCAACACCCCTCCCCAAAAATTTTTGTACATGTTGGGGCCCCTCCTGTATTTTTGTAGAAAGTTCGCCTGAGAAGCCATCCCAGCCGTCAGCTCTGTTTTCAACATAAAATCTTATTTCCCTACTGAACATCTCGCCGTCAATCCTTCCACGTTTTCCCCAAAGAGCCAAAGAGGAACTTAGAACTTTTCCCAACATTTTGGAGTCCCTCAGGCTACCTCCCTGAGACTCCGAAAAGGCCAAACGTCCAACCTTTCCGGAAAAGGACTTAGTTTTTTTTTTATTTGAAAACTACGGGAACAATGGGACGATTCTTCCCGAAACGGCAGAATGCTCAGCTCAAGCCTTCCGCAACCGCGAGAAGATTCGAGCTGTCTCCCAAAATGGCAGGAATCATTCGCATTTTTTCTTCCGAAAGGGACTTAGAGAACTTCTAGTTTTGTTTTTACCCTTCCGAAACGGCGGGGGAATTCAGCGAAACCGCCCGAAATTGGCGGAAGCCGCCGTGATATCTCTCCGAAAAGAAACTCAGATTACGGCCATAACTAGCGGAAACCATTGGTGAAACCTCGCTGAAACGGCGGAGCGATTCAAGTCTGTCTCCCGAAACGGCGGAAGCCATTCACATTTGCTTGCCGAAATAACACGAAGAAATTCATGAACTTCTCCCGGAATTGTGAAAGGACTTGGAATACCTTAAAAGAACTTTCCAGAACAAGCCGAGGAAGCTTCGCGGAAGCTTTCAACATTCCGTTCCGAAATTATGGAGGCTCTCGGGCTACCTTTTTAAACAAAAAATTAAAGATTCCGTTCCGAAACAGCGGAAGCCGCTGAGGAATTGCTTCCGAAACAGCGGAATCGTTCATCATTTGCTCCCGAAACGGCGGAATCCAATCGCTTAACCCGCTCGGAAAAGGACTTCGAAATGATCCCGGGAAAATGTGCAGAAGAGTATAACATTTGCTCCCGAAACAGCGAAAGTGTTCGCCGTATCATCCCGCGGTGGTGGAAGTCGTTGGGTTAAAACCCGTGAAAATAACTCGGAGATTTTTCCCGAAAAAATCACAGGAGGCATTCGCCAAAGCTTTCCGCAACCGCGGAAGCCTTGTGCGGAAGCCTTCAGAGTTTCTTTCCGAAACGACGGAGGCCATTCACTAAAGTTTTTCGAAGATGCCGGGAACATTCGCCATATCCTCCCGAAACCGCGAAAAGTTCACCTCGGCTTGCCGAAACGTGGAAACCTTCATGTTTCCCTTCCGAAACTGGCGGGAGCCTTCGCCATATCTTCCCGAAGAGCAACGAGACTTAGAAAATTTTGGTTAGCGGAAACCCTTCGCGAATGTCTCCCGAAACGGCGGAAGCTTTGGCGTTATACGTCCGCAACGCGGGTCTCTTTTGCGGAAGGTTTCGAGTTTCCCTTCGCAAATAGCTTCCGAAATGGCGGAAGGCTTGGAGTTTCCTTTCCGCAACACGTCCCGAAATAGCGAAGCTTCCCCTCCATCCTTCCGCAACGGCGGGTGTGACTCGTAAGGCGGTCCCGCAAATGACGGTCGCACGAAAACTGAGATATTTTGACATGACCGCTACGGGCGACGAATTTAAGCCTCGTTTTAATCACGCCACCCACCAAATCGAATGCTCTCACGTGCCGGTTCGGTTTTAAATAGGAGGTGGAGGTATGAGCCAACGCATTATCAATTTTCCAATCTGGACGATTTGTTGGACGCCGCGCGAACCGCTCCAGCTCGGATTGCTCAACCGCGTTCACGGCCACCTCAGTTAGCATTTTTCGTCGGTGCCAGGTAGGATCTCAACTATAAATCTGTCCCCTTACACGTCGTTCCGCTATTGGGTTAGCTTTCTTTGAAAATGATGGGCATTGGTGGGGTTTTGACAGGCAAAACGCCCGTCACGGGCGATTTTGCCCGTCAAATACGGCTTAATCAAGTTCTTATCATCTGTAAAATAGAAGCAGGATAAAACTGGTGGGTAGACGGTTAAACGTGTTCCTTTTCTTCTCCCGGGCCGCGTGCCTCGTCATTTGTGGAAAATTTCAAATCCCATGAGCATTGCATGTCCCCGGCCGAAAGGTTAAGCCATAAAAACCCCGGGCCTCTTCGAAAATTCCGGCTCTAACGTAACCTCTGCCCATTTCAAATCACAGGCATTTTATGCCCCGGCCGAAAACTCAGGACGTAAAACCCCGGACCCTTCCGTAAGCCTCAGTCCCAACGCACCCTCTACCCGGGGCAAAACCTTGTCTCCAGTGCCATGGCCCCTGTTCAAACCCCGTGAATACTTGAGCTACACCAGCCAGGACCCGAAGCCTTAGCCGCTCAAACCTTTTGCGTCAGTATGCCCTGGAACCATCGCCCTCGCTCGAACTACTCCCCATGGAACACCTCTGCAAGTGCCGCAAATGACATTAGCATTCGGATGCCCTCGCCTAATCGTAAATGCGAAAGGGGTTTTCCCTTTTCGGCAAAAAGTTTGCCCACCCGAGCGTACCCGCCACGGGCCTTCCAAACCACAGCAGTGACGAAAGCTGTCCTATCCTTTCCCCGGAACTAAACCGAAAGCACGTTGCTTCCGCAACGCTCTTGTCTCCACGGGAGCATCCCAAACTTGCCCCTTTAAAGAATGGGGGGGTTATTTTTTTATAATCATGTCCCTGCTAAGACGAAAATCATCTTTTCCCAGGACAGAACCGGAAGCCAATTGCTTCCGCAAATCACCTATCGGTCCGAGAACAAAATGTATCCGCAGCATATCCTACCCCTCAGGATCATTCCAAACTCGTCCTTTTAGGAAATTCAAGTGTTTCAATTTATGTTGAAATAACGTTTTGCTTCCTAAATATACAGCTTCACTACGTTTGTTTCATTAATTTCTTAAAATAATGATACTCTCTGATTGAAACCTCGCAGTATGTTACTCAAGTTCATGATGACTTGTATATGGGTGTTATCAGGGATAAATCAAGATGCCGAAAACCGGTAAGAAGAAAGCTAAGATGACAGAAAAGAAGCCTGCCCCTCTCAAGATTGAAACCTCGCTCCAGGACACTAGGTGCACCACTGGTGTCCCCCCAGAAATCAGATGGGATGACATCTATAGAATGATCCGGGACCAAGAAATCCCAGATATGTTGCTAGAGGAAGCACTAATCTATCAAAATATCAGAGCCTCAGGCATAACTAGAGCCGCTACCCGCCCTGAGCTGTTCCCCTGTGCTGAAGTGATCGGATGGATACTCCAACATGCAGATGCTGAAGGGAGAGTGATAAATGATAGCGGGAAAGTGTCCATTGCCTCGTTTCAGCCCGCGTATATTACGGCGGCCTAAAGATTTCCCCGTGTCCAACAAGCTCTGACTGATGAATGGCTGAGTCAAATGAACAATATCGAGATGGCCAAGAAGCTACTAATAGCAGGAAAACATTTGAGAAAAAAGGGGAATGATGAGTATGACGTACAGAATCTAAGAGCTCCTTTTAGGCTGATTGCCCTGATGCTGTGCAAAATCTTTGGCATGCCCGATGGCACAGTATACAAGATTCAGTGGGTCCCCATCATTCACTATGTGGCATTTCAGGGAACAGTGTTTGACTGGGCCACTATCCTGTCAGATAGTCTGGCCTCAATGATAAGTGCTGCTAAGCCAGGGCTAGCCTTGAAGAAGGCTGAATTCTTCATGTCTTCATATCTGATAGATTGTATTTTGGCCAAGATAGAGTTCCCCAAATTGGGTTGTACATGGGATAGGGCCACCGCTCCAGTCTACATCGCATTCAAGATGTTGTGGGCTCAGAATTACAAGCCCAGCTACAAACTCATCTGTGAGGGGTTCATCATGCCCCTATACGAGAAAATGTTCAAGGAAGAACCAAATTGCCTGTCAGAAAATGCTTTGGAAGTCCTTGAGGAGTATGGGGAATTTTACTTTTCAGAACAAGGTACCTACCTGAGAATGTTTGGAGGGACTAAGCCCCCATACATATTGCCGCAGTATGCCACAGACTATGTGGTGCTCAAGGAAGCAGTAAGACAACTCTTCTTGGATGGAGTTGGAGCATTACTCCACAAGCAACACAAGGCTTCCTTTCCCCCTCTACCTTTCTGCATCGGCGCTTACAAGTTTTCAGGGGTTTCCTCGACCAATGAGTTTGTTCAAGAGTTGAAGGCCTTCCACTTCGGTGAGGTCATCTTCCACAAGAACGACAGAAAGGGTAAAGTGGCCGAGCATTGCAAGGGGAACTATGCTCACTTCGAATACTCCCACTACCCTGATGCCGAGGAGGAAACATTTAGAGGAATCAGCAACATGACTGAGCTATGGATCTGTCGCCAAAGTACTGGAGCGAGCTCTAGCTCAACCAAGGCCCAGAAGACCATCCAGCAAAAGGAGAAAGAAGCTGAGGATGCCCGAGCTCAGGAAGAGATCAGATTAAGAGAAGAGGCAAGGTTACAGCAGGAAGCCGAGGAAGCAAGAAAGCAGCAAGAAGCTGAAAATGAAAGACTGCGGAAAGAAGCTGAAGAAGCCCAAAAGAAGAAAGAAGCTGAGCAGGATGAGGCAGAAAAGAAGGCAGAAGAAGAATTGAAGACAAGGGAAGATGCCCAAGCAGGTGGGTCCGGTGTCCAAGACATGGAGATAGACACCTCTCAAGCAGGTGGCTCTGGTACCCAAAAGAAAGGAGTAGACCCTGCTCAGGAAGTCCGGACCCCACCTATGGAAGAGGACATAGACATCATAAACCGACCAATTGTCCCGTACACCCCATCAGGAAAGCGTACGGTGTCCAAATGGAATGAGTTTGTATATGATAAGAAGAGAAAAGCAATGGTCCTCCAATCAGAAGAGAGGATTAAAAGTCCCTTCCATGAAGACATTGTTACTCACCGGGAGGTCACTGTCATGCAGAACACGGATCAAGATCCCATTGCTATGGCGTCCGCAGTTATAGCAACAACAAAGGCATCATTTGCCAATGTGGACGGTATAGTTAAAGAAAATATATTGACAAAGAAGAGAGCACGCACGCTGCAACAAAATGTGGCTAATGAGCAAGCCCAAAAGGATTTGGCAGTAAACAAATATAATTGCTTGTACGCTGAGCATAAGGAGCTGTCAAACAAGTACAGCCAGGTGGAGGAGGAAAAGGACCAGCTAACACTTCAAATGATGATTGTAGAAGCAGAGAAGAATGGTGCAGAAGAAAAGGCATCTCTGTTAGAAGCAGACAAGCAAGCATTAGCTGAGCGTTTAGAGCAAGCAGAGAGCAGAACCATAGACCTATCTCCCTTCCACGAGCTGTCATGCAATATCCTGCAGCAAGTGTATGGCTCCCAAGAGCTAATCACTGATGAGGTGTGCAAACTCAAGGCCATGGTGGTCAGGCTAAAAGAGATTAATGCGGAAGCCCACAGGCTCAAAGCTAAGAATACCCGGGTCAAGGCAAATGTCATAAGTCAGATGGCATGGAGAGAAGGGAAAGGAGGTTTTCCCCCGCATCTTCCTTTTAAGGCCGTGGACGATTTTAATGAAGATATAGCCTTGCTGGAGTTTGGCAGGAACTGTGCCAATAAGCTGCTAACTAGTGTGCAGAGGACAACAGAAAGAATCAACAACCTATACCAAAAGCTCAAAGGAGTCCATGACAACTGCACATTGAGTTTCCCTCAGACTCTAGAAGACTTCCCGGAAAAGGAGCAGCGGTTGTCTCAACTGAAAGAAGAGCTAGGCGTCCAGATGGAGTATGTAAAAAGGATTGATGTCCTGGCCATGGATGATCTCCAGCATTACATCGGTTCATCAACACTTCACAACCATCTGCTGAAGGAAGCGCATCAAGTTGTTGAAGCAGAAGTCCAAAGCATTAAAACAGAGCTCAGGAAGAATGTGACTTCTCAGAAGATCCTGTTTCCTGCTGCAGCAAACATAATCATAAGGGACACAGGTGTGTGGCACAGCTACATAGCAGAGGAGGACAGGAAAGCTGCAGCAGTAGCAGGAGCATCAGTAGATCTGGCAGCCTCTCTCCCAGCAGCCTCTTCCACAGCGATGGCAGAAAATCTGGCCAGTTCAATTCCCCCTTCCCAATTAGGAGCAGCATCAGCAGGGGATTCGAGGGCCTCTTCCCAGGCAGCATTAGTGACAATTAACTTGGGAAACCCTTTGCCAGGAGAAGCTCACGCACAGGAATGAAGAGGCTGAATTCAATGAGCCACTCTCTTCAGCCAAACACGTGCCCAGCAGGGAATGCTTTGATGTTAGCCAATTTTCTGTTATGTATATTTTGAATATGTAAGGCGTAAGCCATGGGACAGCTGTCCCTAATTTTTGTCAAAATATTTTTTGTAAAGGAAGTGGCCATTTTGGTGGTCGATTATAGTAGAAATTCCTGTAAATGATAGGTGGAGAATGCTAGGTGTCAGCCCAAAGGGCAGATTTGTAGCTATAAATAACATCTAGGAAAGATTAGGAAGGACTTTTGGCAGGGAATGAAATTTTGGCAAACGATATGAGCTATCTTGTATCGGGTCTGTAAATTGATTTTTCTAATAGAAGCCACGGGAGATGAACGTTTTGCCTGGGATGTTGGATTGCTCTATATTGGACTATTCTAATGACTGTGGTTCTGTAATGTGAGATCATTCTTGACATCTGAACTATTTCTTTGCATTAATGATTTTGCTTCCCCCTGTGCATGCGTTTTCTCTATTTAGTGAACAATGAAATGTATTGCTGTAGATTTCTTTGTCTAGATCGAATGGCTAACTGTTCTTTCTTCAGGATAATTCATGTGGCTCATTGTTCATGTCTTTAAATTGCTCCTTGCAGGGATCTTTAAGTTTAATTCCAGTTTTGTTACATCTAGATCTGCTTCTCTATTCTTGTTACGCAGATTAAATAATTTTGCTTCCTTCTGTTTATGAGCAATAGATGCGTTCTTTAAGTTTCATTTCAGATCTGTTTCTTTATTCTTTTTACCTTTTCTGTTTTATGAGCAATTGATGCGTTCCATGTTGAATGAGAAGCTATCTTCTCAAGATCTTTATCTTGTTGTAGCTTTGATTGTGAGAAATAATAGCTATCTGTTCTTTGTTTACGATACTTGTTACAGCTGATTGCTCCTCCCTTTAGCGTGTTCCCTGCAGGGATAGATAGATTTATTCCAGTTTTTTTTTTAGGCTTAGATCTGTTTTAATTGCATTTAGATTAAGTATAATTTAGGCACTTGCATCTCATATAAAAGACATAAAAAACCCAAAAGAAAGGTGGATCGGGCCATAACCGGTAGAATCGGATTTAAAGTCCAAAACCACGGTTGCCGGAACCGCTAACCGGACGGATTCCCTACACCAAACGGGAGATAGTCTAATTGGGACCATCTCTCGGGGAGAATCCCTTTCTGATTGATGCTACGATATCCGAGGCATCAACAGATTCTTACACGTGAAAGTTGAATTTCATTAGAAAATAAAAAAAATTGACTTTTTAAGTTAACTTTACACTTTTTCTTAATTAAGAATCGATTTATTAAAAAAATATATTTCAAATTCTCATTCAAGAATTGGGTTACTAAATATTCTCGAAAGTCATAAACTCTAATAACTTTCCAGTAAGATTTTGAAATTAATAAATATCTAAATTTTAATTCTTAAATAAGAATTAGTTTACTAAAAATTTTATATTTCAAATTCTTGTTCAAAAATTGGGTTACTAAAGATTTTATAAAGTCATAAACTCTAAGTTTAGAGTTTGTTTAAACCTGGAGTTGGTATTGACTTCAAGTTTATTGAGAGACCATATAAATCATTTTTTATTGTATGAAATCTATACATGTCTTCGTCAAAACTAAAACACATCTTTAACTATTCTTTCTATACTTGGAATAAATTAAATCAGATAACAACCTTTGTATTATATACAATAGAGTCACTATTTATTGTAATTTGATTAATTTTATATAATATCAAGTGTGTGTGAATTTGTCTGTCCATATATAAATTCATTGTGTTTCTTCTCTAATTTGTTTAATGATTTTCTTTTAATTGGGAAAGAGACTGAGATAGATAAATTTTATCTCCGAATAGATTTCTCATCATGTTTTTTCTTTTGATTGGGAAAAGATCTATATAGGTAAATTCTATTTCTTTTGAATGGGTAAGAGACCTAGAAAAGACTGGGATAGATAAATTTTATCTCCGAATAGATTTCTCATCATGTTTTTTCTTTTGATTGGGAAAAGATCCATATAGGTAAATTCTATTTCTTTTGAATGGGTAAGAGACCCAGAAAAGACCAAGATACATAAATTCTATCTCCTAGTAGATTTCTCATCATGGTACCAGACCAAGAGATCTCTAATGTCAAGTTTACGAAGTAGATACCTCACAATGCAGTTCTTCCCTCATGTTTCATCTAAAGAAAGACCATCACTGCTTGAAACTGCCATCATTTTTTGTTCTGTGTTTAGAAAAACTATCGTTTTAAGGTATAACCATGGTGTGTTGTTTCCATTACCATCCCATGAGGAGTGTTCACTTACTAGAAACCTGGGCATCGCAGGGTGAAATGAAAGATTATGAATTGTGTGTCTCTAGGAACCGTGGCAAGATTACATATCACATAGCATCAATTCTCTCTAGAAGCATGATAGTCTGGTCCTCAACAGTCTTGCGCATTGTCGATTTCAACATTTTCATATTGAGATAAGAAGACTGGAGGAGGGATGTTAGTATCTGAAATTTAGAGTTGATATTTGTTGGCTTAACACATCCACAATTAATAATGAAAGCATTATTGATTCTTCCTTCGTTAGGATTTTTGCATCCCTAGCCATGTATGTTGTGCATTAGCTACTTGCATATCTATAACATTGCAATTTATATTCATACACCATTTCCACTACCTGGTTGCTTCAGTTTTCAACTAGGATTATATTGAGTGTTCTAGCATGAAAGAGCTAGAGAGAGAAATTTATTTCAAGGTTGATTTCTAAAGAAAGAGTGTGACCTGTTTTTTTTTTTAATTCGTTTACTTGTTACCTCAAATCAATTGTTTGCATCCTCAAGAAACAAGGGAATATGATTTCCAGTTTCAGAGGGAGCAGAAAATGATGACAAGCTACAAGTAACATAGTTTGTGTTCTTCGATTTATTAAAGGAGTTGTAGCCATTGACGAAGAACCAAGTTAGATATTGTTGCTAAAGTACTTAAATAATATTTTGTATTTTTAAGAGGCCCATGCTTCGAAGACAAAAAAGAATGCAATGGAATATAAATATTTGTTCCAATAGTCTTAAATGCTAGTGAATAAAAGAAACTGCACCTCAATGGGGTTGTGAGATATTCATGTGTGGTTTTCTATCGAATAATTCAAGATAGATCTGGGATCTGGAAGTTTGACATCATACCTTTATGAGCGTTAGGAGACATTGCAAATGCTAATGCTGTCCAATGATGATGGGGAACTTGGATCACAACTAGGAAGCTATATTGTTTGGTGGAAAAGGGGGGGCAACTTGAAGGCGTCTTACTGATCTGAGAGTTATTTTTGAAAGACACAACTTTTATAGAATATTTGATTATGCTTCATGTTGTGTGTATTAAGTGTATATTTGATTTCAAATTTTTCTTGGTTTTACACAATGTAAGTATTAGGAGGAGGTCTTGGAGTTAATGCTTACATCAATGTAATATTGTCACAATCTATAAGTGACTAAGTGATTAGATTTGGTTGATGTTTTTTTTAGGATGGTTGAGAAATTTTCTCAACCACTTTTTCTATATGTAGAATAATAACACATGTACTTTATATAGTAAAGTCACCACATATTGTAATTTGTACCAAGTTCATATAATATCAAGTGTGTGTGTGTGTGTGTGAAATTTCAAAGTGTTCACATGTGAGTTCATTGTGTTTCCTCCTGTTCGTTTACTGATGTTTGTTTGATTGGGGAAGTAGAGAAATTATGTCTTCTAATAGATTTCTCATCAATAACACACATGTAGTCTCCACTGACAAAACACAAATATAAATGTTGAAACATATGAACCATGTCCAATATGCCATATTTAGTGAGGAACAACCAAAATTTCAAACCCAATAAAATAATAATATTAAACACTATTGATGGGACTTACACCCCACTCAATTCACCAAATTAATACTTTGTGGAAATACTTAAATTTGATCTATGTTTTCAATCCTCTACAAATATCTCTATCTTTTGAATGACAACAAGGCATGTTGTAACATTATAATGCTGACTACAAACTTTTTTACTCTATCTTCTCCAACAAGCATGTGAGGATGCACTATGTCAATCAATTACACATTGTTTCTTAGTGTAACCTGCACATGAAACAACCAACTAACAAAAAATAGACATTGAGACTCTATATATGTAAACAAATATATCACTAAGTAGACATATAGGGCTCATCCTTGCTTCTTGGCTACAAAGCTTATTCTTGGTTATTGTCTTTGTAAACAAGTACTAAGTAGTTCCCTATCTTTTAGTTTAATTGAATATAATTAGTCTCTATTTCATTAACATCAATACTATCCAATATCAAAGGTGCTAACTCATCTCTATCATGAATTATCTAATGTCTCATTTCAATAACAAAGTTCATGGTTTCATAATAAAGTTACTCTAATCATGAATAACTTAAGTATCATGTTTAAATAACCTCTATGTAATAACCTAGTGTTTAAACTTATTTACCTTGAATATAAATACCTCAAGAAGCCAATCTCACCTCCATTCTTCACTTGAATATCACAATTTCAATTTACAATGCGTAAAAATATTCCAATGATTATAATCACACTCTCATTCAATTTATACAATTAACTCAATAAGCATGGGTGGCAATTCTTCAACCAACATATGAAATGTAAATAATTAAAAGCAATAAATTTTTTGCAAAATATGATATGGGCTTTCATTTAGATATGTACGCGTGATGGTTATATATATCATAAATGAAATACTATAACGCCCATACAATAAGCTTGAACTATGTGCTCATCCATTAAGATGTGCCATCATAATTAATTAAGCGTTTTATGAAAGGATTTGATATATAACGTGTCCAAGCATTCACCATCTTCAAGATATGTAACACACTCAACTAGAATAGGGCGCCAACAAGGAAGGTAATGCGCTTAGCAATGCTTTATATTTCTACAATTACAACAATGTTGTTGAATAATAAAGAATAAGAAGCATATATTTAGTGAATAATCAACCATTATGATATAATAATAAAAAAATCATAATACAATTATCCATAAGAAATAATTGATTTTTATATACATATATATTTTATAATACAATTTTTTACTAGATTTTTTGGATAATAATCATAATTTTTAATTTGAAATATTTATATGCTTATAACAACATAACTGAATAAAGCCATGCATTAAGAATCAGATGTATATATATTCAATCATCAATAATAGGTTATTGGTGGATAGAGATGATTATTGATGGATATAATCTTGTAACTTCGTATTGAGGGACATCTTATGATGCATTTGAAGAGTACTTTCATAATCAATGAATCGATAATAAATTTTCCCCACATGAGGTGAGATGAAAAAGAGTCGTTATCTACATGAGAAATCCCATATCACCATTCTTATATTTTTGAAGTTATTGATAGATAGAACCTTGTAATATCATATCCAGGAACATCCTATGATGTAGTCAAATAGTAATTGTATAATCACTGAATTGATAATGAAGAATTAATAATTGAAATCAGAGAGTGAACATTAATCTCTCCCAAGCTTGAGAGATGTGGAGGTCAACTTCACTACATATAGGAATTATTGTGTGAAAGACGATTACAATTGATAGAGAGATCTGCAAGAGTGTATAGTAAATGCCATAATGAACGCACTATTGCTTGAAATGTTGTTTATAAAAGGGGCAATTTATGTTTTTTTTCAAACTTAGAAAATGAGTATATTATAATTCTATAAAATTATTTTCCTATTATTATATATGGTTTTATACTTTATCAAAAGATTTATCAAGACTTATTTTATAATTCAGTGAAAGATTCCCCAAAATTTTGCAAAGTTTTTATAATGTAGTGAAATAATCGCCAAGATTTTACAAAGATTTTATAATTTAATGAAACATTTTCACACACACATATGTACATATATATTTTATTATTGATCAATTAGCCTTTGAATTTTCCTACTTGCCATGAGGATTCACCCAATTATTATACATATAATTTTTTAGAGGGTTCTTGAAATTTTCCTTGATATATATGGTTAACTAAATATTCTAAAAAACCTTTCTTTCACGAGCAAAAGGTTGTAATTTCCTTCATTTCAAGTAAAAATGACTAAACTAGATTTAGCTTGATGTCTCAAAGATACCAAAAAATGGAAATGCTATGAGCTCACCAATCAAATCAAAGCAAAAATACCTTAGTGCATACAAAGTAAAACATGACCCAAGATACAAGACCCCCCCAAAAGAACTTGAAGCACTATACCTCAATTGCCACCAAGAAGATTTCACAATGTCAAGCAAATAAAGTTTTGTCTTCGCTTATAGAAAAAAATTCACATAGAGCAAAACTCAAGTGCCTCAACTTGCATAGGGGTGGGTGATTCAAGAGTCTATAGTGTTTCTAAGTAAGAAGTACGTGGATTGAAAAATAAGGTAAATAGCTAGAAACCACCCAAACTAGAGGCTAAGAGAGGTTTAGAGGAGAGATGATTTTCCATAAATGACATGAAATGAAGGGCATAAATACTCATTTCCAAATCACTAGCCAACCATAGTAACTCTACAAGTAAGATAGGTTTCCACACCCAAAAAAAACACCACTAAAAGAAAAAAAATAGCAAAAGAATACTAAAGGAGACCCATTAGCACCACCAAAATGGAAACCAACAATGAGAAAAAAGCCTTAGAAGACAAGGAGAATCCAGAGGAAAACCCCGAAACATCATATACATATATATATAAAGTCTCCAACCACAAGACAAGACCATGAGAAAGAAAGCCTTGAATCCATCATGTAGCTAGTGAATAAATGTAAGATCACCCAAAATAGGCTACAATATCTATAACTAATAAAGAAACTTATAAATTCACAAGCTTAACAAAACAACAAAACCATGTAATGTGAAAGTGAAAACATGGTGAAAGAAATCCCCATGTTCTTCTTGGTTTAGAGGCTTTTCTTTTTCTTTATAATCTCATCACCACTCAATTAGATATCATCATGTACTTTCATTTACAATATCGCTAATTGTTTATTAAAAAATAACATTATGTTAATGTTTCAAGTGGAATTGTAAAAATATTGAATTGATTATTTAAGTTTAAGTTTGGAAAAATGTTATAAAAAATTTATTTCTTAAAATGATTTTTTATAAAAGAAATTAGTTAAAAATTATTATTTATATAATTATAAAATATATATATATATAATTAAAAAAAAAATTAATATTAACAAGATTTCTCATTTCCTTTCTACAAAAAAAATATAAATATAACTTATTAATGATATTTCATAGTTATTCTTTTACATGTTTTTATATAAAAAAAACATTATAATTGTATATACTTAATATTTATGTAACCTTAAATTAATTTTATAACATAAATATATCTGTACAAAAAAAATATTATCTTACATAAGCATTCCACAACAATAAATAATAAATGAATCAATAAATAATAAATAAATTTCATGATATCATGATCCTCACATTAATAAAGACAACCAAAAAAATCATATTATTCACATTATAATCCTTTTCCACGAAAATGTATGAAGGATTATTCACCTAATAATCCTTCACTTTTACCGTTGACTCAGATGATAACAAAATTGTTGCCAAAAGATACCGAAAAATGTTGCCAAAAGATAACAGGATTGCCAGTCCACTGCATCACAATAGAATACTGACAATTGGAAAACATCCAGCTAAACACCGCGAAATTATATACAAACGTTTTTACTGTTTCCTTCGTTTTTTATAACCAAAGTTCGAAATATAAACTATATTGAGAAACAAAATAATCCCTAACGAACAATTTTGTCCCTGAAATTCTAATCCTGGGATCGTTTACTATTGACTCTTCGACAAACAATTTTGTCCCTCAACACTGGGCTCGCAGGCTGAACTACTGTCAATTTAATATTTTACTAGGCAATTTTTTTGGGTTTTTTTTAAATAAAACATTTGTACATCTTTTGATAGTGAAATCCAAATCGTTATGAGTTTTTTCTTATAGTTTTTCTTCTAAAAATAAATCCAAATCTTTATGAGTTTTTCTTAGAGTCTTACTTCTTAAATAAATCCAAATCTTTATGAGTATTTTTCATAAGTTTTCTTTTTAAATAAACATTTTGCAAAACTTTTGAAGGCTATTTTTTAAATGAATATAATTTTAGAAATTCTCCTTATAAATATGAAATATAAAAGATACTTTCAATCATGAACACTGCAAATGTACGAATAAAAAAATAATAATAATACAAAGATTGATTTTACATTATTTAATAATTCAATTTCAATTTGAGAAATCAATCTTCTTATTAATGTATTTGAATATAGATTTGGTCTATATAGGGCTTTTCATTGGAATCCGACATTTTTTATTTTACAAAATCTGAATTTAACTATGTTTTAATGATGATTTGGATGGTAGAAATAGATTCAACACCATCAAAAACAGGAGGAACACCCAAAATTTCATAATTTGAAAATTATAACCATGATTTTTTTTTAAATTGTCGAATTTTTAAAAAATCATAGCTAAAAAATCAAAATTTTCCATTTGAAATCATAGATATTTTAGACTAGGGAAATTAACCCCATTATTATTGTTCAGTAGGGAAATTTATTTTCAATGAAGTTTTTACATTCATTCAGCTTAATTGATTCACAAATTTTATTTCCTAGTATGGTAGAAAATACCAAAATATAAATATTGAAAATGGAGGTGACAACAATATTTGCTCACGGGTATTTTAATCCACATGAAATTTCACACCATGCCATCATCGGAGTAGTGGTGGGTTCTCTCTTCTTTATATCAGTGGATAATATTCAAAATTTTATTCATAAGTTGGTTTTCTCTATTTCTTCTCCTCCACATTCTCAGGGAGAACCATTCAACCAAGCTACTCAAAATTCAATCGATTGTATGTGTTATGGATTTTAATTGTTGGGGTGTATCATTTTCCGTGTTGCTATCGTTCACCATAATTTACGTTTCATTGCTATTAAAAGATGAAATTGTGTAGAAATTTTGTACCTAAACGGATTCTATTATGTGAGCTCCTCTACTAATTATTCTAGAAAGTGAAGGACTCCCAAGTGTTTAACTGTATGATTTGCACTAGTATCTCGAGTTCAATCGATCCTATAAGGTGTTTTAGGACATGACCATAATGGGAGTGTGACATTTGATTTCATTCTCCTCTACCAATTCTATTCCTTCCCTCGGTTACTTTCTATATTTTGTCTATTCAATTTCCTTCTTCCTTTCTTGACATTGGGGGAAAATAAAATATTTCCATCTTTAAGTAAATCGGACAGATAGAATTTTCTTGGATAAGGCCGAATATATTGTAAAGTTGCCCCAAGAATTTGTCAAGGAAATCTGATAAGCGTGGAGTTGGATTTTGCTCAATCATCTAGCTTCAAAGAATATTGATATGTTCATTTATTCTTTAAGCTCTCTAGATATAGTTTCCATCTACCTAATAACACATAAACAAAAAAGTCTTGATTAATTTTTTTTACAATATAGTTGAATACCATCATCACAGTCGAAAAATACAATTCATACCCGGGCTGGTGCAAGGTAATAATACCCAATTATGACACGTTAGTTGCAATGACATTCTGGAAAAGCAGAAATATTATCATTAAAATCAATTATTAAAGGTACCTACAAAACGTTTTCTGATTAGGTGTAAAAAGATGAAACGTAGAAAAATGGATGACCTTCCGGAATATATAACTTTTATTTATGGAAAAGTGGTATAACCACCCCAAAATGCCATTATTCGAAGATTGATGTGTTATTTTTTTTCTAAAACATAATGCACATGTTTTTGTTGACCTGCCTATTTGCTATGTAAATTTTCAATTTATGAGAAAAACAATATGTAGAGACGTAGGCAATAGACAAATATTTTGCGGAGCTATTTTTCCAAAATTTTAAAAGTTATTATTTTTTTTTAAATTACCGAAGTCAATGAAGCCCTAAAAGGACATTGTCAAGTTTTAATCCACCATATCATGGTCTAAAAATAATCAAAATGCATTTTTTTTTTTTAGGTTGTAGGTATTTTCGTGCTCTTAGGTGGGTTCTTTTCCGTTTTCGAAATAGGTAAGCTAATCAAAAGTTATAGGCCAAATAAACGACCTATGTTTTTTACGAATTTGACATGAGTGCAGTTTAAAATGAATTAAAAATAGAGAACAACAACAGATCTATTAAAAAATTATATATTTGGAATCTGCACACAGAGCTCGACAAGTGTGTGCAATTTCATCTGCAGTACACTCGTGGAGCTTATGTAGAAGTAGCTGTGAAAAACAGGAAGTTGCAGCGTTTGATGTTTTCTGCTATAAATCAGGGATAAATCAGACCGAGCCTAAAGGTGCAATCCGAAGCTAATTCCAAGCCTGCAAGGGCGCCAAAAACAATTTGAATTCAAACACGCGCGCGCACAACTACGCGCGCGCACAACTACGCGCACGCACAAACACGCGCACGCGTGATTGAAAGCACACACACGTGATTGAAAGCATGCACGTGTTAAGAACAATGTGCATGCATCCTTGCATGTACGTGCTATTGTATGCCTTTGTATGGTTTATTTAATTTCCTTTGTCAAGTGGATACATGAAGTTGATGAAGATGTGGTGATGAAGAAGATGACGATGATGGAGATGTTGATGAGGAAGGGGGAGATGACAATGATGTTGAAGATGTTGATGATGATGTTGATGATGATGAGATGATGGTGATGGTGATGATGACAATGATGACAATGGTGATGAAGATGACGATGAGGATGATGGTGATGATGATGAGATGATGGTGATGGTGATGATGATGATGGAAATGGTGATGAAGATGACGATGAGGATGATGGTGATGATGATAAAGATGATGATGATGATGGTGATGAGGATGATGGTGACGAGGATGATGATCATTATGGTGATGAAGATGATCATGATCATGATGAATATATCATCATCACCAACACCATCATCATCAACATCTTCATCATCATTTTCATCTCCCTCTTCCTCATCAACATCTCCACAATCGTCATCTTCATCATCATCATCATCTTCATCACCATCCTCATCAACATCAACATCAACATCATCTCCATCATCATCATCTTCTTCATCCTCATCACCATCATCATCATCATCTTCGTCATCATCATCATTGTCATCATCAACACCATCGTCATCATCATCCTTCTTCCTCATCTTCATCAACATTTAGGTCATCATCTTCATCGTCAAAGTCATCATCATCGTCGTCCTCATCATCAACATTGATGGCGATGATGATGAAGATGATGATGACGATGTTGATGATGAGTACGATGATCATCAAAATCATCATCATGTTCATCATCGCACGCATATTCATCACCATCCAACATCATCATCATCTTCGTCATCACCCTCTTCCTCATCATCATCATCAACAACATCTTCGTCGTCATCATCATCATCATCATCAAATGATGACGATACGAAGATGATGATGATGATGACGAAGAAGATGGCGATGACGAGTATGATGAGGATGATGAAGATGACGATTATGATGACAAAGACAATGATCATCATGACCATGATCATATGATGATGATGATGATGGTGAGGATGATGAAGATGGCGATGATGATGATGATGAATATGATGATTTTGATGATGATCATCATATTCGTCATCATCATCATCATCTTCATCATTGTACTCATATTCATCATCATCCACCACCACCACCATCATCATCATCGTCACCCTCGTCCTCACAATGATGATGATGATGAAGATGATGATGATGATGGTCGTGATGATGATGATGATGGTGATGATGATGATCATGTTGTTGATGATGATGAAGATGATGATGATGATGAGAATGATGTGCTACATATTCGTCATCTTCATCATAATCATCATCATCATCTCCATTAGTCATCATCATCACCATCTTCATCACCATCGTCGTCATCATCATCATCATCATCATGAGAAGGATGATGGTGATGACGAGTATGACGAGGATGATGAAGATGACTATTATGATGACTATCATCATCATCGTCATCATCATATGATCATCATCTTCATCATCCTCATCATCATCCGCATCCTCACAATGATGATGATGAGGAAGTTGATGATGATGATCATGTTGATGATGATGATGAAGATGTTGATGATGTGCTGAATATTCCTCGTCATCTTCATCATCATCATCATAACCGTCATCATCATCATCTCCAAATTAGTCATCATCATCATCGTACTCATATTCATCATCATCCACAATCATCATCATCATCATCATTATCATCATCATATCATCAAGACGAAGATGATGATGATATGTTGCATATTCGTCATCATCTCCAACAACATCTTCGTCATCACCATCATCATCCTCATGCTCGTCCTCACAATTATGATGATGACAGTGATGATGATCATGCTTTGGATCATGTTGTTGATGATGAGGATGTGTTGCATATTCACCATCATCTTCATCATCAACATCATAATCATCATCATCATCATCACCATCATCTCCATTAGTCATCATCGTCATCATCATCATCATCATCATCATGACGAAGATGATGATGATGACGATGAAGATGGTGACGGTGACGGTGACGATGAAGATGGTGATGATGATGATGATGACTATTGGAGATGATGATGATGTTGATGATGAATATGATGACGAATATGCTGCACATCATCCTCATCCTCATCATCATCTTCATGATGATGATGATGATGATGAAGATGGCTATGACGAGTATGATGAGGATGATGAAGATGCCGATTATGATGACAAAGACACTGATCATCATGAACATGATCATATGATGATGATGGTGATGGGGAGGATGATGAAGATGGCGATGATGATGACTAATGAAGATGATGATGATGGCGATGTGTTGCATATTCGCCATCATCTTCATCATCAACATCATAATAATCATCATCATCATCATCACCATCTTCATCATAATCATCATCTTCATCATGATCTTCATCATCATCATGATCTTCATCATGACAAAGATGATGATGATGATGATGACGATGAAGATGGTGATGATGATGATGACGATGAAGAAGGTGATGATGATGATGATGAATACTGGAGATGATGATGATGTTGATGATGAAGATGATGATGAATATGTTGCACATCATCCTCATCCTCATCATCATCTTCATGATGATGATGATGATGGTGATGATGATGATGATGAAGATGGATATGACGAGTATGATGAGGATGATGAAGATGGCTATGATGAGTATGATGAGGATGAAGAAGATGCCGATTATGATGATGAAGACAATGATCATCGTGACCATGATCATATGATGATGATGGTGATGGTGAGGATGATGAAGATGGCGATGATGATGACTAATGAAGATGATGATGATGAATATGATGATTTTGATGATGATGATCATATTCGTCATCATCATCATCATCATCTTCATCATCGTACTCATATTCATCATCATCCACGACCACCATCATCATCATCATCACCATCCTAGTCCTCACAATGATGATGATGATGAAGATGATTACGATGATGATGATGGTGATGATGATGATCATGTTGTTGATGATGATGATGATGAGGATGAGGATGATGTGTTTCATATTTGTCATCATCTTCATCATCAACATCATCATCATCATCATCATCTCCATTAGTCATCATCTCCATCATCATCGTTGTCATCATCATCATCTTCATCATCATCATCATCAGCTTGCTCTTCCTCACAATGATGATGATGACGATGATGATGAATATGATGATGATGTGCTACATATTCGTCATCATCTTCATCATCAACATCGTCATCATCATCAATCATCATCATCATCATCTCCATTAGTCATCATCATTATCACCATCTTCATCGTCATCATCATCATCACCACCATCTTCATCATCATCATGATCTTCATCACCATCATCATCATCACCATCATCATCATCATCATCATCATCATCGTACTCATATTCATCATCATCCACCACCACCATCATCATCATCATATCATCATCATTATCATCATTCTCGTCCTCACAATGATGATGATGATGAAGACGATGACGATGATGATGCTGATGCTGATGATCATGGTGTTGATGATGATGATGAGGATGATGTGCTGCATATTCATCATCATCTTCATCATCAACATCATCGTCAACATCATCATCAACATCATCATCATCTCCATTAGTCATAATCATCATCACCATCTTCATCATCATCATGATTCATCATCATCATCATCAGATCATCATGACGAAAAACCTTATTTTATTGCAATTGCGATTCCACTTACAGCAGATGAACACTATTCGTAAAATCTTCCATGATGAGGAGGCCCTCCATGACTACTTGATTAGATCCTTTACATCTCATCATCTTCATCCTACACTGAGACAAAAAATAACAGGTGTGTTGATGCCCCAAAGATCGCAACATCAAGCAAAAAGGGATTCTCCTCAGTAGACTATCCCAATTAGATTGTCCAACGTTTGGTATGGGGAATCTGTGCGGTTTGCGGTTCCGGCAACCGTTAGGTTTGGAAATTTGCTTCAATTATACCGGTTATGGCCCGATCCACCGTTCTTTTTTATTTTATGGTTTAGAATGATATGCGAGTTCCTAGACTAAGTTAATCTAAATGCAGAACTCAGAAGAAATCTTTATCTAAAACTGAAATAAATCTAAACTATCCCTATAAGGAGCAAATTATAAGTAAGAGTAATGTGCTAGAAGAGTTATCTAAAAATCAACAGACAACCATTAAATCATAAAGATAGATCCACAGAAAAAAGCAAGAGATATTAAAAGGTAGCTTCTAATTCAGATATAACATATTTCATTACTCATGTAGGAGAAAATTCATTTGCACAAAGAAAAGTAAGATCATTCAATACAAAGAAATAATTCAAGACAACCAAGAAAGATCTCATAGTAAAATATAGAGGTCACAGGAATAATCCAACATGCATCCAATATCCATTTCCATGCAAAAGATGTCCTCTCTAGGCTCTTATTAGGTACATTTCATTTTCTTGAAACAAGTGCAAGATAGCTCGTACAAGTTCAGAAAAATTATTTCCCTGCAAAAAGTCCTTTACACTGTTTCCTAAACTTCTATTTATATCATTACAAAATGCCTCTTGGGCTGCCACCTGGCTTTTTACACCTGTCCTCCACAGATTTTCCCTTTTAATAAACAAAAATCGTGACCCTTTTCTTAAAACAAAAAATTCCTCAAAAAAGAAAAAAGGACAGCTATCCAATGGTTCTACGCTTTAGACATAGGAAGGCCAAAAATACAAAAAATAGGAACAATGCCTTAGGATCAGCGTGTTCACTATTGCGAAGGCGCTCCTGCTGGGAGAGAAGCACTTGGATTGGTTGATACTGCTGCTACTGCCGGGAGAGAAGCACTTGGACTGGCTGCTGCTGCTGCTTTCTTTTCCTCCTCTGCTATGTAACTGAACCAGATACCAGTGTCTCTGATAACTACATTTGCTGAGGAAGGGAGCAAGATCTTCTGGGAAGTCACATCTTTACCAAGCTCTACTCCGATACCCTGAATTTCTGTAATTGCTGCTTGGTGGATTTCTTTATGCAAATGACTGTATATTGATGACAGCCCAATATAATGATGGAGATCATCAATGGCTAAGACATCAATCTTCTTTACATATTCTATTTGAATGCCCCACTCTTTCTTCAAGTCAGATAAACGTTGCTCTTTGCTTGGGAACTCATCAAGGGACTGAGGGAAACTCAACTTGCACTTATCATGCACTTCATGGATTTTTTGATAAAGCCTGTTACTTTTATCCATTGTTCCTTGGATCTTAGCCATTAGCTTAAGGCCACAGTTCCTGCAGAATTCCATAAGGGCTATATCTTCATTAAAACCGTCTACATATTTGAATGGGAGATGCTTGGAGAAATCAACCTTCCCTTCTCTCCATTCCATTTGGCTCAAGATGTTTGCTTTAACCCGAGTATATTTACCCTTAAGCCGATTGGCCTCTGCATTAACTTCTTTCAATCTAACCATCATGGCTTTGAGCTTGCACACTTCTTCAGTAATAAGCTCTTGTGTGGCATGCATTTGTTTTACGATGCTATAGGACAGCTCATGGAAGGGAGACATATCTATCGCTCTGCTCTCTGCCTGCTCTAATTGCACAACCATTGCCTGCTTATCTGCTTGTAGATGAGACACTCTAGCTTCCGAATCATTCTTTTCTGCTTCTAAAACCATCATCTGGATTTCCAGGTGCTCCTTTTCTTCTTCTAAATGGTTATACTTATCTGACAATTCCTTGTGCTGAACAAATAGGTGACTATACTTATTCACTACGAGATCCCTGTAAGCCTGCTCACTAGCCATAGTATGTTGTAACATGCGAGCTCTCCTCTTTGTTGACTCAATTCTCTAACCATATCGGCCACATTGTCCTGTGTTGCTTTTGCGGCTTCTACAGCGGCAGATGCCATGGCTATGGGAGCCTTATTTGTATTTTGCACTACTTTGGTCTCTCGCTGGGTAACAATATCCTCTTGGAAGAGCCTCTTTATCCTCTCTTCCAATTTCAGGACTACTGCCTTTCTCTTCTTCTCATACACAAATTCATCCCATCGGGACACAGTATGCTCTTCTAAGGGAGTGTAAGGGACGATTGGGAGGTCTATTGTATTTATTTATGCTTCTGTGGGTGGGGTCTGGACTACTTGAAAAGTGCCTGTTTCCACATTTTGGGCATCGGGAACACCTGCTTGAGATGTACCTGCCTCCACATTTTGGGTGCCGGGAACACCTCCTTGAGGTATATCTGTTTCCATATCTTGGGTATCGGAGCCACCTACCTGGGCATCTTCATCGATCTTAAGTTCTTCTTCTGCCTTTTGTTCCTCTTCGGCCTTTTGTCCCTCTTCAGCTTTTCGCCTTCTTTCTTCTTCTTCAGCTTGCTGCTGATTTTCATTTTCTTCCATCCGCTTTGCATCTTCAGCTTCTCTCTGTAGCCTTGCATCTTCTGCTTCTTGATCCAGCTTGGCTTCCTCAACTTCTTTCTGCAATCTTGAATCTTCAGCTTCTTTCTGCAGCCTTGCTTCCTCTTTCAATCTTTTTTCTTCTCGGGCTTGGGCATCAGCTGCTTCTCTCTCTTTCTGCAGGCAATCTTTTTGGGCTGGGTTAGAGCTAGAGCTTGCTCCACTGCCTTGACGACAAATATGCAACTCAGTCATATTGCTGATGCCTCTAAATGCCTCTTCCTCGGCATCGTAGTAATGAGCAGATTCAAAATGAGCATAAATTTCTTTGTAATGCTCGGCAACCTTCCCCCGCCTATCATTTCTGTGGAAGATCATTTCACCGAAGTGGAAAGATTTCAGCTCTTCAACAAATTCCTCAGCTAATGCAACCCCTGAGAATTTGTAGGCTCCTATGCAGAAGGGTAAAGGAGGGAAGGAAGCCTTATGTTGCTTGTTAAGCACCCCTCCTATTCCATCAACGAAAATTTGTCTGACTGCTTCCTTGAGGACTACATAATCAGTAGCGTACTTTGGCAAAATGTATGGCACTTTGGTCCCTCCAAACATCCTGATGTAGGTGCCTTGCTCTGAGAAATAAAAATCTCCATAGTTTTCAAGGATCTCCATGGCATTTTCTGACAGACAGTTGGGCTCTTCCTTGAATATATGCTCATATAAAGGCATGATGAACTCTTCGCAGATGAGCTTATAGCTTGCTCTATAATTTTGAACCCACATTATTTTATAAGCAGTGTATACCGGGGTGTTGGCTTTATCCCATGTGCAACCTAAGCTGGGGAAAGATAGCTTGGCCAAAATACAGTCAATGAGATAGGAAGACATGTAAAATTTTGACTTTTTTAAGGCCAGACCTTCTCTTGCAGCAGCCATTGTGGATGCCAAACTATCCGAAAGGATAGTATCCCAGTCAAACACAATCCCTTTGAATGCTATGAAGTGGCTGATGGGGGCCCACTGTATCCTATATACAGTGCCATCGGGCATTCCGAAAATTCTGCATAGCATCAGGGTGATTAGCCTAAAAGGAGGTCTTAGGTTCTGAACATCATATTCATCATTACCTCTCTTTCTCAAGTGCTTGCCTGTGGCCAATAATTTTTTGGCCATCTCAATATTGTTGATCTTGCCCAACCAGTCATCACTTAGAGCTTTCTGGGGACGTGAGAATTTGTAGGCTGCAGTGATATATGCTGGATGGAATGAAGCGAAACTCTCTCCCCTGCTGTCATGTAATACTCTTGTCTCTGAGTTGGCATGTTCCAGTATCCACCCGATCACTTCAGAGCATGGGAACAATTCAGGGCGGGTAGAAGCCCTAGCTATTCCGGAAGATCTGATGTTGAGGTAGATTTGCTCTTCTTCCAATAATACATCTGGGATATCCTGGTCCCTGATCATTCTGTAAACATCTTGCCAACGGACCTCGGGAGGAATGCCGGTGGTACACTTAGTATCTTGGAACATAGTTTAAGTCCGTAGCTGCACTGGCTCTAGTTCCATCACTTTAGCTTTCTTTCTACCACCTTTTGGCATCCTGGCTTATCCTTTCTAGCAACCAAATGTGAATCATTATAAAAAATTGCAACATGTTATGAAAGTGTAACAAAGAGAAGGACAAATTCAACATGCTAATGAGAAATATAGACAAATTATGAAGCTGCATGCTGGGGAAGCACAATAAATCACTCCAAAAAGAAAAATGGTTCTGAGACTTGATTATCCTAGGGAGACAAAGTCTAGTCAGGATCTTTTGGGATGCTTTCGAAAAGGTAAGCATATGACGTGAAAACAACCTGCTTCCCACCTAGCCCTTGGAGAGAGGGTATCCTTCATCGTTTCACTTCTAATGGTTAGTGGTGGGGGAGCCTGGAGTGAAACAATCCTATGGTGAAACAAGGGACTGCTTTCCACATTCATCAAAAGATGAGTGGTCGAGTATCCCAAATGACCACCACTACCATTAATAACATTTATGAAATGGTGTGTGGCCGGTACGGAGTTTGAATGAGGGTGACAATGCTTGGAATGTGGCCGGTGAAAAACTCGAGTGGTCACAGCTATGGCTTTTAGCTGGTAGGAATGAGGAACCTAAGGGGCCACGGTGGCCTTAAAAACAAAAAAAATGACCTATGCTACCAATGTCTATCAACCACGTTATGGACGGGAAAACCCCAAAAGTAACTTGACGTGGAGATGAGACAAAAAAGGTGGTTAAAAATCCTACCTGGAGACAAGATAGTGGTTGAGTGAGGTGGATGCGGTCATGGATGCACTGAGCTGGAGCGGTCCAGCGCGGTCTTCCCAATGACATTCTTTGAACGGTAAACAAACAATGAAAATAACGAAACCCCCACCATCCTTATAAAAGGGTACGCACATGCGGTCTTTAAACGGGTTGGTTGTGTCATTAAAATAGGGATTAATGCCCTGTACGGTGTGGTCAATCTTGGCATTAAATGCAACCGTCGGTTGTGGGGTGGACTTACGAGTCTCGTCCGCAATTGTGGAATAATATCGTGAGTGCTTCCGTAGTTTCGGATGGTTTTCATGAATGCTTCCGCTGCTCTGGGAGGCTTTCGTGAATGGTCCCACTGTTTCGGTAGAGTTTCACCAATTGCTTCCACAATTTTGATAGGGATATGCAAAGTGCTTCTGTAATTGTGGGACAATATCGTGAGTGCTTTCGCATTTTTGGACAGTTTTCGTGAATGGTCCCGCCGTTTTGGGAGAGTTTCACCAATTGCTCTCGCAATTTCAAGAGGGAAATTTTAGTTTTATCGAAAAAACACTAAGTCTTTCGGTGGCTTCGGGAGAGAAATGCGAATGGCTTCTGCAGTTTTGAGAGAGTTCACCGAATGCTTCTACAGTTTCGGGAGATTTTCTTGAATGGCTTCCACAATTTTGAGAGGGAACTTTAAGCTTTCCGCGGTTTCGGGAGGGAAACGTGAGTGCTTCCGCCGTTTCGGGAGACTTTCCTGAATGGCTCCCGCAATTTCAGGAAAGAAACTTGGACACTTTCGCAGCTTCGGAAGGGAAACCTGAATGGTTCCGCAGTTTCGGAAGAGATTTCTGAATGGCTCCCGCAAATTTTGAGAGAGAAACTTGAACGCTTCCGCGGTTTCGGGAGGGACTCGCCAATTGCTTCTACAGTTTCGAGAGGGATTTCTGAATGGCTCCCGCAATTTCGAGAGGGGAACTTAAGTTTTTTCAAAAAGCTTTCCGCGGTTTCGGGAGGGAAACTTGAACACTTCCGCAGTTTCGGAAGACTTTCATGAATTTTAACCTTTGAATTTTTCAAAGCAGAATCTTCAGTTGAAAACAAAAACTAAGTTAAAAGCAAAATTAACTTCCTTGGATAGTCTTTCTAGAAAAAATAGAAGGAGGGGGCCCCAATATGTACAAAACAAATTCGGGGGGGGGGGGATGTTGCTGCAACAACAATTGCCAAGTCGCTGGCGAACATAGTTCTCTGAAAAATTTCTTTCGATGATCCGAAACCTTCTTAAAAGATATCCATCTTATATGCAATATTCAGCTGAGCACTTGAATCTCGATGAAGGAAGAAGTCACTTTCTCTGCTAGCCATTGGGGAAAGGGGAGCTTTGATAGAGACATCTTAAAAACTCTCAAAGGGCCAACATATGGGGTTCATTTTAGAAGATTCATCTTTCAGATGGCTACTGCTATCGGACTCCACAGGATTTGCAACACTTTCTCATGGACATTATTGCTCTTGTTCCTCATTCCCATGCCGCTTGAATCCTTTTGGACGTTTATACTTTTGACAGCTTTGCTGTTTGAGCCTTCCAGAAATATTTTCTTTAGACATGATCTTTGATTTAGGGTACTCAATCCATAATGTCCTTTTGTGTGAGTGAGAGATTTTATTGATTTGATCAAGCCTCACGGATGGAAAGGAGCCTACTTTGAGCTGAGTCTTTTGGATAGCCTTCTTGACTTTAAATGCTCTTGCTTTTCTCTCAGCCATGCTTCAATTGAGGCAAGAATCTCTGGAAAATAGACCGTTGATCATAAGCCATTTTGGCTGTTAAATTTGTAGCATGGAGTCATTTCAATACCCTATGCCCTCGGGATGTGCTACTTTCCATGGGTCCAATTTCAATGACCTTCTTGAGATGCCTTTAAGTGTGAGAGTGGATGGAGCCCGAAAATAGTAATAAAGATAGTCATAGATCTCTTCTATTTAAACAAGATTAGTGTGACTAGCAGAAATAGGCTTCCTTTCTTCTGAAGAGAGTTCAGCAAGAGCACAATACATAGATAAAATTTCATTCGAGCATAGTTTCGGACTCATGGGTTGTGAGATTTCTTTGAGAGACCTATCTTGATGAGAGAATCAAACGTAGGAGCTTTCAGAAAGAAAACTTTGTGCAAAGGTTCAAATGACAAGAAAAGAAACAAAATGGCTGAAAATAATGAAAACAAAAGCCCAAGCAACATAAAAGAAAAAAATATTATTTATGTACAGAAAGTCTCAATGAGACTATGCAAAGTATTGTTTCAGGGCAAGGCCATTGAGAGGAAGGGTTACTTCTTTTCCCTCGAGGTCTGTCACCTTATAAGTGGATGGGCCTATCTTCGTCGAAATTTGGTAAGGGCCTATCCACAAATGTTGGAATTTCATGTGCATCCCTTTGCCTTCATGATTATGATCCCATTTCAGGACTAAATCCCCAACTTCAAAACTTATTTTACCGGACTTCCTCTTATCGAACCATCTCTTAACTATGTCTTGGTGTTGATGGAATCGGTCTTTAGCTTTCTGTCGGGCTTCTTCAAGTTGAAGCAGGGTATTGATCCTAGATTGTAAGACTTGGCTACCAGACCTCCGAGAGGCTTGGGACAACTGTAAGGATGGGAGTAAGATGTTGGGGGGAAGGATGGCTTCCTTGCCATAGATAAGGGTGAAAGAGGAAACCCCTAATGCGTTCTTTGGAGTCACCCTATCTGCCCATAAGGTGTTTGGGAGAGCTATATGCCAACTTCGTTGATTTTCTATCACAGTCTTCTTGAGAATTCGAATGAGGTTTTTGTTTGAAGATTCATCTAATCCGTTTCCTTGAGGGTCATAATTGGCTGAATAATGCAGCTTAATCCCCCATTCATAAACAAATTCGTTTATCTTGAAAGACGAAAAATAGGGAGCATTGTCAAAAACAAGGGAAATTAGAACCCCAAACCTGGTTATGATGTTTTCCTTCAAGAAACTAATGACCGTATCTTCATTGATCTTGTGCAACGGGATAGCCTCCATCCATCTAGTGAAGTAGTCAGTAGCCGTCAAGATGTATCGATGTTGCAAAGAAGAATTTGGATTTATTTCTCCGATAACATCTATACCCCATTGCTCAAAAGGCTCAGAGATAATAACCAGTTGCAAGGGTCCTGCTGCCTTAGGTAATTTCCCGGCACTTCTTCGGCATACATCACATTTTCGTGCATACGCATGGGAATCTCAGAACAAAGTGGGCCAATAATATCCAGCTCTAAGTATCTTGTGTGTTGTTGTCTCCCCTGAATAATGTCCACTTGCGGGGCCATCGTATAATTCTTTAACAACTTTACTTGCATCTTCCTTTTCTAGACATCTAAGAAAAACTCCATCATAATTCTTTCTGAAAAGTATCCCATCAATGATTTGATAAGCTGCTGATTTCAAACGGAGTGCCCTCCTTTGCTCAGAGTTCCAGTGCTCAGGTAGGTATCCTTGCTGTAAATAATGTACCAAATCTCTATACCATGACTGAGGAGTTGAGAAGATAGGACATACTTCAACCGAGTTTAGCTCAGCTTCATTCTTCCAATGTTGCTCTTCATCAGTCGAATTTCCTGTAAGCAATTTGCACAGGCCTTGCCCTTTGATGATCGTGGCTGGTTTAAATTCTAAATCATATTCTTGAAGAGCTGTGACCCAGTTTCCTCTCCTCTCTCCCAGTTCCTTTTGGACGAAAAGGGATCTAACAGCTGGGTGGGGAACTATAACTTTAGTTCTGTTCTTAAGAATATATGGTCTGAACTGCTTGACTGCTTTGAAGACAGCATATGCATGCTTGTCAACCACGGGATAATTTAGCTCAGCCCCTTGCAGACTAGTGCTCATAAACGAGATTGGGTATTCGTCCCCTAGCTCCACCTTTTGTGTGAGTACAACCGCGAGGGAGTCATTCAAAGCAAAAGTATACAGGATAAAATCCTTATCTAAATATGGGATTCTTAAGGAAGGAGCTTTAGCTATAGCTGCCTTGATGTCTCTAAACGCATCCTTTTCTAAATCTTTCCACTTGAACTGTATGCTTTGTTTAACCATTTGTTGGAACGTTTTAACAATTTGTGCAAAATCTGGAACAAATCTTCGGACGAAATTGATAGTACACATAAAGGACTGCATATATTTTTTGTTATAAGGCATCGGAATTCTATTGATAGCTTGTACTCTTTCCTAATCTATTGACAGTCCTCCTTTGGAAATGATATGGCCCAAAAGTTTACCTTCGGGAACAGTGAACACACTCTTCTTGGGATTTAATGAAATACCATATTTCCGACAGCGATAAAAAATATGCTTCAAGTGGACAACATGATCTTCCCTTTTCTTTGAAAAAACTGTCACATCATCTAGGTACACAACAACACACTGCCCACCCAATCCTTGGAAGGCGATATCCATTGCCCGCTGGAATGTAGCTCCTACGTTTATCAGGCTGAATGGCATCCTTCTATATGCGAAAGTTCCCCACTTAGTGCGGAAAGTAGTCTTAAGGCGATCTTCTTCAGCTACTAATACTTGATTGTAGCCAGAGAAACCATCAAGAAGAGAAAATAGCTCAGATCCCTACACCATTTGAAGGATTTGTTCCATTGAAGGGATGGGATAGTTGTCTTTATCCGAAGCTCTGTTTAAATTTCTGAAGTCTACACATAGTCTTATCTCTCCTGATTTCTTTCTTACAGGAACTAAGTTAGCAACCCACTCAGAATGTCGGACTTTAAAGATTATTTTAGCGTCCAGGAGTTTCTTTAGTTCCTTTTGAATCAGAGGTTCCATAGTAGGATGCATCCTTCTTAATTGCTGCTGAAATGGCTTGACACCCGCTTTCATCGGTATAAGATGCTGAATAATGCGGACGTCATACGTTTTCAGATCCTCATAGGTCCATGCAAAAACATCCTTATATTGTTTAAACAGATTGATGAACCTATCTCTTTCTCCCGGTGAACAACATTTGCCAAGGTTGACAAATTTGGTTCAGCCTCGGTACCCAAATTAACTAACTAATGCTGCATTGATGAAGTATTAGTTTTGGTATTAGCTGGCCTTCTGAACTTACTTTGAAGATCAAACAACATTTCGAGTGACCTTACCCCTTTGGGGATTAAATTTCCTTTATTTGCATCCTTCTTTAGCAAATCAGAATCGTGTTCTTCTTCATCTATCACAGCTCCTTGGAAGCCATCTTCGTTCGTTAGAAAACTGATAATCTGTTCGTCATCATTGAAAACCCTGAAGTTTGTGACGTTGTCGGGAACGGAGGGCCTGAAAATTAATTCAATTGAGCATTTGTTATTAGATGGCATCAATCTAGAAGCGGATGTCACTAACAAATCAGCTGCAGAATTTTGCAATCTAGGGATAGACTTTATATTGAAAGCATCAAAATGCATAATTAAATCCCATACCTCAGCCTGATAACCCTTCAAATGAGGTGAGAGACAGTGAATGTTATCTCTTACCTGTCTCACAACTATTTCTGAGTCGCCGAAAACTTCAAGTATTTAACATTTAAACCAATGGCCTTCTTTAATCAGTGTAACAAAGCTTCATATTCTGCAGTGTTGTTAGTACAATCAAATTCTAATCTACAGGACAAAAAATACTTGTTTCTTCCTGGATCCATCAGAACACAATCAGCTCCGGATCCTTCCAAAGTTTTAGAACCGTCAAAGTATAATGTCCAAAACAAATCTTTTGATTCAGCTAAGTTAGTATCTCTATGATCTAAGTCAGTGACTAAACTAACTATATTACAGTCAACATCATCAGTCCGAGAGAAATGAAGGAGATCGGACTGTTCATTTGATTCATGGTTGATGGTTTCATCCTGATAATTACCCAGATCAATTTCTAAGAAATAATTCCCCAGAACCGAAGATGAGAAGGCTACAACCTCATTCTTTCCCTCTAGTTGAGTTATATTTTGCTTCATGTGTGGTTCTCTCAGGACTTTGATTTGATTCTACCTATTTTGATAAGGCAGCCACAGATGAGACCAATCAGTTGCAAAGTAACCATTCAGCTTGGTAGACCAGTCCCTACTTAAGATCAGACCGTAGGCCTCAGGAATATCAACTACCATTATGTCAATAAACTGCCAGACTCTAGAGTCGGCTGATAATCTAATGAGAACATCTTTCATTTCCCCAATAAATTTGACAGAAGTCCTATCTAACTGGATAATTTGGGCCGGAGATGGAACAGGTTGCCCGTTAATTTTTTTACAAATTGACAGTGGCATGACGTTTGAAGATGCTCCAAAATCTACCAAACAATTGTGAACATTATGATTGAAAATTTCAAAGGTCAATAGGAAAGGCAATGTTTGAGATTTAGATTTCTCGCCGATACTAGCCTCATTAATTTTGGGATCTTCTTGAGTGTCCATTAATGGAGTACTGGGCTAGGGTTGCAGAACATGCAGCAGCTTGTCTCGTTGATGAGACAAACTGTACATGTCGAATATTGACACATTTGCTTTGACTTTCTTTATATCCTCAATAATGTCATATCCTATATCAGACTCGTTCCCAATTCAGGTTGGATGGTCTGTTTTACTCATTGTGACCATATGTTGTTGAACTATGGTGTCAATGTTTGGCTATTTGGCTAGCTTTAGGCTGTGGTGGAATGATTGCTATATGCCTTCTACGCAGTTCTTTTGAAACTTTAGGCTTGGGAGGAGTCGAGTCTAGCACAGGATCCGTAATAGGACCTTTACTGCGAGTATTAATATTCACTGCAGAGAGAGAGCTTTCTATGGGATCTTCTTCTGTTGATTCAGTTGTAGGTACCCAATCCCATAGCACCATAGTAGTGTCCGGAGGTGGTTCTTCTAATTCAGGGCTCGATTCCTCTAGAGGATCATCTTGATCTACAATCTGTGAATCCAACATTTGGTTCATGACTAAACTCATAGAGTTAATCCATTGTGGGCAGCTCTTCTCCGAATGCGGTTCTTAATGAAAGGTGCAGAAGTTTTCCATCCCTATTTCATTGAGTTTTAAAACAGGGGAAGCATTCATGGGTGGATGAGGTTGATTGTTGTCTTCCCTTTTTTTGTAAAATGGCTTGAAAGGTTTCCTCGATGTACTAGCAGCCTTATCTTTCTTGAGATCTACAATTTTATTGGACAACTTCTGCATCATCTTAACTACATTTTCCATGTCTGTTGATGACTCTTCTTTACCTCTAGTGAGCAGCAAGGGTTTTTTACTGGCTGCTGGTTTTGTTTCTGCATCTAAAGCATGTTTAGCAATGCTATCTGCTTCTTCTTCTACCTTTCTAGCTTCTTCGAAATTCTCAATTAGGGTGGTTTTCTTAGATCTTTTAGCGAACATTGCTATGGGTCCTTCAAGAGCTGTTGTATAATATTCAACCAGAGATTCCTCTGCTGGTTTATTTGCTTCACTGAAATTATTTAAGAGTGTTGTGAACCTTTGATTAAAGTCTTGAACCTTTTCTTTCTTTTCCATCCTCATGGACAATAATTCTTTCATAAGTGTAGCTACAGTCTTTTAGTTTCCATATTTTTTTGAGAAACATTTTTCAAATTCATCCCAGCTTGAGATCGAGCTAGGCTGTAAGCTAAAATACCAGGATGATACTTTTGGCTCAAATGTGTATGGAAAAAGCCTACATACTACATCTTCATGTTGCACGTTCAAAAGATTCAGAGCTAAATAAAAACTCTTGAGATGATATTCGGCTGAAATGGCTTTCCCTGGGTCGAATTTAGGCAAGACTTTCTATGGATTTTTTGGAAGATTATGGAATGGGCTATCTAGATTGAGTGCTCCCCTTGCTCTCCAAGTAGGTACATCCATCTGTATATGTGGAGAATCTGGTGGAGAATTGTAATTTGAGTTCAGTGGAGTGTTCTTTAGAGTAATAAGTTCTCCAAGACTTTCTTGATCTGAAATATTTTCTAGGTTTTCAAGATCGACCTCATTCAGGGATTCTACAATTTCTTCCAAGGTTAAATTCACAACCTCTTCAAAATTTTGCACAAGAATCGAATCACAGGTGTAATGTCACTCTTTTCTAGGAGAAATTTTCCTAGGGAGGAAGTTTACTGCGTTCAAACCACCTAGCTGTCTAACATAAGATCGTGTATGTCTCCACAAATCTTCTATTTCTGCAAAATGCACAACATACAATGCTTCTTGAGGTTCAGGATTAGAAACGAGGTTTTCTTGGTTTACTACTTCAAGATTTGGGCTGTCTGAAATTCGTTTTTTAAGCGGGTTTTCAGTAACATTTTTTACAGTGGGAGATTTTCCTTTATCAGCCATGCACTTTTTAGCCCTCCTTCTAGCACCAAAAACTGTTGATGCCCCCCGAAGATCGTAGCATCAAGCAGAAAGGGATTCTCCTCGGTAGACTATCCCAATTAGATTGTCCACCGTTTGGTATGGGGAATCCGTTTGGTTTGCGGTTTCGGCAACCATTAGGTTTGGAAATTTGCTTCAATTATACCGGTTATGGCCTGATCCACTGTTCTTTTTTATTTTATGGTTTAGAATGATATGTGAGTGCCTAGACTAACTTAATCTAAATGCAGAACTCGGAAGAAATCTGTATCTAAAACTGAAATAAATCTAAACTATCCTTGCAAGGAGCAAATTATAAGTATGAGTAATGTGCTGGAAGAGTTATCTAAAAATCAATAGACAACCATTAAATCATAAAGATAGATCCACAGCAAAAAGCAAGAGATATTAGAAGATAGCTTCTAATTCAGATATAACATATTTCATTACTCATGTAGGAGAAAATTCATTTGCACAAAGAAAAGTAAGATCATTCAATACAAAGAAATAATTCAATACATCAAGGAAAGATCTCACAGTAGAATATAGAGGTCACAGGAATAATCCAACATGCATCCAATATCCATTTCCATGCAAAAGATGTCCTCTCCAGGCTCTTATTAAGTACATTTCATTTTCTTCAAACAAGTGCAAGATAGCTCGTACAAGTTCAGAAAAATTATTTCCCTGCAAAAAGTCCTTTACGCTGTTTCCTAAACTTCTATTTATATCATTACAAAATGCCTCTTGGGCTGCCACCTAGCTTTTTACACCTGTCCTCCATAGATTTTCCCTTTTAATAAACAAAAATCGTGACCCTTTTCTTAAAACAAAAAATTCCTCAAAAAAGAAAAAAGGTCAGTTGTCCAATGGTTCTTCGCTTTGGACATAGGAAGGCCAAAAATACAAAAAATAGGAACAATGCCTTAGGATCAGCGTGTTCATGATCGGGAAGGCACTCCTGCCGGGAGAGAAGCACTTGGACTGGCTAATACTGCTGCTGCTGCCGGGAGAGAAGCACTTGGACTGGTTGCTACTGCTGCTGCTTTCTTTTCCTCCTTTGCTATGTAACTGAACTAGATACCGGTGTCTCTGATAACTACATTTGCTGAGGAAGGGAGCAAGATCTTCTGGGAAGTCACATCTTTACCAAGCTCTACTCCAATACCCTGAATTTCTGCAACTGCTGCTTGGTGCATTTCTTTAAGAAAATGACTGTATATTGATGACAGCCCAATATAATGATGGAGATCATCAATGGCTAAGACATCAATCTTCTTTACATATTCTATTTGAATGCCCAACTCTTTCTTCAAGTCAGATAAACGTTGCTCTTTGCTCAGGAACACATCAAGGGACCGAGGGAAACTCAGCTTGCACTTATCATGCACTTCATGGATTTTTTGATAAAGACTGTTACTTTTATCCATTGTTCCTTAGACCTTAGCCACTATCTTAAGGCCACCGTTCCTGCAGAATTCCATAAGGGCTATATCTTCATTAAAACCATCTACAGATTTGAATGGGAGATGCTTGGGAAAATCAACCTTCCCTTCTCTCCATTCCATCTGGCTCAGGATGTTTGCTTTAACCCGAGTATATTTACCCTTAATCCTATTGGCATCTACATTAACTTCTTTCAATCTAACCATGATGGCTTTGAGCTTGCACACTTCTTCAATAATCAGCTCTTGTGTGGCATGCATTTCTTTCAGGATGCTACAGGATAGCTAATGGAAGGGAGACATATCTATTGCTCTGCTCTTTGCCTGCTCTAATTGCTCAACCATTGCCTGCTTATCTGCTTGCAGATGAGACACTCTAGCTTCCGAATCGTTCTTTTCTGCTTCTAAAACCATCATCTGGACTTCCAGGTGCTCCTTTTCTTCTTCTAAATGATCATACTTATCTCACAATACCTTGTGCTCAACAGAAAGGCGATTATACTTATTCACTATGAGATCCCTGTAAGCTTTCTCATTAGCCACAGTATGTTGTAACATGCGAGCTCTCCTCTTTGTCGACTCAACTTCTCTAACCATATCAGCCACATTGTCCTACGTTGCTTTTACTACTTCTACAGCAGTGAATGCCATGGCTATGGGAGCCTTATTTGTATTTTGCATTACTGTGGTCTCCCGCGGGGTAACAATATATTCTGGGAAGAGCCTCTTTATCCTCTCTTCCGATTTCAGGACTATTGCCTTTCTCTTCTTATCATACACAAATTCATCCCATCAGGACACAGTATGCTCTTCTAATGGAGTGTAAGGGACGATTGGGAGGTCTATTATATTTATTTTTGCTTCTGTGGGTGGGGTCTGGACTACTTGAGAAGTGCCTGTTTCCACATTTTAGGTACCGGGAACACCTGCTTGAGATATACCTGCCTCCACATTTTGGGTGCCGAGAACACCTGTTTGAGGTATGTCTATTTCCATATCTTGGGTGTCGGAGCCACTTGCCTGGGCATCTTCATCGGTCTTAAGTTCTTCTTCCGCCTTTTGTTCCTCTTCAGCCTTTTGTCCCTCTTCAGCTTTTTGCCCTCTTTCTTCTTCTTCAGCTTGCTGCTGATTTTCATTTTCTTCCATCCGCTTTGCATCTTCAGCTTCTCTCTACATCCTTGCATCTTCTGCTTCTTGATCCAGCTTGGCTTCCTCAGCTTCTTTCTGCAATCTTGCATCTTCAACTTCTTTCTGCAGCCTTGCTTCCTCTTTCAATCTTTGTTCTTCTTGGGCTCGGGCATCAGTTGCTTCTCTCTCTTTCTGCAGGCTGGCTTTTTGGGCTGGGGTAGAGCTAGAGCTTGCTCCACTGCCTTGACGACAAATCTGCAACTCAGTCATGTTGCTAATGCCTCTGAATGCCTCTTCCTCGGTATCGTAGTAATGAGCATATTCAAAATGAGCATCAATTTCTTTGCAGTGCTCGGCAACCTTCCCCCGCCTATCATTTCCGTGGAAGATCATTTCACCGAAGTGGAAAGCTTTCAGCTCTTGAACAAATTCTTCAGCTGATACAACCCCTGAGAATTTGTAGGCTCCTATGCAAAAGGGTAAAGGAGGGAAGGAAGCCTTATGTTTCTTGTTAAGCACCCCTCCTATTCCATCAAGGAAAATTTGTCTGACTGCTTCCTTGAGGACTACATAATTAGTAGTGTACTTTGGCAAAATGTATGGCGCTTTGGTTCCTCCAAACATCTTTATGTAGGTGCCCTACTTTGAGAAATAAAAATCTCCATAGTTTTCAAGGATCTCCATGGCATTTTCTGACAGACAGTTGGGCTCTTCCTTGAATATCTGCTCATATAAAGGAATGATGAACTCTTCGCAGATGAGCTTATAGCTTGCTCTGTAATTTTGAGCCCACATTATTTTATAAGCAGTGTAGACCGGGGTGTTGGCTTTATCCCATGTGCAACCTAAGCTGGGGAAAGATAGCTTGGCCAAAATACAGTCAATGAGATAGGAAGACATGTAAAATTTTGACTTTTTTAAGGCCAGACCTTCTCTTGCAGCAGCCACTGTGGATGCCAAACTGTCTGAAAGGATAGTAGCCCAGTCAAACACAGTCCTCTTTAATGCTACGAAGTGGATGATGGGGGCCCACTGTATCCTATATACAGTGCCATTGGGCATGCCAAAAATTCTTCATAGCATTAGGGAGATTAACCTAAAAGGAGGTCTTAGGTTCTAAACATCATATTCATCATTACCTCTCTTTCTCAAGTGCTTGCCTGTGACCAATAATTTTTTTTCCATGTCAATATTGTTCATCTTGCCCAACCATTCATCACTTAGAGCTTGCTGGGGACGTGAGAATTTGTAGGTTGCAACAATATATGCTGGATGGAATGAAGCGAAAGCCTCTCCCCTACTGTCATGTAATACTCTTGTCTTTGAGTTGGCATGTTCCAGTATCCACCCGATCACTTCAGAGCATGGGAACAATTCAGGGTGGGTAGAAGCCCTAGCTATGCCGGAAGCTCTAATGTTGAGGTAGATTTGCTCCTCTTCCAATAGTACATCTGGGATATCCTGGTCCCTGACCATTCTGTAAACATCTCCCCAATAGACCTCGGGAGGAATGCCGGTGGTACACTTAGTATCTTGGAACATAGTTTCAGTCCTTAGCTACACTGGCTCTGGTTCCATCACTATAGCTTTTTTTCTACCACCTTTTGACATCCTTGCTTATCCCTGCTAGCAACCAAATGTGAATCATTATAAAAAATTGCAAAATGTTATGAAAGTGTAACAAAGAGAAGGACAAATTCAACATGCTAATGAGAAATATAGACAAATTATGAAGCTGCATGCTGGGGAAGCACAATAAATCACTCCAAAAAGAAAAATGGTTCTGAGACTTGATTATCCTAGGGAGACAAAATCTAGTCAGGAGCTTTTGGGATGCTTCCAAAAAGGTAAGCATATGACGTGAAAACAACCTGCTTCCCGCCTAGCCCTTGGAGAGAGGGTATCCTTCATCGTTGCACTTCTAATGGTTAATGGTGGGGGAGCCTGGAGTGAAACAATCCTATGGTGAAACAAGGGACTGCTTTCCACATTCATCAAAAGGTGAGTGGTTGAGTATCCCAAACGATCCCCACTGCCATTAATAACATTTACGAAACGGTGTGTGGTCGGTACGAAGTTTGAATGAGGGTGACAATGCCTGGAATGTGGCTGGTGAAAAACTCGGGTGGTCACAGCTATGGATTTTAGCTGGTAGGAATGAGGAACCTAAGGGGTGATGGCGGCCTTAAAAACAAAAAAAATGACCTATGCTACCAATGTCTATCAGCCACGTTATGGACGGGAAAACCCCAAAAGTAACTTGACGTGGAGATGAGACAAAAAAGGTGGTTAAAAAGCCTACCTGGAGACGAGATAGTGGTTGAGTGAGGTGGACGCGGTCGTGGATGCACTGAGCTGGAGCGGTCCAGCGTGGTCTTCCCAACGGCGTTCTTTGAATGGTAAACAAATAATGAAAATAACGAAACCCCCACCATCCTTATAAAAGGGTAGGCACGTGCGGTGTTTAAACGGGTTGGTTGTGTCATTAAAATGGGGATTAATGCCTTGTATCGTGTGGTCAATCTCAGCATTAAATGCGACCGTCAGTTTTGGGGCGGACTTACAAGTCTCGTCCGCAATTGCGGAGCAATATCGTGAGTGCCTCTGCAGTTTCTGACAGTTTTCATGAATGCTTCCGCCGTTCTGGGAGGCTTTCGTGAATGGTCCCACCGTTTCGGGAGAGTTTCACCAATTGCTTCTATAATTTCGATAGGGATATGAAAAGTGCTTAAGTAATTGCAGGACAATATCGTGAGTGCTTCTGTTGTTTCGAACGGTGTTCATAAATGGTCCCACCGTTTCGGGAGAGTTTCACCAATTGCTCCCGCAATTTCGAGAGGGAAACTTAAGTTTTTTCGAAAAAACACTAAATCTTTCGGCGGTTTCGGGAGAGAAATGCGAATGGCTTCCGCAGTTTCGAGAGAGTTCGCCGAATGCATCTGTAGTTTCGGGAGACTTTTGTGAATGGCTTCCGCAATTTCGAGAGGGAACTTTAAGCTTTCCGCTGGTTCGAGAGGGAAACGTGAGTGCTTCCGTCGTTTCGGGAGACTTTCCTTAATGGCTCCCACAGTTTTGGGAAAGAACTTGGACGCTTTCATAGCTTCAGAAGGGAGACCTGAATGGTTCCGCAATTTCGGAAGAGATTTCTGAATGGCTCCTGCAAATTTCGAGAGATAAACTTGAACACTTCCACGGTTTCGGGAAGGATTCGCCAATTGCTTCCGCAGTATCAGGAGGGATTTCTGAATGGCTCCCACAATTTCGAGAGGGGAACTTAAGTTTTTTCAAAAAGCGTTTCGCGATTTCAGGAGGGAAACTTGAACGCTTCCGCAGTTTCGGAAGACTTTCATGAATTTTAACCTTTGAATTTTTCAAAGCAGAATCTTCAGTTGAAAACAAAAACTAAGTTAAAAGCAGAATTAACTTCCTTGGATAGTCTTTCTAGAAAAAATAGAAGGAGGGGCCCCCAATATGTACAAAAAGAATTGGGGGGGGATGTTGCTGCAACAACAATTGGCAAGTCACTGGCGAACATAGATCTCTGAACAATTTCTTTCTATGATCTGAAACCTTCTTAAAAGATATCCATCTTATATGCAATATTCAGCTGAGCACTTGAATCTCGGTGAAGGAAGAAGTCACTTTCTCTGCTAGCCATTGGGGAAAGGGGAGCTTTGATAGATACATCTTAAAAACTCTCAAAGGGACAACATATGGGGTTCATTTTAGAAGATTCATCTTTCAGATGGCTACTGCTATTGGACTCCACAGGATTTGCAACACTTTCTCATGGACATTATTGCTCTTGTTCCTCATTCCCATGCTGCTTGCATCCTTTTGGATGTTTATACTTTTGACAGCTTTGTTGTTTGAGCCTTCCATAAATATTTTCTTTAGACATGATCTTTGATTTAGGCTCCTGAATCCATAATGTCCTTTTTTGTGAGTGAGATATTTTATTGATTTGATCAAGCCTCATGGACGGAGAGGAGCCTACTTTGAGCTGAGTCTTTTGGACAGCCTTCTTGACTTTACATGCTTTTGCTTTTGTTTCAGCCATGCTTCAATTGAGGCGAGAATCTCTGGAAAATAGACCCTTGATCATAAGCCATTTTGGTTGTTAAATTTTCAGCATGGAGTCATTTCAATACCCTATGCCCTCGGGATGTGCTACTTTCCATGGGTCCAATTTCAATAACCTTCTTGAGATGACTTTAAGTGTGAGAGTGGATGGAGCCCGAAAATAGTAATAAAGATAGTCATATATCTCTGCTATTTACACAGGATTAGCATGACTAGCAGAAATAGGCTTCCTTCCTTCTGAAGAGAGTTCAACAAGAGCACAATACATAGATAAACTTTCATTCGAGCATAGTTTCGGACTCATGGGTTGTGAGATTTCTTTGAGAGACCTATCTTGATGAGAAACTCAAACGCAGGAGCTTTCAGAAAGCAAACTTTGTGCAAAGGTTCAAATGACAAGAAAATAAACAAAATGGCTGAAAATAATGAAAACAAAAGGCCAAAGCAACATAAAAGAAAAAAAAATTATTTATGTATAGAAAGTCTCAATGAGACTATGCAAAGTATTGTTTCAGGGCAAGTCCATTGAGAGGAAGGGTTACTTCTTCTCCCTCGAGGTCTGTCACCTTATAAGTGGATGGGCCTATCTTCGTCAAAATTTGGTAAGGGCCTATCCACAAATGTTGAAATTTTGTGTGCATCCCTTTGCCTTCATGATTATGATCCCATTTCAGGACTAAATCCCCAACTTCAAAACTTCTTTTACCAGACTTCATCTTATCGAACCATCTCTTAACTATGTCTTGGTGTTGATGGAATCGGTCTTTAGCTTTCTGTTGGGCTTCTTCAAGTTGAAGCAGGGTATTGATCCTAGATTGAAAGACTTGGCTACCAGACCCCCGAGAGGCTTGGGACAACTGTAAGAATGGGAGTAAGATGTTGGGGCGAAGGATGGCTTCCTTGCCATAGACAAGGGTGAAAGAGGAAACCCCTAATGCGTTCTTTGGAGTCACCCTATCTTCCTATAAGGCATTTGGGAGAGCTATATGCCAACTTTGCTGATTTTCTATCATAGTCTTCTTGAGAATTCGAATGAGGTTTTTGTTTGAAGATTCAGCTAATTCATTTCCTTGAGGGTAATAATTGGCTGAATAATGCAGCTTAATCCCCCATTCATAAACAAATTTGTTTCTCTTGAAAGAGGAAAAATAGGGAGCATTGTCAAAAACAACGGAAATTGGAACCCCAAACCTGGTTATGATGTTTTCCTTCAAGAAACTGATGACCGTATCTTCATTGATCTTGCGCAACGGGATAGCCTCCATCCATATAGTGAAGTAGTCGGTAGCCGTCAGGATGTATGGATGTTGCAAAGAAGAATTTGGATTTATTTCTTCGATAACATCTATACCCCACTGCTCAAAAGGCGCAGAGATAATAACCGGCTGCAATGGTCCTGCTGCCTTAGGTAATTTCCTGGCACTTCTTTGGCATATATCACATTTTCATGCATACGCATGGGCATCTTGGAACAAAATGGGCCAATAATATCTAGCTCTAAGTATCTTGTGTGCTGTTGTCTCCCCTGAATAATGTCCACCTGCGGGGCCATCATGTAATTCTTTAACAACTTTACTTGCATCTTCCTTTTCTAGACATCTAAGAAAAACTCCATCATAATTCTTTCTGAAAAGTATCCTATCAATGATTTGATAAGCTGCTGATTTCAAACGGAGTGCCCTCCTTTGCTCAGAGTTCCAGTGCTCAGGTAGGTATCCTTGCTGTAAATAATGCACCAGATCTCTATACCATGACTGAGGAGTTGAGAAGATAGGACATACTTCAACCGAGTTTAGCTCAGCTTCATTCTTCCAATGTTGCTCTTCATCAGTCGAATTTCCTGTAAGCAATTTGCACAGGCCTTACCATTTGATGATCGTGGCTGGCTTAAATTCTAAATCATATTCTTGAAGAGCTATGACCCAGTTTCCTCTCCTCTCTCCCAGTTCCTTTTGGATGAAAAAGGATCTAACAGCTGGGTGGGGAACTATAACTTTAGTTCTATTCTTAAGAATATATGGTCTGAACTGCTTGACTGCTTTGAAGATAGCATATGCATGCTTGTCAACCATGGGATAATTTAGCTCAACCCCTTGCAAACCAGTGCTCATAAACGAGATTGGGTATTCGTCCCCTAGCTCCACCTTTTGTGTGAGTACAGCCGTGAGGGAGTCATCCGAAGCAAAGGTATACAGGATAAAATCCTTATCGAAATCTGGGCTTCTTACGGAAGGATCTTTAGCTATAGCTTCCTTGATGTCTCTAAATGCATCCTTTTCTAAATCTGTCCACTTGAACTGTATGCTTTGTTTAACCATTTGTTGCAATGGTTTAACAATTTGTGCAAAATCTGGAACAAATCTTCGGACGAAATTGATAATACCCATAAAGTACTTCATAGATTTTTTGTTATAAGGCATCGAAATTCTATTGATAGCTTGTACTCTTTCCTGATCTATTGACAGTCCTCCTTTTGAAATGATATGGCCCAAAAGTTTACCTTCGGGAACAGCGAACACACTCTTCTTGGGATTTAATGAAATACCATATTTCCGACAGCGATAAAAAATATGCTTCAAGTGGACAACATGATCTTCCCTTTTCTTTGAAAAAACTGTCACATCATCTAGGTAGACAACAACACACTGTCCACCGAATCCTCGGAAGGCGATATCCATTGCCCGCTGGAATGTAGCTCCTATGTTTATCAAGCCGAATGGCATCGTTCTATATGCAAAAGTTCCCCACTTAGTGCGGAAAGTAGTCTTAAGGTGATCTTCTTCGGCTACTAATACTTGATTGTAGCCAGATAAACCATCGAGAAGAGAAAATAGCTCAGATCCCGACACCATTTGAAGGATTTATTCCATTGAAGGGATGGGATAGTTGTCTTTATCCGAAGCTTTGTTTAAATTTCTAAAGTCTATGCATAGTCTTATGTCATCTGATTTCTTTCTTACAGGAACTAAGTTAGCAACCCACTCAGAATGCCGGACTTTAAAGATTATTTTAGCGTCCAGGAGTTTCTTTAGTTCCTTTTGAATCAGAGGTTCCAAAGTAGCATGCATCCTTCTTAATTGCTGCTGAAATGGGTTGACACCCGCTTTCATCGGTATAACATGCTGAATAATGCGGACATCATATGTTTTTAGATCCTCATAGGTCCATGCAAAAACATCCTTATATTGTTTAAACAGTTTGATGAACCTATCTCTTTCTCCCGGTGAACAACATTTTCCAAGGTTGACAAATTTTGGTTCAGCCTCGGTACCCAAATTAACTAACTCATGCTGCATTGATGAACTATTAGTTTTGGTATTAGCTGGCCTTCTGAACTTACTTTGAAGATCAAACAACATTTTGAGTGACCTTACCCCTTTGGGGATGAAATTTCCTTTATCTGCATCCTTCTTTAGCAAATCAGAATCGTGTTCTTCTTCATCTATCAGCTCCTTGGAAGCCATCTTCGTTCGTTAGAAAACTGATAATCTGTTCGTCATCATCGAAAACCCTGAAGTTTGTGACGTTTTCGGGAACGAAGGGCGTTGTCGGGAACGGAGGGCCTGAAAATTAATTCAATTGAGCATTTGTTATTAGATGGCACCAATCTAGAAGCGGATGTCGCTAACAGATTAGCTGTAGAATTTTGCAGTCTAGGGATAGAATTTATATTGAAAGCATCAAAATGCATAATTAAATCCCATACCTTAACTTGATAACCCTTCAAATGAGGTGAGAGACAGTGAATGGTATCTCTTACCTATCTCGCAACTATTTCTGAGTCACCAAAAAACTTCAAGTATTTAACATTTAAACCAATGGCCTTCTTTAATCCATGTACCAAAGCTTCATATTCTGCAGTGTTGTTAGTACAATCAAATTCTAATCTACAGGACAAAAAATACTTGTTTCTTTCTGGATCCATAAGAACACAACCGGCTCCGGATCCTTCCAGAGTTTTAGAACCGTCAAAGTATAATGTCCAAAACAAATCTTTTGATTCAGCTAAGTTAGTATCTCTATGATCTAAGTCAGTGACTAAACTAACTATATTACAGTCAACATCATCAGTCCGAGAGAAATGAAGGAGATTGGACTGTTCATCTGATTCATGGCTGATGGTTTCATCCTGATAATTACCCAGATCAATTTCTAAGAAATAATTCCCCAGAACCGAGGATGAGAAGGCTACAACCTCATTCTTTTACTCTAGTTGAGTTACATTTTGCTTCATGTGTGGTTCTCTTAGGACTTTGATTTGATTCTGCCTATTTTGATAAGGAAACCACAGATGAGACCAATCAGTTTCAAAGTAACCATTTAGCTTGGTAGACTAGTCCCTACTTAAGATCAGACCTTAGGCCTCAGGAATATCAACTACCATTATGTCAGTAAACTGACAGACTCTAGAGTCGGCTGATAATCTAATGAGAACATCTTTCATTTCCCCAATAACTTTGACAGTAGTCCTATCTAACTGGATAATTTGGGCCAGAGATGGAATAGGTTGCCTGTTAATTTTTTTACAAATTGACAGTGGCATGACATTTGAAGATGCTCCAAAATCTACCAAACAATTGTGAACATTATGATTGAAAATTTCAAAGGTCAATAGGAAAGGCAATGTCTGAGATTTAAATTTCCTGCCGATACTAGCCTCATTAATTTCGGGATCTTCTTGAGTGTCCGTTAATTGAGTACTAGGATGGGGTTGCAGAACATGCAGCAGCTTGTCTTGTTGATGAGGAAAACTACACATGTCGAATATTGACACATTTGCTTTGAATTTATTTATATCTTCAATAATGTCATATCCTATGTCAGACTCGTTCCCAATTCGGGTTGGATGGTTTGTTTTACTCATTGTGACCTTAGGTTGTTGAACTATGGTGTCAATGTTTGGCTGTTTGGCTGCTATTTGGCTAGCTTTAGGTTGCAGTGGAATGATTTCTATATGCCTTCTAGGCAGTTCTTTTGAAACTTTAGGCTTGGGAGGAGTTGAGTCTGGCACAGGATCCGTAATAGGACCTTTACTGCGAGTATTAATATTCACAGCAGAGAGAGAGCTTTCTATGGGATCTTCTTCTGCTGATTCAGCTATAGGCACCCAATCCCATAGCACCATAGTAGTGTCCAGAGGTGGTTCTTCTAATTCAGGGCTCGATTCCTCTAGAGGATCGTCTTGATCTGGAATTTGTGAATCCAGCATTTGGCTCATGACTAAACTCATAGAGTTAATCCATTGTGGGCAGCTCTTCTTCGAATGCGGTTCTTGATGAAAGGAGCAGAAGTTTTCCATCCCTATTTCATTGAGGTTTAAAACAAGGGAAGCATTCATGGGTGGATGAGGTTGATCGTCGTCTTCCCTTTTTTTGTAAAATGGCTTGAAAGGTTTCCTCGATGTACTAGCAGCCTTATCTTTCTCGAGATCTACAATTTTATTGAACAACTTCTGCATCATCTTAACTACATTTTCCATGTTTGTTGATGACTCTTCTTTACCTCTAGTGTGCAACAAGGGTTTTTTACTGGCTGATGGTTTTGTTTCTGCATCTAAAGCATGTTTAGCAATGCTATCTGCTTCTTCTTCTACCTTTCTAGCTTCTTCGAAATTCTCAATCGGGGTGGTTTTCTTAGATCTTTTAGTGAACATTGCTATGGGTCCTTCAAGAGCTGTTGTATAATATTCAACCAGAGATTCCTCTGCTGGATTATTTGCTTCACTGAAATTATTTAAGAGTGTTTTGAACCTTTGATTAAAGTCTTGAACCTTTTCTTTCTTTTCCATCCTCATGGACAATAATTCTTTCATAAGTGTAGCTAGAGTCTTTTGGTTTCCATATTTCTTTGAGAAACATTTTTCAAATTCATCCCAGCTTGAGATCGAGCTAGGATGTAAACTAAAATACCAGGATGATAATTTTGGCTCAAATGTGTATGGAAAAAGCCTACAGACTACATCTTCATGTTGCACGTTCAAAAGATTCAGAGCTAAATAAAAACTCTTGAGACGATCTTCGGATGAAATGGCTTTCCCTGGGTCAAATTTAGGCAAGACTTTCTCTATATTTTCTGGAAGATTGTGGAATGGGCCAGCTAGATTCAGCACTCCCCTTTCTCTCCAAGCAGGCATGACCATCTGTATATGTGGAGAATCTGGTGGAGAATTGTAAGGTGATTTCAGTGGAGTGTTCTTTGGAGTAATAAGTTCTCCAAGACTTTCTTGATCTGAAATATTTTCTGGGTTTTCAAGATCGACCTCGTTGAGGGGTTCTACAATTTCTTCCAAGGTTAAATTCACAAGCTCTTCAAAATTTTGCACAAGAATCGAATCACGGGTGTACTCTCGCTCTTTTCTAGGAGAAATTTTCCTAGGGAGGAAATTTATTGCGTTCAAACCACCTAGCCGTCTAACATAAGATCGTGTATGCCTCCTCAAATCTTCTATTTTTGCAAAAGGCACAACATACAATGCTTCTTGAGGTTGAGGATCAGAAACGAGGTTTTCTTGGTTTACTACTTCAAGATATGGGCTGTCTGAAATTCCTTTTTTAAGCGGGTTTTCAGTAACATTTTTGACAGTGGGATATTTTCCTTTATCAGCCATGCACTTTTTAGCCCTCCTTCTAGAGCCAAAAACTGTTGATGCCTCGAAGATCGCAGCATCAAGCAGAAAGGTATTCTCCTCAGTAGACTGTCCCAATTAGATTGTCCACCATTTGGTATGGCGAATCCATCTAGTTTGAGGTTCCGGCAACCGTTAGGTTTGGAAATTTGCTTCAATTATACTGGTTATGGCTCGATGCACCGTTCTTTTTAATTTTATGGTTTAGAATGATATGCGAGTGCCTAGACTAACTTAATCTAAATGCAGAACTTGGAAGAAATCTGTATCTAAAAATGAAATAAATCTAAACTATCCCTGCAAGGAGCAAATTATAAGTATGAGTAATATGCTTGAAGAGTTATCTAAAAATCAATAGACAACCATTAAATCATAGAGATAGATCCACAACAAAACACAAGAGATATTAGAAGATAGCTTCTAATTCATATATAACATATTTCATTACTCATGTAGGAGAAAATTCATTTGCACAAAGAAAAGTAAGATCATTCAATACAAAGAAATAATTCAAGACAGCAAAGAAAGATCTCACAATAGAATATAGAGGTCACAGGAATAATCCAACATGCATCCAATATCCATTTCCATGCAAAAGACGTCCTCTCCATGCTTTTATTAGGTAGATTTCATTTTCTTGAAACAAGTGCAAGATAGCTCATACAAGTTCAGAAAAATTATTTCCATGCAAAATGTCCTTTACACTGTTTCCTAAACTTCTATTTATATCATTACAAAATGCCTCTTGGGCTGCCACCTGGCTTTTTACACCTGTCCTCCACAGATTTTCCCTTTTAATAAACAAAAATCGTGACCTTTTCTTAACACAAAAAATTCCTCAAAAAAGAAAAAAGGACAGATGTCCAATGGTTCTACGCTTTAGACATAGGAATGCCAAAAATACAAAAAATAGGAACAACGCCTTAGGATCAGCGTGTCCACTATTGGGAAGGTGCTCCTGCTGAGAGAGAAGCACTTGGACTGGCTGATATTGTTACTGCTACCAGGAGAGAAGCACTTGGACTGGCTGCTACTGTTGTTGCTTTCTTTTCCTCCTCTGCTATGTAACTGAACCAGATACCAGTGTCTCTGATAACTACATTTGCTGAGGAAGGGAGCAAGATCTTCTGGGAAGTCACATCTTTACCAAGCTCTACTCCAATACCCTGAATTTCTGCAACTGCTGCTTGGTGCATTTCTTTAAGAAAATGACTGTATATTGATGACAGCCCAATATAATGATGGAGATCATCAATGGCTAAGACATCAATCTTCTTTACATATTCTATTTGAATGCCCAACTCTTTCTTCAAGTCAGATAAACGTTGCTCTTTGCTCAGGAACACATCAAGGGACCGAGGGAAACTCAGCTTGCACTTATCATGCACTTCATGGATTTTTTGATAAAGAATGTTACTTTTATCCATTGTTCCTTAGACCTTAGCCACTATCTTAAGGCCACCATTCCTGCAGAATTCCATAAGGGCTATATCTTCATTAAAACCATCTACAGATTTGAATGGGAGATGCTTGGGGAAATCAACCTTCCCTTCTCTCCATTCCATCTGGCTCAGGATGTTTGCTTTAACCCGAGTATATTTACCCTTAATCCTATTGGCATCTACATTAACTTCTTTCAATCTAACCATGATGGCTTTGAGCTTGCACACTTCTTCAATAATCAGCTCTTGTGTGGCATGCATTTCTTTCAGGATGCTACAGGATAGCTAATGGAAGGGAGACATATCTATTGCTCTGCTCTTTGCCTGCTCTAATTGCTCAACCATTGCCTGCTTATCTGCTTGCAGATGAGACACTCTAGCTTCCGAATCGTTCTTTTCTGCTTCTAAAACCATCATCTGGACTTCCAGGTGCTCCTTTTCTTCTTCTAAATGATCATACTTATCTGACAATACCTTGTGCTCAACAGAAAGGCGATTATACTTATTCACTATGAGATCCCTGTAAGCTTTCTCATTAGCCACAGTATGTTGTAACATGCGAGCTCTCCTCTTTGTCGACTCAACTTCTCTAACCATATTGGCAACATTGTCCTACGTTGCTTTTGTTGCTTCTATAGCGGAGGATGCCATGGCTATGGGAGCCTTATTTGTATTTTGCATTACTGTGGTCTCTCGCCGGGTAACAATATATTCTTGGAAGAGCCTCTTTATCCTCTCTTCCGATTTCAGGACTACTGTCTTTCTGTTCTTATCATACACAAATTCATCCCATCAGGACACCGTATGTTCTTCTGATGGAGTGTAAGGGACAATTGGGAGGTCTATTATATTTATTTTTGCTTCTGTGGGTGGGGTCTGGACTACTTGAGAAGTGCCTGTTTCCACATTTTGGGTACCGGGAACACCTGCTTGAGATGTACCTTCCTCCACATTTTGGTTGCCAAGAACACCTACTTGAGGTATGTCTATTTCCATATCTTGGGTACCGGATACACCTGCCTGGACATCTTCATCGGTCTTAAGTTCTTCTTCCACCTTTTGTTCCTCTTCACCCTTTTGTCCCTCTTCATATTTTCTCCTTCTTTCTTCTTCTTCATCTTGCTGCTGATTTTCATTTTCTTCCATCCGCTTTGCATCTTCAGCTTTTCTCTGCAGCCTTGCATCTTCTGCTTCTTGATGCAGCTTGGCTTCCTCAGCTTCTTTCTGCAATCTTGCATCCTTAGCTTCTTTCTATAGCCTTGCTTCCTCTTTCAATATTTGTTCTTCTTGGGCTCGGGCATCAACTGCTTCTCTCTCTTTCTGTAGGCTGGATTTTCGGGATGGGTAGAGCTAGAGCTTGCTCCACTGCTTTGACGACAAATCTGCAACTCAGTCATGTTGCTGATGCCTCTGAATGCCTCTTCCTCGGCATCGTAGTAATGAGCATATTCAAAATGAGCATAAATTTCTTTGCAATGCTCGACAACCTTCCCCCGCCTATCATTTCTGTGGAAGATCATTTCACCGAAGTGGAAAGCTTTCAGCTCTTGAACAAATTCCTCAGTTGATGCAACCCCTAAGAATTTGTAGGCTCCTATGCAGAAGGGTAAAGGAGGGAAGGAAGCCTTATGTTGCTTGTTAAGCACCCCTCCTATTCCATGAAGGAAAATTTGTCTGATTGCTTCCTTGAGGACTACATAATCAGTAGCATACTTTGGCAAAATGTATAGCGCTTTGGTCCCTCCAAACATCCTGATGTAGGTGCCCCGCTATGAGAAATAAAAATCTCCATAGTTTTGAAGGATCTCCATGGCATTTTCTGACAGACAGTTGGGCTCTTCCTTGAATATCTGCTCATATAAAGGCATGATGAACTCTTCGCAGATGAGCTTATAGCTTGCTCTGTAATTTTGAGCCCACGTTATTTTATAAGCAGTGTAGACCAGGGTGTTGGCTTTATCCCATGTGCAACCTAAGCTGGGGAAAGATAGCTTGGCCAAAATACAGTTAATGAGATAGGAAGACATGTAAAATTCTGACTTTTTTAAGGCCAGGCCTTCTCTTGCAGCAGCCACTGTGGATGCCAAACTGTCTGAAAGGATAGTAGCCCAGTCAAACATAATCCCTTTGAATGCTACGAAGTGGATGATGGGGGCCCACTGTATCCTATATACAATGCCATCGGGCATGCTGAAAATTCTGCATAGCATCAGGGCGATTAACCTAAAAGGAGGTCTTAGGTTCTAAACATCATATTCATCATTACCTCTCTTTCTCAAGTGCTTTCCTATAACCAATAATTTTTTTTCCATCTCAATATTGTTCATCTTGCCCAACCATTCATTACTTAGAGCTTGCTGGGGACGTGAGAATTTGTAGGCTGCAGCAATATATGCTCGATGGAATGAAGCGAAAGCCTCTCCCCTACTGTCATGTAATACTCTTGTCTCTGAGTTGGCATGTTCTAGTATCCACCTGATCACTTCAGAGCATGGGAACAATTCAAGGAGGGTAGAAGCCCTAGCTATGCTGGAAGCTCTGATGTTGAGGTAGATTTGCTCTTCTTCCAATAATACATCTGGGATATCCTGGTCCCTGATCATTCTGTAAACATCTCCCCAACGGACCTCGGGAGGAATGTCGATGGTACATTTAGTATCTTGGAACATAGTTTCAGTCCTTAGCTGCACTGGCTCTGGTTCCATCACTATAGCTTTCTTTCTACCACCTTTTGGCATCCTGGATTATCCCTGCTAGCAACCAAATGTGAATCATTATAAAAAATTGCAACATGTTATGAAAGTGTAACAAAGAGAAGGACAAATTCAACATGCTAATGAGAAATATAGACAAATTATGAAGCTGCATGCTGGGGAAGCACAATAAATCACTCCAAAAAGAAAAATGGTTCTGAGACTTGATTATCCTAGGGAGACAAAGTCTAGTCAGGAGCTTTTGGCATGCTTCCGAAAAGGTAAGCATATGACATGAAAATAACTTGCTTCCTGCCTAGCCCTTGGAGAGAGGGTATCCTTCATCGTTGCACTTCTAATGGTTAATTGTGGGGGATCCTGGAGTGAAACAATGCTATGGATAAACAAGGGACTGCTTTCCACATTCATCAAAAGATGAGTGGTTGAGTATCCCAAATGACCACCACTGCCATTAATAACATTTACAAAATGGTGTGTGGCCGGTACAAAGTTTGAATGAGGGTGACAATGCCTGGAATGTTGCCGATGAAAAACTCGGGTGGTCACAGCTATGTCTTTTAGTTGGTAGGAATGAGGAACCTAAGGGGCCACGGCGGCCTTAAAAACAAAAAAAATGACCTATGCTACCAATGTCTATCAGCCACGTTATGGACGGGAAAACCCCAAAAGTAACTTGACGTGGAGATGAGACAAAAAAGGTGGTTAAAAAGCCTACCTGGAGACAAGATAGTGGTTGAGTGAGGTAGACGCGGTCGTGGATGCACTGAGCTAGAGCGGTCTGGCGCGGTCTTCCCAACAGCTTTCTTTGAACGGTAAACAAATAATGAAAATAACGAAACCCCCACCATCCTTATAAAAGGGTAGGCACATGCGGTGTTTAAACGGGTTGGTTGTGTCATTAAAACGGGTATTAATGCCCTGTACGGTGTGGTCAATCTCGGCATTAAATGCGATCGTCGGTTGTGGGGTGGACTTACGAGTCTCGTCCGTAATTGTGAAACAATATCGTGAGTGCTTCTACAGTTTCAGACGGTTTTCATGAATGCTTCAGCCATTCCGGGAGGCTTTCGTGAATGGTCCCGCCGTTTCAGGAGAGTTTCACCAATTGCTTCCACAATGTCGATAAGGATATGCAAAGTGCTTTCATAATTGCAGGACAATATCATGAGTGCTTCTGCAGTTTCGGATGGTTTTCATAAATGGTCCCGCCGTTTCGGGAGAGTTTCACCAATTGCTCCTGCAATTTCGAGAGGGAAACTTAAGTTTTTTCGAAAAAACACTAAGTCTTTCGGCGGTTTTGGTAGAGAAATGTGAATGGCTTCCGTAGTTTCGAGAGAGTTTGCCGAATGCTTCTGCAATTTCGGGAGACTTTTGTGAATGGCTTCCGCAATTTTGAGACGGAACTTTAAGCTTTCCGCCGGTTCGGGAGGGAAACGTGAGTGCTTCTGCCATTTCGGGAGACTTTCCTGAATGGATCCCACAATTTCGGGAAAGAAACTTGGACGCTTTCGTAATTTCAGAAGGGAAACCTGAATGGTTCCATAGTTTTGGAAGAGATTTATTAATGGCTCCTGCAAATTTCGAGAGAGAAACTTGAACGCTTCCGTGGTTTCGGGAGGGATTCGCCAATTGCTTCCGTAGTTTCGGGATGGATTTCTAAATGGCTCCCGCAATTTCGAGAGGGGAACTTAAGTTATTTCAAAAAGCGTTTCGTGGATTTGGGAGGGAAACTTGAACGCTTCCGTAGTTTCGGGAGACTTTTATGAATTTTAACCTTTGAATTTTTCAAAGCAAAATCTTCAGTTGAAAACAAAAACTAAGTTAAAAGCAGAATTAACTTCCTTGGATAGTCTTTCTAGAAAAAATAGAAGGAGGGGGCCCCAATATGGACAAAAAAATGGGGGGGGGGATGTTGCTGCAACAACAAGGTGCCTTAGATTTTGATTAATACAGCAATGTAAAGAAGAGTGCACTGCATATTACATGAAGCCAAGCTTATACCTTCTGTGCTATGCTTTTCTAGCCTTCCATAGGGGTGGGAGTATCAAGACCGTTATCCTTCCCCATAAATTAACCGGGCAAATATTTCCTAGCAAATAAAACTAACCATCAAAGTGCATTTTGTCACATCTGCATTGCCCTAAGAGAATAAAATCTGATGGTAATTATGAACAAATCTGACATACTGCGATCTCACAATAATCGCACCTCTTAGCAGTCTTTATACAACATTAATATATATCTACTATGTATTTAATTATTCTTGATGTAATACATATGTTTCTAACTGAAAATTAAATTAATGTTTTGAAATCAAAATACACAAATTTGTAAATATACCCTTAAACCCCCAAACACCTAGAAGCACTTAAATGCACTTAGGGATTATGGGTTAGAAGAGGTCCTACAGGCCTTTATGGGGGAGGGGCTCTAGGCATAACCCGACACATTTATATCTGTTGGGTAATAAATACAATGAATGTTATCCACCAACCATTGCAACATTCAGCAAGGACGCACATGCGCCAGAGGCGCGTGCACGTCCCTGTTGAACATAAAATTTAGAAAATCACCCATGTTCTTTCTCCCGCATTTTTTTCCTCATTCATCGCATTCTGTTCTCTGGTTTCATGCACAGTGCAACAAGCATTGTCATGGTATATTGAATTCATACACCATTTGGATAAAATACACAATATTTGGGGCTCTATTTGGCTCTTTGTATTGGATACACACCTATTGGGCTCTATTTGGATCAATTGAGTGAATACACAATAGTTGGACTCTATTTGGCACCTTGGATTGAATTCTCATGCTATTTGGATACACATGAAGTCTTCTTACATATAGTGGACACATCAGAAGAGCATTTGACATTTGAAGCAAAGAGCAATCATAATCCTTGAGGTATGGTGAAAATTTGATCTTGTTAAATGTAATTTAGTCTTCATTCACTTGTTTGAATGGCATCTATTTTGGTTTTTCCTCATGAATTTTATGATAGATCTATTTTAGTCTTCTTAATCTTCAACATAGACAATAAAAATATCCTACCAAAAAAAAACTACAACATGCACCAAGCAATTCTTTCAACCTTTCATGAAGATAATAAAAAAAAATTACTTGCATCACCACCAATAACATTTCATAATCACATTCCTCCATCTAGTAGACAAACATTTGTTGAATTCCTCATGGTTTCACTACAACAACTCACACAAACACCTAAACAATTGAAAACTCTTAGTCTTTTGGGGCTATTTTCCCTCACCCATACCATGAAAATGAAGTGATATGAGCTTCTCCCTTGTAGGGAATTTGCTGGACTACTAACATCCCATACCACCATCCAATACCATCCTACTGAGTTCCTAGATGTGATGTTGTAACTTTATATGTAGGGCATTCCCAATAGCTTTTAAGATTATATGAAAACATTATCACTAGATGTTGTTGTACATAATCAATTTCTACATCAAGCTTTAATAATCATGCACATCAAGTTTTAATATCTTGTTTGTTGTTCATTCTTGCAGGGTTCATATTTTCGTTTTTTCAAAAGCGCATTGAATATGGGCGACAGATGTAATAATCAAAGAAAGTCTAGAAGGACACAGCTGCCCACTGAAAAGGCACATGAGATAAGAGAAAAGGCCAAGTTGTACATGCAAAACCGTAGAAATCAAAATGTTAGTGCCTTAGATCCATCAACAAGCAATGACGAAGTGGTTGAAGTCAATCAAATCTTGCCTGATGTCGAGTATGAAGGGATGGATGTTGAACAAGTTCTTAATTGGAAACCACCCCAAGAAGAGCACCCACCTGGCAAACACACTCCATTGCAGGACCAATTACTGAACGAAGGGCCACAACAAACCATTGACGAGACTCGTACTTCCTTATTGAATCCCTTCCCTCAACTATCAACCAAACGACGAAGAACTCCCAGACGTATTCATGTGGATGAAAGTTCATTTTTAGGACTTGAAGGTAAGATTCCCAAACGCACTATTGATTTCCATTGTAACAAGATAATTCAAGATTTTTTTGAATCCAAAACCGATGCAGCAAAATGTCAATTGTTTCTTTCTTTGTTAAAATCACATTGTCTAGCTCATGTTAGGAGAATTTTGTGCATAAAGGTAGTTAGAAGTTCAGAGGCCAATAATCATGTTGTTAGAAATCTACAATCTACATTTAATTTGATTGGAAAAACTTCTCGCACAAAAGATTTTAATGTGGCCCGTTGTGTACTGTCGGAATCGATTATAGACAAATCCACAAGGCAACGTCGCCTACTATCACACACATGTAAAATCTTTAAAGTAGATAGAAAGACTCTTCAAAAGTATTCTTCCATTAAAGAAAAACTTGATACCCCAGGCCAAAAAGATTGTTGGGCCTTTGTTGGTAGGTTACATCGTTCAGACATGAAGCTCATTGATGCTGTTAAAGAACTAGTGCAAAAGTTTTGGCATGATAACACTAGACCGTCATTGAATCAAAGAGATGTTTTAAAGTTTAGAAAAGGTGTTAGGGGGGGTGAACTCCATGTCAAACACTTCCTTGACACCACACAAACAAAACTCTACACAATTGAACTTGGGCCAAAGGTCCTTCGAAAATGCAAACCCTGGTATGTTAGAATTTACATTGATCGCAGTACATGTTGTTGTAGATACCATGTAGAATTTGACTACTATTATGATACATATAGACATATATTTTGTGGTTTACATACTAACATTGTGCAGGATTGCCCTTTGTTACAACCACCGAATGCATCCAGAGAATTTATACATAGCATAATGTGTCGAAGGCCTGAAGGACAAAAATATTATAAAAGATCATGTTTATATGGGACGTGTTCCAGTTGCAGTGGATTTGCATTATTGAGCCATTGCATCCACACAACCGCGGAGCACGAATTTGGGAGGATGTCAGTAGAAATGCAGAACTTCCAGTACATAATATATCAAGTAGATAGTTTGAAGGAAAGCAAAAAAATTGCATTGGTGAATTCACAGGTAATCTAAGTTTGCATGCTTTCATACTGTACATGTTGAATTTGTACATATATATTCATATTGAAAATGTCACGTTGTATTAATGCCCTTAGTTTTGTGGCACCAAGTACAAATTTGTGATTTCATGAAGGAATTCTACCAAAAGACCGAGCATTATGTACAGCACGTCAATGTAGCACAATGGCAAGATGAATAGTACAGATAGTGCAGGGACACCTTTCCTAAGGGCACAATATTGTCGAGTGTGGACTTTGTGGAAAACTATACCCTATAGCCACAGAATGAGATTCAAAGTCAATACTACCATTCAGACCAAGTTAGCATAATGGTCCATATCACGTACAAGCATGCACTAGAGAGCAGCAATGACATGAGGATAATATTGAAAGAGACCAACTTCTACATTAGTGATGACAGGTGCCACGAACTGCATTATGTGCAGGATTGTTTCAAAATTTTCTATGATTAGCTGAAGGAGAGAGGGATACATATGGATCGGCATTGGATATGGTCAAATGGTTGTGTAGGCCAGTTCAAAAATGCACGTGTTTTCAAGTGGTTGAGTATGTTGCACAAGACTTATGATGTGCTGCATGTACGGAACTATTTTGAGACCAAGCATGGAAAGGGAGAGCACGACGGGGTTGGAGCATGTCTCAAAACTGCCCTACGAAGGGAGGAGATGAGGTGCATGGGAGGCCCTCATATTTGGAATGCCGAATCCATAGTTCGATGGTGCAAAGAAAAAATGTCAGATCGAACCACGGAGCAACACATACCAACAGGTAAAGGACATGTTGTCAGAAATTTATGGAATGTAGTTGATATAGATCGATCGCGTTCTTATAGTTGTAGTACTGTGCAAGGCACTAGTAGGTTTCATTCGGTTCGAAGCTCAAACAATCCTTTATTTGAAATATGGACATGAAAACTTGCTTGCTTTTGTGGGTCTTGCAGCAGTTGTGAGTGGGATGAGTGCGAATCAATGGATTGGGTTGATGAATGGGATCATGTATCACTTGCAGTGGACCCACGTGCAGTTGCTGAAACAATCCAATTAGAGGAAGGCCAATCCTCTATTTCGAATGAATATGATCATATATTTGATCTTGTACAACCAGGTAAACATTTCTGCATGCATATCCCGGTTCCCTACTTGTTTTTGTAATTATCCAAGTTATAAACCACTGCTTGTTGGGATATGACCTTAAAATGCATTTTTGTAGGACACACCTACACAGTTGTCTCCCCGACAGACAGTGCAATTGGGACGAATTATTGGTTGGCACGATGCATCCAGGGGAAGCAAACGCTCCTCACATCATTAACGGATGGTGAAGGCATTACCTTTCCAACTGGCTTGATGGTTGTTCAGGGGGGATATCTTACAGTGGATGGAAAGGGACCAAAGATCAATGGCTACACATACACAGATTATAGACCAGGGTCACGGGTGTATCACTTTACACACTTGATCGTGGGTACAAATATCCAACTACAGATAATGTCAACGAAGTCATCAAACAATGTATGCTACTTACTACCTCATGCGAAGCATGAGAGGTTGTTCAAGACAATAAAAAACTGAGAGGATCCAGAAGGCCTAATTGACTGAGGTACATAGTATAGCCATGTGATTGTTTATTTATGCACTGTTAATGTTATTAATGTTAGATGGTTTATTTGATATCGTTATCTTATATCGTTTATTTGATGTCCGAGTTATGATTAAGTTATGATTTATAGCCATGTGATTGTTTATTCATGTATGATTAACCCTAGAAGCACTAATATAACCCTACAAACATAATATATCCCTAGAAATGCTAGAAAGCTAAACTAACCCTAGAAACACTAATCTAACCCTCCAAAACTAATCTAGAATCCTAGAAACATAATCTAGCCCTAGAAATCCTAGAAAGCTAAACTAACCCTAGAAACACTAATCTAACCCTCAGAAACTAATCTAGAATCCTAGAAACATAATCTAGCCCTAGAAATCCTAGAAAGCTAAACTAACCCTAGAAACACTAATCTAACCCTCATAAATTAATCTAGAATCCTAGAAACCTAATGTATCCCTGTTAACCTAATCTAGCCCTAGAATCCATGACCCACCACACGTACCCTCAATAGGGAGTATTTGGACTCCAAGTGGGATAGGATCACTATTAGAAGGGTTTGTTACCCAATCTATTAAGGGCCCAAGTCACATTGATTCATTTCCAATCTTATATAGCCTATATGCTGCTAATCAAATGCCAAAAAATCCAGATGGGAGAACACTTGTTATCTTACACACTCTAATTAACCTCTAGGCAAAGCAACGACCATTGTTCTGCAACCTGTGAAGGCTGCGCAGGAAAATAACTAAGTGCTACTAATTAGAGGAGGGTAGTTGTCACTGGATTGGGAGTAGTCACTTCCTTTGGTCATGATCCAGGTACTTTATAGGTAAATCTTCTTCAGGGACAGAGTGGTATCGGTGATATTGAGAGCTTTGATTGCTCTGATTTTGCAAGTGTAATTGGTGTCAATGCGATTCATTTGCTTCCTCTCATTTACACCTCTTTTGAATTTTTCTACTTGACTTGTAAATGTGGAATAGTCCACCAAGTCATAGGGTTTTTTCTCATCATGATCTCACCAAGAGCCACATACACAAAAACCATGCATCATGTACAAAATAAACATGCAAAATACTTTGGGTCAATGCTTAATCAGTGATCTCCACAATGCACAATTCACTCAAGCATGATTCTCCTTACAATACATGCAAGAGCTAGCAACAACATTCAACATTGCCTTCACACAACCTCTATGACCTCTATTCCTTATGTAGCTCAGTCTCCATGCTTTATGCACTACATTCATAATAATCATAGCAATTGTCTAATAATTCATAAACAAATATGATCAATCATGACTACTCAATCCATCGTGATGTCGCATAAGTAAAAAAAAAATGAGACCAAGACTTCCTTGGGACAAACTATTGTTGATTCATATCTTCAACCCCCCCATCTATTACAGTTATTCTTCACAGCTACAAAATCCCAACAATGACATAATAATTGGGAATCACATTCAACTCAAGCACATCATTAGTAGTACTTATTTGGAACTTTTCCATGATAATTCTTTCATAAAACATAGTATTAGTAGCACCTTGTAGAATATTTTCTCATTATACGGTGCATTGCATCAAACCAATAGACAATGACTACTATTTTGCAACAAATAACCTCCAAAAAACATAGAACCAATGACATCATAGAAAAACCATAGAACATAGAAACACACTATGTAACATATTTATCAATGAAAAATATACTTTATTATATGTTAATCCTCTTATCGTACAAACGAAACTTCCCAATATTTTGTTGCTTCCAGTTCTCTTGTCAAATTTATTAGAAATTCTAGGGAGATGTTTTTTAACAAAATTCAATGCAATTGCACATTTATTACATGTATATGTACATTAAGGACATGTAACTACTTCCTTAACAAAAAGAGAAGTTGAGAGAAAATCTCTTAATAACTTAACACTCAACCTAAACACAAAGATATTATAAAAATTAATCATAAAAATACTCACCTAACACATACTTAGCTGAGAGAATATCTCAATTATATCAACATCCACTTAGTTAGGCTCATAACAACCACATCCACCTTGTGATACCTCATGTATACATCCACTTAACTTATGTGCACAAACTTCAACCATATGTGAACCCATCATATAACACCTTACCTAATCTAGTAGGTCAATGACTCATAATAACCATGCAGTAATAGGTCATAGTATACATATGCAAAATTATTCATATTTGCATTTCTATCCTCATCCATTAGCATACACCAAATATATTTGAAACATTGCATTATCAACCCTCACCCAAACCTTAGCACTAACCCTCACCCAAACCCTAGCACTAAACCATCTCCTTCATCATCACCATCCCCATCACCATCGCCATCACCATCTCCATCATCATCATTGACTCTAACTCTAACCCTAATTCAATTTCCTTCTATAACCCTAGCCCTAACCCTCACCCAAACCTTAACACTAAGCCATCTTGTCCATCCTCACCATCACCATCACCATCACCATCAATGTTTTCATCATCACCACCATCTCCATCATCATCGTTGACTCTAACTCTAATCCTAATTAAATTTCCTTCTATAACCCTAGCCCTAACCCTCACCCAAACCCTAGCACTAAGCCATCTTATCAATCCTCACCATCACCATCACCATCAACGTCTTCATCATCATCATTGACTCTACCTCTAACCCTAATTCAATTTCCTTCTATAACCCTAGCCCTAACCCTCACCCAAACCCTAGCACTAAGCCATCTTCTCCATCCTCACCATCACCATCACCATCAACATCAACATCTTCATCATCACCACCATCTCCATCATCATCATTGACTCTACGTCTAACCCTAATTCAATTTCCTTCTATAAACCTAGCCCTAACCCTCACCCAAACCCTAGCACTAATCCATATTCTCCATCCTCACCATCACCATCACCGTCACCATCAACGTCTTCATCATCACCACCATCTCCATCATCATCATTGACTCTACCTCTAACCTTAACTCTATCTCCAACTCTAACTCTAACTCCAGGTTCCTCATCAAAGCCTCAATCATCATCATCTTCATGACCATCGCCATCGCCATCAACATCACTGTCAACCTATTCATAATCATCACCATCATCATCATCATATATGCCCGGTGGATGATTTTCCAGAGTTGACCTTCGTGTGCAAAACTTGCACACTCCCTCACTAAGCAAAACCCTAGTTTCTAAGATGGACATATAAGATGAGGGCGGGGCCATCAGGCCAGAGGGGAGGGGAACCCCTAGCACTATCCCGGCGTGTTGAATCCAACGGAGTCGATGGTTTGTTGATCCGAGCCACGGTTTTCATTCTATGGCACGTCCCGTCTTGCTGCCAGAAGGCCTTCACTGACACTCGCTGGATACCTGTCGGGGGTGTAGAACTCCAACCATGCAACAAAACTAGGTTTCAAGGAGTCATGTAGGTGTTTCTCGGCAGGTTCTAGCTGAAAACACTAGCCACAAGTGCCCGATGGATGATTTTCCAGAGTTGACCCCCGTATGCAAAAATTGCACACTCCCTCACTGAGCAAAACCCTACTTTCCAAGATGGACGTACAAGATGAGAGAGGGACCATTGGGCCAGAGGGGAGGGACAACCCTAGCACTATCCCAGCATGCTGAATCCAACGAAGTTGACGGTTCATCGATCCGAGCCACGGTCTTCATTCTATGGCTCGTCATGTCTCGCATCCAAAAGGCCTTCAGGGACACCTGCTGGATACCTGCCGGGGGCGTAGAACTCCAACCGTGCAACAAAACCAGGTTCCGAGGAGTCCTGTAGGTGTGTCTAGGCAGGTTCCGGCTGGGAACGCTAGCCACAAGTGCCCGGTGGATGATTTTCCAGAGTTGACCTCCGTGTGCAAAAATTGCACACTCCCTCACTAAGCAAAACCCTAATTTCCAAGATGGACGTATAAGATGAGGGCGGGGCCACCGGGCAGAGGGGAGGGGCAACCCTAGCACTATCTCGGCGTGCTGAATCCAATGGATTCTATGGTTCATCGATCCGAGCCATGGTCTTCATTCTATGGATCGTCTCACGTCGCATCCAGAAGGCCTTCAGGGACACCTGCTAGATACCTACCGGGGGTGTAGAACTCCAACTGTGCAACAAAACTAGGTTCTGGGGAGTCTTGTAGGTGTGTCTAGGCAGGTTTCGGCCAGGAACATTGCCACAAGTTCTCGGTGGATGATTTTCCAGAGTTGACCCCCGTGTGCAAAAATTGCACACTCCCTCACTAAGCAAAACCCTAGTTTCAAAGATGGACGTACAAGATGAGGGCAGGGCCACTGGTTCAGAGGGGAGGGGCACCCCTAGCACTATCCCAGCGTGTTGAATCCAACAGAGTCGACGGTTCGTCGACCCAAGCCACAGTCTTTATTCTATGGCTCGTCTCATCTTGCATCCAAAAGGCCTTCAGAGACACCTGCTAGATACCTGCCAGGGGCATAGAACTCCAACCTTGCAACAAAACCAGGTTCCGGGGAGTTCTGCAGGTGAGTCTAGGCAGGTTCCGGCTAGGAACACTAGCCCTAAGTTCTTGGTGGAAGATTTTCCAGAGTTGAACCCCGTGTGCAAAAATTGCACACTCCCTCACTGAGCAAAACCCTAGTTTCCAAGATAGACGTACAAGATGAGGGCGGGGCCATCGGGCCGGAGGGGAGGGAAACCCCTAGCACTATCCTATCGTACTGAATCCAATAGAGTCAATGGTTTGTCGATCCGAGCCACGGTCTTCATTCTATGGCTCATCCCATCTCACATCCAAAAGGCCTTCAGGGACACCTGCTAGATACCTGCTGGGAGCATAGAACTCCAACCATGCAAAAAAGATGTGTTTCGAGGAGTCCTGCAGGTGTGTTTAGGCAGGTTCCGGCCGGGAATGCTAGCCCTAAGTTCCCGGTGGAAGATTTTCCAGAGTTGACCCCAGTGTGAAGGCCATGCCAAATTCGCTAAAGGGGGCAATTTCTCGACCGGAGGCCCCCGGGTGTGTGTGGCCACCGTGGATAGGTCCGCAATGGCTAGGTGGACCTATGGGAGGCGACGTAATCCAAGTCCTCTCGCTAGTTTGGGTTCCATGGCCCTGGGTCAAATCCTCCAAGTGTCCCTAAACGGCCCCAGGGTGCCTGACTACAATGCCCGTAGCACCCAAACCGTGGCTCAATTCATGAATCCATCACTTCCGGGGGGTCTCGGATGGCGGGTTTCAGCTAGGGGACCCCCCACAGCGTCCCCCAAAGACCCAGAAGTGGTGCTAACAGGCCATGTATGGAGCTAGGGTTTTGCTTAGTGAAGGCCATGCCAAATTTGTTAAAGGGGGCCATTTCTCGTCCGGAGGCCCCCGGGCGTGCATGGCCACCGTGGATAGGTCCAGAATGGCCACATGGTCCTGTGGGAGCTGATGAAATACAAGTTCACTCGCCGGTTTGGGTTCTGTGGCCCTGGAGCAAATCCGCATCACTGAGCAAAACCCTAGCTCCGGAGATGACCCATTGGCACAGCTTCTGGGTCTTCGGGGGATGCTGTGGGGGGTCCCCTAGCTAAAACCCAATGTCCTGGACCCACCAGAATTGATGGATTCACGAACCGAGCCATTGTTCGGGTGCTACATGCATTCTAGTCGGGCGTCCGAGGGTCATTCATGGACACTTGGAGGATTTCAACCAGGGCCACGAAACCCAAACCGGCAAGAGGACTTGGATTTCGTCACCTCCCATAGGTCCACGTGGCTATTGTGGACCTGTCCATGGTGGCCACGCATGCCTGGGGGCCTCCGGTCAAGAAATGGCCCCCTTTAGCGAATTTGGCATGGCCTTCACTGAGCAAAACCCTAGCTCTAGAGATGGCCCATTGGCACCGCTTCTGGGTCTTCGGGGGAACTTGTGGGGGGTCCCCTAGCTAAAACCTGTTGTCTCGGACCCATCGGAATCAATGGATTCATGAACCGAGCCACGGTTTAGGTGCTACAGGCATTCTAGTCGGGCACCCCAGGGTCGTTCAGGGACACTTGGATGATTTGACCCGGGGCCATGGAACCTAAACCGGTGAGAGGACTTGGATTACGTCACCTCCCACAGGTCCACCTGGCCATTGTGGACCTGTCCACAGTGGCCACGCACGCTCGAGGGCCTCCGGTCAAGATATGGCCCCCTTTAGCGAATTTGGCATGGCCTTCACATTGGGGTCAACTCTGGAAAATCTTCCACCGTGCACTTAGGGCTAGCATTCCCAGCCGAAACCTACCTAGACACACCTGCAGGACTCCCCAGAACCCAGTTTTGTTGCACGGTTGGAGCTCTACGCCACCGACAGGTATCCAGTAGGTGTCCTTGAAGGCCTTTTGGATGCGAGACGGGATGAGCCATAGAATGAAGACCGTGGCTCAGATCGACAAACCGTTGACTCCGTTGGATTCAGCATGCTGGAATAGTGCTAGGGGTGCCCCTCCCCTCTGGCCCAGTGGCCCCACCCTCATCTTGTACGTCTATCTTGGAAACTAGGGTTTTGCTCAGTGAGGGAGTAAGCAATTTTTGCACACGAGGGTCAACTCTGGAAAATCTTCCACTGGGCACTTAGGGCTAGCGTTCCCGATTGGAACCTTCCTAGACACACCTGCAAGACTCCTCGGAACCTAGTTTTGTTGCATGGTTGGAGTTCTACGCCCCCGGTAGGTATCTAGCAGGGGTCCCTGAAGGCCTTTTGGATGCGAGACGAGACGAGCCATAGAATGAAGACCATGGCTCAGATCGATGAACGGTCAACTCCTTTGGATTCAACACACCGGGATAGTGCTAGGGGTTCCCCTCCCCTCTATCCCAGTGGCCCCACCCTCATATTGTACGTCCATCTTGGAAACTAGGATTTTGCTCAGTGAAGGACTGTGCAATTTTTGCACACGGGGTCAACTCTGGAAAATCATCCACCTTGAACTTGTGGCTAGTGTTCCCAGCCGAAACCTTCCTAGACACACCTGCAGGACTCCTCGGAACCCGGTTTTGTCGCACGGTTGGAGTTCTACGCCCCCGATAGGTATCCAGCAGGTGTCCCTGAAGGCCTTCTGGATGTGAGACAGGACGAGCCATAGAATGAATACCATGGCTTGAATTGACGAAACATCAACTCCATTGGATTCAGCACGCCGGGATAGTGCTAGGGGTGCCCCTACCCTCTGGTTCGGTGGCTCTACCCTCATCTTGTACGTCCATCTTGGAAACTAGGGTTTTTCTTAGTGAGGGAGTGTGCAATTTTTGCACACAGGGGTCAACTCTGGAAAATCTTCCATCGAGCATGTATGATGCTACAACCCATAGGAAATATTTTCATGATTATGTTCTCGGCGATTTTGGACATGTTTTATTGGGTGATGATGAGCCATGTAAAATTGTTGGAATGGGTAAGGTATGGATTAAAGTTAATAATGGAACTGATTGGTTGCTGAAAGATGTAAGGCATATCCCTGCTATGAAAAGAAATCTGATCTCAACAGGCCAGTTGGGAGATGGCGACTATCTATCTATGTTTGGAGAAACGTGGTGGAAGATCACTAAAGGATCATTGGTGATAGCAAAAGGAGGCAGGGTAGGTACGTTGTATTTATGTCCTCATAATACTGACCATTCTATCTCTTTAGCTTTCACGGGAACAGATACAACATTGTGGCATCATAGGCTTGGCCACATGAGTGAGAATGGTATGCAGATTCTCCACTCAAGGAAGTTGCTGCCAGATTTGAAGCAGGTAAGTTTGGAATTCTGTGAGAACTGTGTTTATGGAAAACATAAGAGAGTCAGATTTCTCAAGGTTGGGAAACAAAAGAAGAATGAAAGTTTAGAGCTTGTGCATACAGATGTATGGGGATCGACTCAGGTACAATCTCTTGGTGGCTCTCATTATTATGTTACATGTATTGATGATGCGACTAGAAAAACTCAGGTTTATTGCATTAGACATAAATCTGATGTGTTTGCTACTTTTAAGAAGTGGAAAGCTTTGGTTGAGAATGAGACAAGAAAATGGTTGAAGTGTCTCAGATCTGATAATGGAGGTGAGTATTGTGGCAAGGAGTTTGATAGTTATTGTTCATACCATGGGATTCGTAGAGAGAAGACCGTCCCAGGAACACCACAAGAAAATGGTGTGTGAGAAAGGATGAATAGAACGATCATGGAGCGTGCAAGGTGTATGAGATTGCATGCAGGTTTCCCTTAAAGTTTTGGGCAGATGCTATAAATACTGTTGTTATTTAATAAACAGGGGGCCTTCAAGAGCTTTGGATGGTGGTATTCCAGAGGAGGCATGGACAGGTAAAAAGGTAAACTACTCATTTCTGAGAACGTTGGTTGTGAAGCATTTGTCCATATTGATAAATAAAATAGAACAAAGCTTGAAGCTAAATCCAAAAAATGTACCTTTATTGGATATGGGGTTAATGATTTTGGTTATCGCTTATGGCATTATGAAAATAAAAAAATCATTAGGAGTAGAGATGTGATATTCAATGAAAAGGTCATGTATAAAGATAAATTGCAGGGAAAGAAATAGGAAAAGGAAAACACAGAGTACACAGTACTTGATGAAATTGAAGAAAATGAAATTCCAAAGGTGCCAGAAAATCAAGAACAACAGCAAGTACCTGAAACTCCTACAAGTGTAAGAAGATCTACCAGGTTAAGTAGACTCCCTGAATGATACTCTCCTTCAATGTATTATTTATTGATGATTGATGCTGGTGAACCAGAATGTTATGAAGAATCAATGCATTTGGAAACTAGAAAGAAGTAGGAGCAAGGCATGAATGAGGAGATGGACTCATTGGTAGGAAACCAGACTTGGGATTTGGTTCAGCTACCTACTAATAAAAGAGCATTGTAGAACAAATGGATTTACAAGTTGAAGGAAGAAGGAGGCAAGAAGCGGTATAAGGCCAGACTTGTCATAAAGTGGTTTGCATAGAAGAAAGGTATAGATTTTGATGAAATATTTTCTCCTATCGTTAAGATGACTTCAATTAGGACTATTTTAAGTTTAGTGGTGGTAGAAGATTTTCATCTTGAATAGTTAGATGTAAAAAGAACCTTTCTCCATGGGGATTTGGAGGAAGAGATATATATGCAGCTACCACAAGGGTATGAGGTCAAAGGGAAGGAGGATTTGGTATGCAGGTTGAAGAAGAGCTTGTATGTCTTGAAGCAAGCTCCAAGGCAGTGGTATTTAAAATTTGACAGGTTTATGACAGAACAAGGTTATAGTAGATGTCATTTTGACCACTGTGTTTATTTCAAGAGGCTAGACAATGAAAGATATATTATCTTGTTATTGTATGTGGATGACATGCTTGTTGCAGGGTCTGATATGCAGGATATAAATGTACTCAAAAGGAAGCTAGCTAATTCATTTGCAATGAAGGATTTGGGTGCTGCAAAGCAAATCCTTAGTATGAGAATAACAAGAGATAGAAAAAATCACAAATTGACATTGTCTTAGGGTGAGTACATACAAAAGGTGTTGGAGAGGTTCAGAATGCAGAATGCAAAACCAGTTAGTACACCTTTGGCTAGCCATTTCAATCTAAGTAAAGAAATGTGTCCAAAGACACAGGAAGAGACAGATTACATGTCCAAGATTCCCTATTCATCAGCATTTGGAAGCTTGATGTATGCCATAGTGTGCACAAGACCAGATATTGTACATGTAGTGGGAGTTGTGAGAAGATATATGAACAATCCAAGTAAAGAATATTGGAAGGCAGTATAGAGGATTCTCAGGTATTTGAGAGGTACAGGCATTATGTTTTGGAGGTTCAGACACTGTTCTGCAGGGATATGTTGATGCAGATATGGTAGGTGATAAGGATAGCAGGAGGAGCACCACAGGGTTTGTGTTTATTATAGGTGGAACAACAGTAAGTTGGATTTCGAAACTGCAAAAGGTTGTTGCACTTTCAACAACGGAAGCAGAGTATGATGCTGTTACAGAGGCTAGTAAAGAGATGACTTGGTTGCAGAGGTTTATGGAGGAATTGGGTAAGAAGTAGAAGGATAGCAGGTTGTATAATGACAGCCAGAGTGTCATTCATCTTGCAAAGAACTCAACATTCCATTCCAGGACTAAACATATACAGCTCAAGTACCATTTCATACGCTTTGTTCTAGAAGATGAAATGTTGAAGTTGGAAAAGATACATACTAGCCAGAATCCTGCAGACATGTTCACAAAGGTGGTGACCATAGAGAAACTGAGTTCTTGCTTGGTTTCAGTTGGCCTTCTAGCATGAAGTTGAAGATGAGAAATTTGCTAAGTCCAAGTCCAACAAGTACAATAGTAGTGGAGTTGCTGTGATGAGTCTCCAAGTGGGAGATTGTTGGTTGTGGAGCCTAATCTTCTAGATTCAGAGATGTTATTCAGTTGTGTTTGTACCCCAGGCTTACTGTACACTCGTTCCCCCACTTTGGGGTTTTTGGGGTTGTTTTCGCCGACAGTTTACGGGCCCATGGTTTTGGATAACCCGTGGTATTTTTCCATTGTATTTCCCCTACAAAAAAAAGACATTGTAACATGGCTAAGGTTGATGTTTTATGTAATGTCCCCATTCCAATAATTGCACAGTAAGACAATCCCATCAATCCTACTAGTTTCCTAGGTTGGATAGGCACATTTGGAATTGCAATAAGGAAGTTAATAAATGATGTTTAGACATTAGAAAGGTTCAAGTATTTAATAAATAAGTTGAATAAAGAAATTCAAGAGAAATTCTAGGTGGCAAGTGGTTTTGAAGACATATGGAGGATGTGGGACCCCACTAGCTTGATTTTTCAAGGACACATGGCATCTCTCCCTTGCCAATTCGAATTCATGAGAAGGTGAACATTCTTGGGTGAGTTGATAAGTCATACACATGGAATTGATCATATTAGGTCGAATTGGGATGGATTGGTAACCTCCATGGAAGAGGAAGAGTCAAATTGGAAGCTTGTGGACACTTGGGCTAGATTCCCTATCCCCTATAACAATAATGATGGAGCATATATGACGTCTATGACAAATTGCAGATCTAACCTTTGACATCTAACCATTATGACATGTCAGCCCCAAAACTAGGCTACAAGAGGGCGCTCATGGGATTTGGAGAAGCCAAAGAGACCCCCACTCGAATTGGTGGAAGGTGGAAGGTTAGGAAAGGTGATATACATGGCAAATATTCATCCCTTACCCTAATTCAAATTGGGTTGATTTTATGGATGGATTGGGAACCTTAGAAGGCTAAGGATGTTTATAAAATACAGGGATAAACCAAGAGAAGGGCTTTTGATCATTTGAGAAAAATTGCATTTGTGAAGAGAGAGCTAGTAGATGACTAGTTTCTTGCCTTAGCCAATTTCGAGGGTGAAATATTCCCATCCAAGTTGGTGTTTGGAGAGTCCACTCGAGTTTTTCATGGAGCTTTAATGGAGTTTGTATTTGAAGGTATCAGGTATAGGGAAGCTCGTGGTTTTGTTTAATGCAGCACTTTCTCTCAACCATTTCCAATTTTGAAGGCATATTCTTGCTCCTTGAGAGAGGGAGTTTTTGGTGAGATATTTTACTCCTTGGGAGATATTCTGATGTTGTATTTCTGATTGTAATAAGATTAATATACTATTTTCTTCATCTTCAGAAAGTTTCAGGTCAAAATACATTGATGTATGATATTGTAATGCTGATTATTTCGAATGAAATAATGTTTCTCTGATATATTTATGATGAATGGACAGCCATTAATGATTATTACAAGTTTCATGTTCAGAACTTAAGCATTTGAAGTGATTTTACTCAGTTTATTGGCATTAGGAAGAGATTTGGTGCCATTTCCCCAATGGTCGAATTAGTGGTTTTTGATACTGTTGAGGAGGAGGTTAGAACAGAACCAATAATTGATTAATGGTGCATATGAGACCTTATTAATGTCCCTCAGACATCCCATACCTTTGTTCTGAATTTCGAATGGGTTTGGTGGAATTTGGGAAGCCAATTTCAGTCATTACCTTGGGGGGATTTGCTTCACAAATTACTAGTAAAATCACATACTTGGTCCAGAATATTAAACAAGTTTGCAGAAGTCTTTAGGTGGCCATATATCATCCCTGAACATCATATTCAAGTCCTAATATAAGTAACATATCTTCTCAAAATATTTGGGATCATTTGGGGAAAATTGGGGACCTATGCATCAAAACTAGTCAAAGGTTGAAATTGGGGAAAAAGTGAAAAATTGGGCATTTTTATAAAAAGTTTAAAAAGGGACATTACAAGTGGTATCAAAGCATGTTCTTGGAGCCTGATGGTCTTAAAAAGAAGTCAAAATAATAAACCACCACCCTTTGAACCAGTAGTTGAAGAGGTTTTTGTCGAAGAAGAGGTAGTAGAAGAAAAAGAGTCTTTTGTTAAAACCATGGGTAGAGAGGAGGATGAAAACTTAAGACATAAAGAGGAACTTGTTGCAGCCTTAAAACCATGTTTTGATGAACTTTCCATGGGAATGAAAGACATGAGTAGACAGTTGATGAAAGGATTGGAATTGTTGGGTAGCCAACTTGCAAGCAAAGGGATGGTAGGAGATAACAATGGTTCACACTCAGGAGAAAAGAAGAACATGGGTGAGCATATTTTCTCAAGTGCAGGACCTCATAATAGACCTGATGAATTTCAAAGCACGCAAAGGCATACTGCACCTAAATTTCTCATACCCAAAGAAGAGCCAGATATTCAGGTGGATTTTAGTAAACTAGCAATCGAATGGAATGAGTTGAGTGAAGATAGTAAAAGAGGTTTACCATTTAGTCAATACATTGATGTTGTACACAAAATGAAAAGGAAGGAGGACAATAGGAGTCCATTCCAAAATAAAGAATTAAATAGTGCTATTAGTAAAATGTCACTTCCTACTTTTGACGGTTCCTCTCAAAATTCTGCTAACACTTGGGTGCAAAAATTAGATGTGTATTTTCAGTTGAATCCTATGTTGGAAGAGGATGCATTAAAGATGGCCATTTTGCACTTGGAAGGAGATGCCAATGAATGGTGGTTCCATGGCCTGAAAATCTTGGGTCATGATCAGGTTAAAACATGTGGAGAATTTGTTGACAGGGTACTAGAGAGATTTGAACAAAAAGATCCAGAATTACCTTTCAAAGAACTAGGTCAATTGAAGCAAACTGGGACCCCTACTGAATATATGTTGGAATTTCAAAAATTATTAATCAAGGTGGATGATGTATCTATGGGAAAGTTGGTATTTCTGTTTACTGAAGGTTTGGTTGAACCCTTAAAAGGTTTGGTCGAATCCCAGAAGCCAACTACATTAAAAGATGTAATGAGCTTGACTAGGGATCTCCAAAATGTGCTTCCTAGAACGAGATTTTCTCCCAAGCATGACTTCGGAATTGAAAAGAAACCTTGGAAAAGAGATGCATTTAATAAGCAGCCATGGAAAGAACATGAATATGGAAAGGATAAGAAAGAGTAACTAAGCAGGGAAGAGCTCATAAGGAAGAAATTGTGTTACTCATGCTTCCAACCGTGGGCACCAGGACATACATGTGCTAAGGGAAAGGACCAATTAATTGAAGTATTTTGTGATGATGGATATGAAGGGGGCATGGAGGAATAAGGACATACGTCAGCCCAAGAAGAGGGATATACTACAACAGAAGAATGGAAACAAGAGGTGAAGCATCCCTCACCCACCAAAGTAAGAATGGCAGTACTTTCAGCAGTACCTCGATATCACACTATTCGATGCAAGGGTGTGGTACTAGGACAAAGAACTTCAGTTTTGGTAGATGGAGGATCCACACGAAACTTCATTGATGAAGACATGGTGGAGAGGAGGAAGATACCTATTGAACCATTTGATGGCTTCACAGTTGTTATTCCCGATCACAACACAATGGAGTGCAAAACATGGATTCCACAACTGCAAGTCACCGTAGGTAACTATACTTTTGTTGATAGTTTTTATGTGGTTGATGTTGCTAATACTAATGTGGTTTTGGGAGTGCAATGGTTGTATTCAATAGGAGAGAATACAGTAAATTATCAAATTCCTGAAATGAAATTCCAATATTCAAAAGGAGTACTAAGGGTTGTGAGAGGGAAACACACCTATCCGAATCAGGTAGTTTCTTCCCACAGCATGAAGCACCGGAATATAAAGTTTTTGGGAGAAATTCCTCATAAAAGGCCACCTGATAGAGGAGGAACAAGTTTTCAACATGGTAAATTGAGATTGTTTGAGGGAAAGCAATCTTGGGTGGGGAGGATTGTAATGTCGCCATTCCAATAATTGCATAGTAAGACAATCCCATCAATCCTACTAGTTTCCTAGGCTGGATGGGCACATTTAGAATTGAAATAATGAAGCTAATAAATGATGTTTAGACATTAGAAGGGTTCAAGTATTTAATAAATAAGTTGAATAAAGAAATTCAAGAGAAATTCTAGGTGGCAAGTGGTTTTGAAGACATATGGAGGATGTGGGACCCACACTAGCTTGATTTTTCAAGGACACATGGCATCTCTCCCTTGCCAATTCGAATTCATGAAAAGGTGAACATTATTGGGTGAGTTGGTAAGTCATACACATGGAATTGAGCATCTTAGGTCGAATTGGGATGGATTGGTAACCTCCGTGGAAGAGGAAGAGTCAAATTGGAAGCTTGTGGACACTTGGGCTAGATTCCCTAGCCCCTATGACAACAATGATGGAGCATCTATGACATCTATGAAAAATTGCAGATCTGACATATGACATCTGACCATTATGAAATGTCATCCCCAAAAATAGGCTCCAAGAGGGTGTTCATGGGATTTGGAGAAGCCAAAGAGACCCCCACTCGAATTGGTGGAAGGTGGAAGGCTAGGAAAGGTGAGACACATGGCAAATCTTCATCCCTTACCCTAATTCCAATTGGATTGAGTTTATGGATGGATTGGGAACCTTAGAAGGCTAAGGATGTTTATAAAATACAGGGATAAACCAAGAGAAGGGCTTTTGATCATTTGAGAAAAATTGCATTTGTGAAGAGAGGGCTAGTGGATGACTAGTTTCTTGCCTTAACCAATTTCGAGGGTGAAATATTCCCATCCAAGTTGGTGTTTGGAGAGCCCACTCAAGTCTTTCATGGATATTTAATGGATTTTGTATTTGCAGGTATCAGTTATAGGGTAGCTTGTGGTTTTGTTTAGTGCAGCACTTTCTCTCAAGCATTTCCATTTTTGAAGGCATATTCTTGCTCCTTGAGGGAGGGCGTTTTTGGTGAGCTATTGTAGTCCTTGGGAGAGCTTCTCATGATGTATTTATGATTTTAATAAGATTAATATACTCTGTTCTTAATCTTCATAAAGTTTCAGGTCGAAATACCAAGTGGTTGTATATAAAAATGATGATTAATGAGCAAACAATGACCATTTCCCCACTACATTGATGTATGCTATTGTAATGCTGATGATTTCGAATGAAAGAATGTTTCTCTAACACATTCATGATGAATGGACATCCATTAATTAGTATTACAAGTTTCATGTTCAGCGCTTAAGCATTTGAAGTCATTTTACTCAGTTTATTTGCATTTGGAAGAGATTTGGTGCCATTCCTCCAAGGGTCGAATTAGTGGTTTTTGCTACTGTTGGGGAGGAGGTTAGAATATACCTAATAATTGATTAATGGTTCATATGAGACCTTATTAATATCTCTCATACATCCCCTACTTATTTTCTAAATTTCGAATGGGTTTGGAGGCATTTGGGAAGCCAATTTCAATCATTACCCTGGGGGGATTTGCTTCACAAATTACTAGTAAAATCACATACTTGGTACAGAATCTTAAACAAGTTTGTAGAAGTATTTTGGTGGACATATATCATACCTGAACATCATATTCAATTTCCAATATCAGGCACATACCTTTACAGAATATTTGGGAGCATTTGGGTTAATTTGGAGACCTTGACATCAAAACTAGTTAATGGTCGAAATTGGGGGAAAAGTGGGAAATTGGGAATTTGAATAAAATTTTAAAAAAGGGTCATTACATATTAGGTATTATGCATTGTAAATATCTATGAGATCATAAAGAGAGACTATGAGAGAGTGTGAAGAAGAAGTGTAGTGGATGTGCTGCAGGTTGTATCCCTTCATTTGCTAGATGATCTAATAATAAGGACTGGCAATTTCAGTGTGGACGTAGCCCATCTTGGGTGAACCACGATATATTGGTGTCTCTATTGTAATGTGTTTGTGTGATTATATTTGCATTTTCGTTTATTGTTATTTCTTTGCGATCCTGTTTTTATAACAAGGTTGACATTGTGAGAGAGATATTTTTTTGTGGTATTGTGACAGAAACAATGATTGTGTCATTGTAACGAACAGGGATTGTGATAGTGACAACAATACAATGATTGTGACAATGATAGATATAGGTACAACGACAATGATACAAGTACAAAGACATATATACAAGTATAGGTTGATGGAGACAGTTATACCATGGCAGTGGAATATTGTTCTTCTTAGTCATATCAGGGTGGCAAGATGAGGCAACACTAGTACAAAATGAGAGATAAATGGCCAGGGGACTAAGAACATTAGTCACCACAATTTTTTCAAGGGATGAATGACTAAAATTGAGCAATTTTAAGTGAGCCTACGAAAAATGACTAAGATAAACGACTAATTTAGTCATGGGATAAAATAAAAGACTAGATAACAAGTGAATAAAATAAAAATGACTAGATTAGTCACAAAAATACAAATATGACTAGCTTTAGTCATTTTTAGGTGTGGTACGCCAACAATGGAAAATTACAATTTTGACAATGAATTTGTACAATTTACTAAATTTTATCACTGTAGATGGATTCAAGGACCCTATTTTACGGGGTATCTGAATCGATCCACGGTGTTAAAATTTAGGAAATTCTAACATTGTATATGGATTCATGAGAGGCCCATTGTGTTACTCGACAATATTTTCTTCTTTCAAGACACCCGAGTTTAGAAAAGTTCATTTCTTTCCATGTTGGGGTTTTGGAAACTATAGGGGTCCCGCCATTATTTAACTGAAATTGCTAGGAAATCATGATCAAATCCAACCAATTTTCTCTCGAGAAAAATGTGTGAACTCATCATACCATAATATAGTTTCTGCAAATGATGTTATCATGGATGCAGTTAGCTTGAGATAAACTAGAGTGATTATCATGTTATGTGAACATTAGTCACATTCCCCATCCCCAATCATAGTGGATCAACTTCTCTTTTATCCTAATATTTTTAGTATTCCTAAGTTGACAAGGAATATTAAAATATTTGTTTCCACACCTGGAACATCCAAATATTCGTTTCTAGTGTATGTTTTGGTGATGGCTCACATAAAACAAATAACTAATTGATATTTAAATGTTTATAATGGATTTTAAGGTAATCATGCTATTATTTATTAAAATTTTTTTAATATGTAATTATGTATGTTTCTTAATCACTAAGTTTTCAATCCCATTGATCCTAGTTTTATCATTCATGGTGTGATTGAGGTTGGCCATGAGGACCATATACTATTTAAGTATGATATGATAAAATTATTCATTTTGATGTTTTAAATAAATGGTGTTTATGTTTGTAATTCATTTTAGAAGTTTATGTTTCCAACCATTTGTAACTTCTTGTACAAATGCATATATTGTTCGTGTATAGTTGTAGAGTGTCTGATGACCCCTTATTATTTGGACTATCATGTTTATGTGTGATTTCCATGTTAATCTAAAATAGAGAAGATTACTCTATATTTTAATGGTTATTCACTATTTTCATAATACAATAGTAATATTTAATTATAATAACAATAAAATTCCATTTTCATAATAAAATAATAATATTTTATAATGATAACAATAAAATAATGATAATAATAATAATAATAATAATAAGACGATTATTACCCAAAGAGAAATTTAAATACATTGAACAATGTCAAGTTGAATTTTTAAAGATATGAAGTTATATTTTTTATTTTCACATTAGATTTTTAAAGAGTTGACGATTTGAAATGATCTCATCTTTAATGGAGTACGAGTTGGACTCACTTTCTTCCAGGAACTTCTAGGCACAACCACTTTCAATGGATTTCCATCGCCAATGGAGTCCACCACCCAATGTCATATATTTAGAAAGAATCTTTGTGGTTTTCATGATCTCCTTTACTACATTCACAACACTTAAGAGGTCACTTCTACTATGCCAAAAGTACTTATTTGTTGGGTTCCATTTTTCCTTGCAATCATCACTACTCAACAAAGAAACCCATAAGGATTACATGAAGACACCAAAGTCGATAATGTTGGCACACTTTGTAAGTAGGTAGAATTGAAGAAAGAATTGGAAATTATGTATGATGGATAAGGAGGAAGTTTTGTAGTATATGGGTTTCTTCTGCAGCTAGTTGCATTCCATATTGTATTATATCATTACATAGTAGTCACATTTCATTTTTATACTTGGATTACAATAGATGGGCCATAACCAGAGGGTTCATGGTTCCAATGGAGGAAGGTCTAATTGTCCTTTTGCTAATGAACCTATGAAGTTTGTAAGGGTCATTTACGTGTTAATGTTTTGGTTGTATAAGGAAGGTAGATAATAAGTTTCCCTATTTAGAGTTATTTATTTATTTTCTTTTTATTTATAGGATGCTTAAGTAAACCAAAAACAAGAATGCAAAAGCTAGGTTTTCTCAAAAAGAAGTACGAAGAATGCTTGAAAAGGGGTTCTCATGAAGGTTGGGGAGGTTGAGAAGATCAAATTGTCGAATCACAAATGGAATGTCTGTTATTTTTTGGTACAATATAGGAAAAAATTCAGGACTGGACATGATTAATTCATTTCGCCCCATAATTCTTCAAAACCACTCTTACAGCCTAACATCTATCTTTGGGATTGAAGAATTGGGGAGTAGGTGTAAGAATCGATTAATTCACACCCTGGTTGTAGAATGACAACTGGAGCGGGATGAGATTACTTCGTTTCATTCCATAATTCTTCAAAACCGCTCTTACATCCTGACATCTATCTTCAATATTGACGAATTGGGCTATAGGTATAAGAATCGATGAATTCGCACCCTGGTTATAGAACAAAAACTAGAGCGCTTTCACATTGTTTGATGAATACTAGGGGTGGGTTTGCACCAAATTCACGGAAATTGCAAATGGTGCACTCCCACATGATAAAAAACAAATTTAAACATGATAACTTTGTTCATAACTATCTTATCAATATGTATGCAAAATGTGAAAATTTTATGGATGCACACCAAATGTTTGACAAAACGATTGAATGAAATCTTGTCTCCTGGACTTCCATGATTTTGGTATATGAGCAGCATGGCATGGGGAAGAATCCTTGGCATCATTTTGTCAAATGGTTAATGCTGGAATGGAGTCAAATGAGTTCATGTTAGGCAGTTCCATTGCTTCTTGTGCCAGTTGGTGGCTCTGGAACGTGAAAATAGGTACAAATGATGTATGGTAAATGTGACAAATTGGTCGATGCACACTAAGTGTCTAACAACATACCTAACAAAAACATGGTCTCATGGAATATAGTGATTGCAATATTTTTTCATCGTGGACATCGTGAGGAGGACTTATTGTTCTTCTGCTAAATGGAAGAGGAAGGTGGGAAGTCTATTCAATATACCTTTGCAAGTGTTCTTGTCACTTGTGGTATCATGAGAGCTTTAAAATATGGTAAGCAGGTTCACGCCCATGGCATATAATTTGGGTTTGAGTCCAACGTATTTATTGGAAATGCCCTTGTTACCATGTGTGCAAAATGTGGAAATATAGGGAGGGCAAAGTATTTGTGTGATAGGATGCCTAAACTAGATATTGTTGTCTCATGGAATGAAAATTAATTTATGGAATGCAAAGTGACAATCCATGCTTGCAACTCTATTGAACGAGGATAGAACCATTTATTTCTATTACGATTGATCAATTCCTTAAACCTTAAAAGGATTTTCTTAAGAAATTTCATGCTTCATTTTTTGTATTATTAATTTGGGAATTTTTTTATAGGTGAAAAGGATGGTGGTGAGAACGTATGAAAAACTAGTGGAGCTGGTGATGCAGTTATGGATGAGCTTTTTTCTGACCATCTTACCACCGATGTTTTTTGTAGTATTGAATTTTTAAATATTTTTTACAGTGCTTGATGAATATGTGGCTTTGTATTACCATATCTAGAATCTGATATGGTTTTAGAGGGAAAAGAGCCAACCTATAAAATATTCGGCAAATAGGTCATTTTTTTTCATAAAGCCCATATATATGACAACATTATTAATGTGACTTTCTGAGTTGATTTCGAAGATGAAAGTAAGGCCTAATATTTTCATATTGATTATGATTTATATGTTTATTTGTGGATCTTCTCATGTAATATTTCCTAGTATCATTGTCTCTCAGTATGCATTCAACCTCTTTTCACACAACTCACGAGTCTCCCCAAATGGTTAGAATAAGGAGTTGAAGTTAGTCAAGAGAACAATAAAATTTGGGTGAGTAACATCAACACTTGATATTGAAGGTGCTTACTATGTACATGAACATATGTTCAAATTTATTGACATATTTACTATTTTCCTATTAAAGTGAAAAAAATTCATAACACATCAGATTATTTATGATGAAACTATTGAAGGATGACCAAGATGTGAGAGTCACTGCCACTTGTGTACGAGTTCTAGTAATGAGGGAACATGTAGAGAGCATAAATTTTGAATTTGAGAAACCACTCAATGAGATAATATACTATCAGTATTTTATACTTAATGTTGTTTCTTGGAAAAGGCATCTAAGAAATATAGATGGTGATTATTTTGGGGTTTTTCCTTTTGTCGTTAAAATTCTTTAATATTACAAAATATAAAATATACAAAGGTTACAAGAAGGTTGGGTCTGCAGATTCTATCGGTTGCTTTCTTGTCTATATATAAGAGCATATTTACTAACAATTGATTACAAGGAGGTTTATTGACTTTAACTAATAAACCTCATACTCCTTGAGTTTTGACAACATACAAAAACTCAAAAGAGTTGTAAAATTGCCTTTATTGTGTTGACAAAGATGGATGGAAGGTGGCCAAACATGCTATCTTCTTCTTACATTTCCTTGTTGATTCTTTCATTTTCTTACATACATCGTAAACATAGTGTTGGAACTGGAGAAATTGGTAAACTTGGGTTGAGATTCAACCCTCTAGTTACCTCGATCTAGGCCATTGTTGGCACTTGAGAATCTTGAATCATTCTCACTAGGTTCGTTGTCCAACAGGAAACATAGAGTATCGCCATTGTTATCAAGTTCTTTTCAATTATTTCCATTGTTTCCTTCAGAAATTACTAGTCTGGTTGGTCAGGAGTTGGGCTTATGACCTTTAGACAAGAAAACCTCCTCTCTAAATCACCATCCTGGTATAATTTGATCTTATCCCCTGCCTTCCCAGTTCCCCCTTCACTCTTCCCAATCCACTCCCAATATCCTCAACACTTTCTCTCCACCTCTTTCCAATTACTTCACCCAATGCTAGGGATCTTGTAGTTTCACTAAAATCCTTCCACTAGTCAAATATAAACTCTCTTATGTATTTTGGTCCAGATATGGATTTCACTATGTACTATTTTAGTTATATGCACCTTTAATTTCATATGTTGTTAGATGGATGTATCATTGAATCAGTAAAATGGACAAGACATAAACATGAAAGAAACACAACACATGAGATCATGCACTATTAGTATAGTTAGTAGAGATTTCATTAGAGTTACCGATTACTCTTTATAGTGATCTAAATAATATATTACAAATGAAACTAGAATAATTGGATCTCCCCCTTAGGACAACCCTTATAGAAACCTGGAAGAAGATAAAGGAAAGGAGATAGAAGAAATGCAGTATGAGAAGAGAGGGATAGAAGCAGTACTAGACTTGTGAAATAATTCTTGATATTTGATCTGTATGTGTATGTCTTTCTACAATTAGTACCACCCCTTATGACACATGAAAATAGAGAAGAGTACTTTTATTGTTGAATTGAGATGGTAGTGAACAATTGGATCGAACTTTGGTTGGACAATTTGATCAAGAAGATAATTCCAGTGCCTTGTCTAGTGGGTAGTGGAGACATTCACTAGATATCCTTGGCTTCACTTGATAACTATAGATCAAAGGACATAGGCACATCCATAAATCAAGAAAAATATACCTACAATCAAATGGTTAGAGAAAACCCCAGATTTAAATAAACATAAAAAATTGTACGACAAAACATACCACACTATTGAACTTTCATGGGCATGCAATAGCAACCCAACTTGAGTAGGAAGTAGTTCCTAATTGCAAAAGGAATGAAACACTAGTAATGATAAGTTGTATCAGAATATCCTCCAAGACAAGCTAATCTTTGTTATTAATATTACCCAAAAACCATAATATAGAAGATCACCACACCATAAGAGAAGATATGGCATAAGAACTTGACTAAAATAGCATTACTCTCATGATCCAATTATGATCCCAAGAAATGAAGAGAGACTCCTTTTCTAGGCTAAGGCATTCTCTAGAAGATCCATGACCAAATCAAAAGGAAAATATGGTGACACCTCCCAAAGAGGGTCACCCCATCACAAAATAGAGTTCAAATACATGTTCAATATATCTGAGAGGATCGATCCAACAATATCATAAATGCTCACCCTTTAAAAAGTGTCAAAGTGGTATTTCCAAGTCAAACCATAGTCCGACAAACCAAAGATGGAATGGCACGATCCAACAACCACAATAAATGAATATAACTTCCCCAATAATGGAAAAAAACACCAACAAACCAAAGGAATATAATAAATGAGTCAAATTAATGCACAAAGGACATGATTTGGAGGCTAAACACTCCAAGGAACTCATCCACCTAGACCATTCATGCCACAAAAATTGTCCTCAAGGAAAAATAATAAATATAACACAATATAATAAGCTCCAAACCATAGTGCTCCTTCAATAATGACTAAAAATCCATGTAGATCAAGGAAAACGTATTCAAGTGCCTCAATGTTTCCAAGTATGCGAGATGCCACATAATAATCCTAGTCACCTTTTGGGGTGACTCACCAAGCTATAATTTCCATAAATAATTTCCCGCAATACTTAGGCATTTGTTTTAATTGAAAGTTAGGGATAGGCCCAATTAAATGCCAATAATTATAATATGCATATAAGCTCATTGAAGCAATGGTAAGTCAACACCAGAGGCTACTAATGCCACAACAAATCATCTGAAGACCTGCCAACTAAGCTTCCACACTACCCTGTTAGGTTTGACCCAAAGTCAAAATTTTGTCAAACTAATAAAAACCATGGAATTGAATATGGAAACGAGCTAAAACATAGATAACCTACTCAAAACCAACTTTCAACCCTGCAACCCCAACTCTGATCATTTCCTCGATAAATGTGCACTACCTAGGGAAGTTTGCACTACTGAAGAACCATACGAACCACATAGTGTAATATACCAATAGAAAGATGAGACTGAGAGGATGAAGATGAGACCGTCAAAACACTCATCTGAATAGATATGCAAAAATTCAAATGTGGACCTCCATATGAGAGTCAAACTGAGCAAGGTAGATGTAATAGATGATTATAAACTGAAGAATATACCATGTGATGATGTACATAAGATAACCACATATGATGAATTCTGAAATGAGTCCTTGTTATACCATTTTCACTAGGTCAATCCATGGTCAAGTTGGTCAAACCATGGTCAACCCACTAATATTTGTTGTGAAACTCTGAGAAAACATGAACATAAGGATAAACTACCAAAATATGCAAATGACAATGGGGAACACTTGCATATCCTCTATATAACTCATGTACAATATCCAAGATGCATTAGTGCAAAATAATATAAGGATAACTCATCATACAATGCTAATCAATTCAATATATAATCCTTTTACTTCATTTTCTACTCCTTAATGTGCACAAGGGCCTAATCCATGAATGCTTGATGTCATCATTAGCTAGAATACAAACTCTTCCTTTGGGGTAATTGATAAATGGACGAAGGGGATGGCTTGGCTAAGTGAATATGGAGGAAAAAGGTTAAGTGGATAGGGAAGGGAAACACTTGACTTGAAGGTTGACCATATTTGACCCAAGTAACTAGGAGTTGGAACCCACCACGAAAATTCACCATGAACCAACTAACAAAAGGGTATGTATATGAGAGGGGCATTCTAGGACATACCTTCACCCTAGGCCTAAGGAACCTCATTTCCTTCTATAACCTTTAATTTATTTGCTATGTTCTTCTTTATTTTTTCTCCTCATGGCTCATTTAACTTTTGCCATGATCTTCAAAAACTTACTAAGGGCAAGGGCTTCTGATATTAACTTGACTCTTCGGAAGGTATTCAAGGAGGCTTGATTTGACTTTTTGCCTCATCTTTTATTTTCTTCAAAGGGATATTTTTCCTTTGCCTTTGAATTTTCCTTTTCTTTCTTTTACTTGGGCATTTTATTTACATTTTTTCCTTTTTCACCTTTTTCTTTTACACTCGCTCCGTATTTCTCTTCGGAATTGCTTACCAACAAGTCTTAAAAACACTATTTACATAACATTTATTTCTTTTTAAGGCTTCTAGAAGGTCACCTTCTACCATGGGATTCAGGGATAAAGAATTGCTATTGATGGATCTTCCAAACTATTAATGGTTGGAATGTACTGTTACATACTCTTTCTTGATCTATGGCTTCACCAAAGCAAAATAAACCCTCCAAAACATACAAGGAAACAACATAAGCATGTCTACTACTTACCTTAGGGAACACAAAGGGAGTCATAAATTCTATTCCAAACAAGATTTAAGCTAGTGAAAGGGAGAAGGATGAGGGATAAATGGAGGCTAAGTGTTAACATGGGATGAAGATAGGCTATCCAAGGAAATACTTCTTACTCTAGACCAACAATTTCACTAAGGGGGGTGGAAGAGGGCTAGGTGCACATCAAGACTATACTTCATTTTTATTGGCTTAGAAAATCACCTCTTAGCATTTTAGGTGTACTAGTCATCCATAAGCTTAAATGCTACACAAACACATCACATATCCATCATAACAAAGGAATATCATCATTTGCATGTACAATGTAGAGAAAGTGGCAAAGACTGGGGCATGTTGGAACAAGAGTGGATATAATCTAAAGCACTGAGACCTAGATAGACATGGATCACAGCCACTGGAGGAGGCCCACATATGCTCAAAATTATCATGGAAATTAATGCTATCAAATTTTGATAAAAGGAAGTTGCATCCCATACAACATGGGGTAAAACAACCATCACAACAAACTGCAAGTCATCCACATGTCAAATACCAGACTGAATAGGATGGAATACATGCCACATCAACTTCCTTAGGAAGTGTGAACTACCTTCAGAAACGTGGACAAATTTGATAGTCAATGTACACATGAAAAATAGATAAAATAGATATTAGATGTCGATTGCTTTGAGGAATGTTACTACCTTGTAGAATGTGTATTGTCTTGGGAAATGTGAAATTGAAGATCAAGCAACGTGTTATATATCAAATGAAATATCACAACAAGGAAATAAGTATGCATTGGTATATATACCTCAAATGGGGAAAAATCAAAGATAAGGGGGAGATCCAATTCTTCTAGATTAATTTTTAATATATTATTCAGATCACTATAAAGACTAACCACTAACCCTAAGGAAATCTCTACTAACTATACTAACAGTGCATGATCTCATGTGTTGTGTTTATTTCATGTTTATGTCTTGTCCATTTTATTGCTTTTATTAGATGGGTGACATGTTGTTAGATGGATGTGATGAACCTCTAGTAATTAATTAATGCAAATACACAAGATATCAGAAATAATAGAACTCAAAACCACTTTATATTGATCACGGGCCACTTCGAGGGGGCAACCTCCTTTGAGCAAGCTCAATACAATTAACTTCATGGTGCCTTCAATGACCTCAACACACACTTATATACTAAGTCTATGCCCAATACTATGGGTCAAAACCATGGGACATATAATACTACGAGACGACTTACAAAGCATATGCGTCCAATACTATGGGTCAATACTATGGGCTAATATAAACTATGGATCAACAAATACTACGGGACGACTTACAAAGCATATGCATCCAACAACAATATACTAACATAGTAAAGAGAAGGGTTGACACGGGTTCCTAGCATCCCCTCTCCCTTACTAAAAGCTTTGTCCTCAAAGATTTGGTTGGAGAAATTGCTGCAGAATCTAAAGGAGTGGCTCCCTAGTAGCATCCTCGGGTTGCATTTCGGGCCATTGACGCCTTTGGAGTGTCAAGGAGGATTGCTTGGAAGGCTATAGACGAAGAAGAACCCTATCAGCTGCGTGGAAAATGCACTAAGAACGGTGTTGATCGGCTTGTTGTTTTAGGCGAATTCTGGCCATGTAAAGATTGTCTTGTAGAATGAGAAGAATCTGATCGTGGTTGCGAAGAACCGAGTCAATTTCCTGAACTGGGGAGTTGGTAAGGGTGTATGGAAGAAGAACTGGCGGTGTCTGTCCATAGACTGCTTCATATGGTGTCCTTTGAGATGTGGTATTGCACCACCAGAGCGCTGCTAGGAAATCCATAGAAATAGTTGGCCAAAGCTGTGTAGGGATGGGAAAGGGTTTGAGCAATCCCGAAAGGAGTGTTGTTTCACCCTTGTTGACCTGGAAAGTATCACTGTCAGCCACCATCTAATGAATTGTTAGTTTCAGTCCCTACCAAAAGAAGGTACATTGTTCCCGGTCATACATTTTGAATAACCCAGAGTGCCCTGCTAATGAAGAAGCATGGAGTTCATAGAAGAGATAGCCTTGTTGAACATATTGCAACCAATTTGGAACAAGCGGAGAAAGAGCTGTAAGAGAAACGGGTTCATCAATTGTGCGAGAAGGAGCATCTGCCACCATATTGTCCTTACCCTTCTTGTAAGTGATCGCATAGGGATAATCCATTTCAGGTGTGTTGGGTAGGAGACCCATTGTTCCAGAAAATTTTCCAGACTCTGGAGATCAGTCTTGATGCAGAAATAATTCCCTAATAGGTATGTCTACCACTTCTGTACTGCATGCAAAATAGCCATCAGTTCCTGCTGAGAGGTAGATGTGATTAAATTCTTACCGGAAAGGCCTCTTGAAGGCAGCAAGCTCATTGTTTCAACAAAGACACCTGCATATCTATCCAAGGAAGTAGTGGAGACCGTTGATGGGTGCATCTGAATGGAATGGAGCTAAGCAATGGCACCATGTGAATTCTTCGTAAGGATTTTTTCCAGGCGATGTGAACTGATGATGCGGAGAGACCCTGGTTGTAAGCCCATTAATTTGTGTTGTGTCCCATTGACTAAAAACTGCATCCAAAGTTCTGCAAAATCCCATAAGATGGGACCAAGTGTGCATAACCATTGAGCACCCAAAACCACATCACATTCGCCTAAGGACAAGGAAAACATGTCAGAGCATAGGTTATAATCTTCCATAGAGATACACACATTGTGACACTTCCCCTTGTAAGGTAAGGTGCCCCTATTGGCAACCATGACTTCAAAGTTGGAGCAAGGATGGACAAAACAATCAGCTTGTTTGGCAATCCGAGGGTCAATGAAGTTATGAGTGCTACCAGAATCAATGAGTATGGTAAGAGGGAGCTTCTTGAAGTATCCCCTGACTCGCATTGTTTGTGGGGTGGTGACACCGGTTACAGCATGGAGAGAGATCTCGGGTGGGTTGTCCTGAGATGGGGTGTCAACAGGCGGGTGTTGAATGTCGACCTGATCATCTACTGTATATGGAGCTTCTTCATCAAGTTCCAAGGCAGGCAGAGAATCCACATCCAAGAGATAGAGAGTTTGTTGAACACATCTATGTCCCCGAGTGAATTTCTCATCACAATTATAACAAAGCCCTTTTTCTCGACGTGCCTGCATCTCTATTTCAGACAAATGCTTGATAGGAGTTGGTTTAGGAGCAGGCGTGATGGGAGGTCATTGGGAACCCATATTTTTGAAGGGAACAAAGGTGGGTTTGGAGCATTGTTGAGTTGCGATCTTGTCCTCTGCCAACTTAGCCAACCCTAGGACTTCCATCATTGTGTTGGGATAGAACATTTTAACCTCTGACCGGATTTCATCCTTAAGACCACTGATAAAACAACTCCTGTAAAATTCATCAGACAATCCTTCTGTGTGATTGGCGAGTTTCTCAAATTCTGTCTGATACTCTCTCACTGTGCCAGTTTGGTGAAGTTTAGTGAGTGCTCCTGTGAAGTCGTCAAAAGCACTAGGACCAAATCGTGGCAAAAGGAGTTGGAAAAAATATGTCCAGTTTGGCTCGGGATGAACTTTGATGTACCAATGGTACCATTGAAGGGCTTCTTGTTCCAAATGAAAGGATGCAAGTGGAACTTTCTGGACATCAAAAGTATTATGCAGACTGAAATATTGTTCTACTAGATATATCCATCCAGTCGGATCCATACCATTGAAGCGAGGAAAATCAAGCTTCGGCACGCGAAAATTGCTGGAAGAAGAGAACCCGGTGGCTGCAAAAGATTCTGGCTATCGGTTATTGTTCATGGCTGAATGCTGAAGATGGAGGTTGAGAAATTTTTCATCCAGATCTTGGAGTTTGGTTTGGATGGCTGCAAGTGCTTCCTCCATAGTTTTTGCTCCTGCGCGGGTGACAACCAAAACCAAGAGTTTTTTTTTTTGGAAATTGATAGAAAAACACAAACAAAAGCTTATTTAGTAAAGGAAGATTTGGATTTGGGAAAAACTCGGATGGGTAATTGGGGTTTGACTAGGTTTTGGACACTTTCTGATGGACACGGAAGCAAAAAATGGGGATTTTAGAAGTGGGGTGAAAGAATGAGAAAATTTGGTAGAGAGGGACACAGAAGCAGAATTAGGAAAGGAACACAGTGGCAAAATTTGAAGGCGTTTGGGTGAAAATTGAAGGAGTTATGGCAAACACTAAAAATAGACAAATGTGGGATTTCTGGTCTTGGGAAGTGGAATTTGGGATAGGGTCTTCAGGAATGAAATATGTAGAATGGGATTGCAAGGATGTCAGTAAATTTTCGAGGAAAACAGAGTTGAAACAAGGGAGGGATTTTTTATTATTTTTTTTAATTTTTTTTAGAAATGGATCGACAACAGCAGCGCGAAAGGGATCCACAACAGATGGATCTGCAATGGCGTGGAAGGGATCGAAAACGGATGGATCTAAAATGGTGACTGGATCTGGAACGACTTTTAGAATGGATCTGAAACGGTTGGATCTAGAGCGGAAGTGATCGGCAACAGTTCAGCTGAAAATAAATATGGACCCCAGGTATGTGTGGCTTCCTAACAGTTCAGGGGTTTCACTCGGCCACCAATGTTGTCTGACGGCTTGTGTATTGGAGTATTACCCCTCACTCCACGGCTCGGGTAAAACTAATAACCACTTTGCCACAAATGACAGCTCTTGGTTTACCTCACGGGTGGGAACTAGTCAATCAGGTAGGGATCGTTGCCCTTTTCGCTAACAGGTCCTCTCAATGGGCTAGCTACTTTGGGGTTCCTGTTGTACTCCTCACAATGAGTTTTAGGGCTTATTCCCAAGTACTTCCCACAGTTAAGCTCATAGGGATTATTCCCAAATCTGAACCTGCAACAGATGCGAAAAAAAATTTGGCAGAAATTTCACCCAACGAGCCCAAGAAAGTGCTCTGATACCAGATGTGATGAACCTGTAATAATTAATTAGTGCAAATACACAAGATATCAGAAATAATAGAACTCAAAATCACTTTTATATTGATCACGGGCCACTTCGAGGGGGCAACCTCCTTTGAGCAAGCTCACTACAATTAACCTCACGGTGCCTTCAATGACCTCAACACACACTTATATACTAAGTCTGTGCCCAATACTATGGGCTAATATAAACTATGGATCAACAAATACTACGGGATGACTTACAAAGCGTATGCGTCCAACAACAATATACTAACATAGTAAAGAGAAGGGTTGACATGGGTTCCTAGCAATGAATGCATCATCGAAACAATTTCCATTCACATATCAATTGGATAGACTAGTTGTTCAGTTTCTCATTTCCTTCGATACTTTAGGTGCGTGAGAATTGACCCATTTAAAAACAGATTTATGCCATCTTTGGTTATGCACAACAAAGATTTTCCTTATTTGGTCTAGCATATGTAATTGTAATTGACGTCAGCTAATTATTCAGTTTATGGTTTTCTTTGAAACTTTGGGTGTATGAGTGCAATAGCATGATCAAAATCTCGAATAGATGGAAGACCTTTTGGAATATATTCAAATACCTTGGAATGCTTATTAATCACCTTTTGGAGATATGGGGAGATAGGGGACTTAGATTTTTGCACATCTAATGAGCATAATTGTGCAATTACACCTTGATGTCCCTTTTTTATCAATTTTGTCGTACCATTATAGCTTATCACCTTACTTGGTTTCCATGTGATACCATTTAACTTAGATTCTTTTAATTCCCATAAAAATTTCATGAAAAGCTTATGAAAATTAAAAGCCACTGTTCCCAATGTTTGTAACCATTGAACTCGTAAGACAACATCAAAAACCCCCATTGAAATAACAATCATTGGACTATTCAATAAATATTCTCCCATAGTGAGATTGATATTATGGCATTTTACTGAGCAATTTATAGTTCCTCCATCTGCAATCATTACTTAAAACTCTGGTGCTGGATATACAAAGCAATTGAGAACCTTGGCCAATTTACAGTGAATGAAATTATGAGTACTACCAGAATCAATCAACACCATTACCTTTTTATTTTTTATATATCCTTCGATCTTGAGAGTTTGAGGAGTGCTAATTCCAACCAATGCATTACATGATATGGTGGGAGTAATCTCTTTGGAAGTAGTATCCTCTATTCTTCATCTTGAGAAATTTCTTGTTCATTTGGGTCTTCTTGTTCATTTTCTTTCTCTACTTCACAATCTATGTAAAATAGTTTCTTCTTAGTGCACTTGTGGCCCAGGCTTATTGTATTTGCTATCACAACTATAACAAATCCATTTTGCTCTTTTTCCCTCTAGTTGTTGTGGTGTCAACCTTGTAGTTTGTGGATGAGTAGAGACCACACTTCCTTCTTTATAGTTGTATGTGGTAAAATTCCTTGTTTCCATAATTTTGTTTTCAACTTTTCTTGCCACCCTGAATGTATGCTCCAAGGATTTAGGTTCCCACAGACGAACCTCATGTTGAATTTTATCTCGTAAAGTTCCTATGAAGAGCTCAGTTAGATGCTCTTATGGAATATCTGTGACCTTGATATTCAATCTTTGGAAAATCTCAATGTGCTCCCCAACTAAACCCTTTTGTTTGAGATCTATCAGTTGGCTAAAGAAGCTATTGCACTTGGTGTCCTCATAATGTGTTATCAATTCCTTCATAAAATTTATCCAAGTGACAAGTGGTTTACGAGAGAAAAGCCATCTATACCACACAAACTGATTAGGTTCTAAATATAAAGATGCAATGCATAACTTTTGTGTGGATTGCACCTCTTGTAGATCAAAGAACTGCTCCATCTGTAGTATCCATGTGACTCAATCTATGCCATCAAAATTCCTCATATCAATCTTTGGGATGTAGCTGGTTTTTTACCCCATGTTGGAGTCCCTAAAGTCATGATGTATGTTTCTTTTTTTTTCATCATGAATTTCATGGGAGGGCTTCTCACTTCTAGGAAGCCCTTCTTGCAACAACTTTGACAAATCTTCTTTCAAAAATTCCATATCCCCCCTTCAGACCCTTCAAATCATCTATGCCCTTTTTCAAATCATGCATTTTCACTTCCATTTCATTCTTGGTTTGACCTAGGATTGATATTAGTGCATCTTTTGTCACAATTTTCTCTTGTAAATCAGATATGTCCTTGCAAATTTCTTCGCATTCACCATAATTCCATGTAGAACAATCTAGAGGATTATTTGGTATAGGGGTTTTGCTTTTAGGAGGCATTTAGAACAATATAGAGAGGTATCACACCCTAGGGTTTACCACAGTTAGATCCTTCTACTCAAGTTAGTTAAATTTAAAATGGCGTACCTTTTTCAATATTGGTTGGAAGATTGTTTTAGGGATGATCTAAAACTGAGGTAAATTCAAATTTTGACTCCTCTAGGTCTGAATCTTTGGCCTTTTGTAGCCTTATGTGTCCTATTTATGATGTCATGGATCTGACCTAATTTTGTTGTGCCAATAGAAAGTTATTTCAAATCTCCCAACACTTATTATTTTTGCCCTTTAAGAAGATCGAACTTGTATGGACTGCCACGTGTCCAATATTTTGGATCCCAGTCTAAAACTTATACCACAAATAATGTGGTCTGTACTCTTTCTCATGAAACTAGTCTCACTAAATTTGGATTTCGCATGGCCCTGATATGACCTTTTTCCCTAGAACACCTATTTTACACTAGTTTTTGGACTAATCAAAAACCCTAAATTCTGAGGCCAATATATCTAAGCCCGTGATGTCTCAGGACCTGAATTCCAGACCATATATAGCTCAGCCTGTGTTTGAGATGTTTTTTAAATCTGGATATCCAAGTCCTTCTAGAAAAAACTTATAGCGAAAATGACAAGATGACTCGTTTTGAAGAAGTCAGTGCTGAGGAAATAGATCTGATACCAAATGTTATGCAACCAAGTCCTAGATATAGCATAAAAATGGCATAAATATACCAAAAGAAATTAATCAACAACTTAATAATGAATAACTGAGATGAATAAAAATCCACTTCGAGGGAGGAACCTCGTTACACAATGTACATAAGACAAGACAACATACAATGATGACTAAAATGTAAAGGTCTCCTTCCTATATATAGGAAACAAAGGGGTACAATAACAACTAATAAACCCAAGCCGACATCAATAATATGTAATGCACCATAATAAAGGGGGTAATGTGCCACTACAGAGGAGGTAATGTGCCAATATTTAGGGCTTAACAATTCAATCCTTGCTTTCTAGTTCTATTGTGCATGGTGGTGATCCATCTCGGGGGTGGAGTTGAGCTTGTGGTGTTTCTGTCTTCTCCTATGGTTTGGAGGAACTAATTCTCCGAGTACTTTTTCCCCATTATTGCAAGTAAGTGTATTTTGGTTGTTTAGATGGATCATTTTAATGGTGGAAATTATTATTATAACTGTTTTTCATTGAGCTATGGCAGAATAAGTGTATTTTGGTTGTTTAGATGGATCATTTTAATGGTGGAAATTATTATTATAACTGTTTTTCATTGAGCTATGGCAGAATTGTTCAGGCTTTTATTTATTTGTTAATGATATTATAATAGAACATTGAGTATGCTTCTATATTTTATTATGGATGGATGTTTTACTGTTTGAGTTTACATTCCTGTTGTGTAGTGTATATCTTATACGCTGTTTTGAATTATTAAAAATTGTAGATGGCTGGATCACTTGGGCAACAACTATTTGGGTTGTAATAAAGGGATTGATTTATTGTTTAATTCAATTAGCATGTTGTATAGGACAGTTTCACAGAATCATGATATGAATACTAGTTTATAGGATAGAGTTCGGGTTTTGTTAGAAAATTGCAGAATACAATAAAATTCATATATCAATAGGCTAGATGCAGTGTCGCCTATATACTTAGTTAAATATTGAACTCGTTGAATATAGGAGTCCAATTCATATTGTGCAAAAAGGGATCTTTGTAATAACTCTCTTCATTTAACACAGGTATACATATTAATAGAACGATCAGAGTAGAACTTTGTTCAAAACATTAAAAATAAAAAATAAAATGTTGAATTTATGGGAGGATTTATGTTAGTAGGATTTGGACCTTGTCGACACCATACAAATCAATGTATTAAGGAATGTCGATTAAATGTTATTGTCTTAAAGTTTATAAAATATTTTAGGTTGACGCTTTTTCGTGTAAGCATGAAATTCGATGGTTATTATCAATCTGTTATGGCAAATGATGTGGAGAATGAACATCATCCTACGAAAACTGATCAAATCTCTGCCTTATGGTAGATTTAGTGGGATCAGTTTGGCAAGAGGAATAACTGCACTGATAGTGTATGTCGATGAAATAATTCTTGTTTAAAAGATATAGGTTGGCTAAGCTTAAACTCTGTGATATTTTGGGATAATCATAATATTTGGGCGTCGGAAGACCATTGGGTAACTGTTTAAAATCTTTTCTAAGATACTGTAAAATATTTGGGGGTTCTCGATGATACCGAGATTAACCAAAACAAATCATGTATTGTGTTGTAAATACTTAAATTGGTAGAATGAGGGGTTAAACATTTTCACTCTGAGCTATAATATAATAATAATAATACCTGTGAATTTTACCTCAAACACCTTCGGCGTAAGGATGGGAGTGGTTGCGTTTTAGTGAAACTATGATGAGAGACTCAATGGGAATCGCCAGTCAATAATCAGAACTTTTGATAACCTGTATTTTATGAACCCGAATTCTTTTAGATATTTAGTGGTTTCCAAAATCAATAGTTCCGAGCATGGTTGGATTAAGAATTGATATGGTAAATATTGCATCAATTAAGTTTTGATCTACGTAGAACTGTTAACTCTAAGTGCAATAATTAATTCAACAAACAAGGAAACATGTTAGTTGTGTGCTTTATATGTAGATGATTTAATATTTACTAGTGATTTTGGTATAGAAAATTATCTATGCAGAACTGTTAACTCTAAGTGCGATAATTAATTCAACAAACAAGGTAACATGTTAGTTGTGTGTTTATATGTTGATGATTTAATATTTACTAGTGATTTTGGTATAGAAAATTTTAAATCAGTCATGGAGAATGAATTTGAAATGATTGATTTGGGGTTTATGAAATATTTTATGGGCATTGAAGTCCATCAATCCAAAGATGGTATATTTATTTCTCCATCCAAATATGCAAATGAAATCTTGAAAAGATCCAATATGGTAAAGTGTAAATCTTCCCCAACACCAGTAATAACAGGACTGAAATTAAGCAAAGAGGGTGATGGATCAAATGATGATCGTACGTCGTTCAAAAGGATGGTTGGAAGCCTTATCTATCTTACAACGACAAGACTTAATATAACATATGGAGTAAATCTGATGTCAAGGTTCATGGAGTCTCCAAAAGACACACGCTAGAAAACAAGTAAAAGAATTTTGATGTATGTAAGTGGCACAAAATTCTGTACTCAAATTCAAAAGACTTTAGACTTGTTGGATACATTGATAGTGATTGCGCAAGAAGCATGGATGATAGGAAAAGCACCTCTGGGTATACATTTCATTTTGGTATAGGAGTAGTATCATGGGCATCAAAGAAACAACCCATTGTAACTCTATCATCAACAAAAGATGAGTATGTCACAGCTACAAGCACTGTATAGCAAGCTATTTTGATGCACATAAAGTTAAAGGATGTGTCACGGCGTGAGGAAAACCCCACAACAATTTACTGCGACAACAATTCAGCCATTTCACTCTTAAAGAACCATGTGTATCATAAAAGAACTAAGCATATTGACACCAGGTATCATTTCATCAGAGAGTTGGTAAATAACAAAGAAGTTTTCTTAGAGCTTTGCAGGTCTGAAAATCAGCTGGTAGACATATTTACAAAACTATCGGCAAGGGAAAACTTCCAGTATTTGCGCAGTTGTTTAGGAGTTGTTAATTATGCAAATGACTGATATTTTCATAGTCAATTCCAGCTCTGAAATGTTTTTGATCATTTTTTTTTAATGATCCCCTTTGCTCATAATTAAAGGGGAGCATTGGAAATATTAATTATGAGCTGATTGCATATCTAGTATGCATTGTCTAAGTCAGTCATTTTGGAAATATTAATTAATTTATTTTTTAATTAATTATTATCACACAATTACCACTAATATCACGACGTGAAGGGATTGGACTAAGCTAAAAGATCATTACACCAGACTAATCTCTTTGGCATAACATTCCAACATTGAAATTGTAAGTGAGTGGACAGCTTTCCCTGCCAAAATTCCAATACTGAAACTGCACGAGAATATATATATATATATATACCAGACATTGGATCACAACACAATACAAATTATTGGCAACCATCTAACCAAACACTGCAAAATTAATAAGCTATGGCCGCAAATGTGATTATTGAACAAAATTACGTTCGCTCCCAACTAAAACTCTACATCACGCAGCCCCTGCGAGCAAAGATGTTTATACAAAGGAAAAAGAGTAATGATTTCTCTGTTATATTTATAAAACCTTTGAAATGATGGCGGTAATAAACAGCCTCACCAATCCGGTATTAAGTCCCTGGGACAGAATTTTCAGGGTAGCAGGTATTGCAGAAAGAATGAATGGTTTTGGCCATAGTTGTTCCCATCCTTTTTAACGAGTCCAGAATTTATGCGGCCATGGAAGCAAATATCTCCCTTTTTATGTTTCCCCGCTTCGGCTTCTTCATTCCTTGGGCTCTGCTAGTGCCAGAGACAGGCCCTGCCATGAGCACACAGTAAGAATTTCCCAATTATTTACTCTCCATTATCCCAATTCACACTGTAATTGCCTGATTTCGGAAAGCAGAAAGCAGAATTCAGATATAAAAGCATGATACTGATAATTGGGTCGATATGGGACCAAATTTATAGGCAGCGTAAAAGCTGAACCAGAGCAACTTTTGACAGTCTGAAAAAGGACTGCGAGTGCGAGATGTTTTTTTCTTTCAATAGTCTACTCTCTATAATTTAATTGATACAAGCGACATAATTGACAACTAATTAATTTAAGACCACTGAATACAACTCGATGACGTTGAATTCTTGGATGCATATCTTCATATATTCATTTGATCCTGGCATATCTTTCAATGTTTATTATAACTGCCAAGCTAATATTTTATACTGCATCCTGCAGTGTATGTTGTTATCGTTTGTAGGTCAAACGACTATGACATTAAATTAATTTTTATATACCTCTAAAAATTTTAAATACCCCTTTTTAATTATTTTATTTTATTGGTTTTTATATTGATGATTGTTATCTTGCTTTAGGGAATTTGTCAAGGAAAAAAATACATTTAAAACTAAAAGGTTTCAAAAAGAGTTGAGAATGCCCCCACGAAAATGACTAATCTGTATATTAAATTTAAGAAGGTTTCTATAAAGTGCATTTTCTATTAGTTTAGCAAGTTAGTTTGATTGTTTGGTGTTGTGAATGGCAAATTCTGAGATTGATGGTTTTCGGCTGGACTCAAAAAAGTAATTTTATATTTTAACTGCCAAGATAATATTTTATCTGCATCCTGGGAGTCTACCCTTTATAATTTAATTGATAAAAGCGACATAATTGACATCCAGTTAATTTAAGACAACGGAATACAACTCGATGACTTTGAATTCTTGGATGCATATATTCATTTTATACTGCATCCTGCAGTGTATGTTGTTATGTTTGTCGGTCAAACGACTGTGACTTTAAATTAATTTTTATATACGTGTAAAATTTTTAAAATTTTACATATCTTTTTAAAATTTATTGGTTATTATTTTGATTTGATGATTTTTATCTTGTTTTAGAGAATTTGTAGGAAAACAAATATATTTAAAACTAGAAAGTCTCAAAAAGGAGTTTAGAATGCCACGTGCATCCTGCAGTGTATGTTGTTATGTTTGTCGGTCTAACGACTGTGACTTTAAATTAATTTTTATATACGTGTAAAATTTTTAAAATTTTAAATATCTTTTTAAAATTTATTGGTTATTATTTTGATTTGATGATTTTTATCTTGTTTTAGAGAATTTGTAGGAAAACAAATATATTTAAAACTAGAAAGTCTCAAATAGGAGTTTAGAATGACACGTGCTGCAAGCTAAGGAGAACGAAAATGACTGCCGTGTAATTAAATGCAGTACTTGCCCCTTGGACATTACATTAGCATTTTTATTATTTTCAAGGGTTTGTTTGAATGTTTGGGGTTGTGAATTGTAAATTCTGAGATTGATTGTTTTTGTTGGGATTCTAAAAACAATATTGATATTTCTATTACATCCATAGGTGTATATATTTTAGAATTTAGAGTGGATTACTTTTATGTTTTTTTAGATTGAAGAAAGATGGTACAAGTGTACAATTTAGATTGATTTTATGGTAGTCATTCAAAATTATAAATAAACAATTATAAAAAAACATAATTGCTAGTTTATGTATGGATAACTAGGCGCAATTAAATAAGTATTCTATCAAGCACCGATACAGATCAAATCTCCCGAGGTGTAACACCTCCTTGAATAGCTCCTTGAGTGCAATACCTGAGCCACCTAATCTTAAGCTCTAAAGTCTCTAGTTTAAGTCTCATATTTACTTTTTACTTTGTATTATTCTTTTTTGTTTATGGCCGACATAATATTTATTAGTTTTTACTTTGTATTTATTTATTTTTGTTTACTTTGTATTATTTTATTACTCGACAAACACTTTAAAGTCTCATATTTACTTTTTACTTTGTATTAAAAGTAAAAAATAAAGTCTCTAGTTTAAGTCTCATATTTACTTTTTACTTTGTATTATTCTTTTTTGTTTATGACCGACATAATATTTACCACCTAATCCTAAGATAGTTTAAGTCTCATATTTACTTTTTACTTTGTATTATTATTTTTTGTTTATGGCCGACATAATATTTATTACTTTTTACTTTGTATTATTACAAACACTCGACACATGTTACAAGATCTCCCTCATACTGAGCTATAGAGTGCCTCTCAGCGCAACCACAATTCCAAGAAAGATAACCACCCATATTCATGAGATGCATCTTCAAAAACCATTGATAAGACTTTCGATGACATAGATCCCAAATTTTTGAACTTGAAATTAAACCGGCTACTCGTGAAAGGATGAAGAAGCAATGAAAAGCAATAATTAAGTCTTGAACTTATTATTGTAATCAAATCATTTGTATGCTTTGGGTTTGATAATGTCAAAGATACATGCTTTTGTATTTTCTTTAGAGGACAGAAATTGATAAGTGGTCATTACATTCAATTCAGATGTGACAAGGGAAGGTAGGAAAGAATGAGCTAGATGTTAATACATTTTGTTGTTGATGATGAAGATGATTGTTGTTGTAAAATTGTATTTTTATGTTCAAAAAGTTTTAGAAGAAGTGTTTATAGGTCTCCCTAGCTTTGACATGTTAGAAGGTTATGGAAGTTTGTGTTGTAGCAAAGATTATGAAATTGCGATTTAATGCGAGTGTATGCTAGGCACTCTAAGATAAAGTGACTTTCATCATCAATGCTCATAGTCTCATAGAGATGACAAATATTTTCCACCCACGGTGTTTTAGGAATTGTCCAATGTCCTCTTTCATTATGCAGCTCATGAGAGTTTGTTGGTATTTTGGCTATATTAATTTTCTTTTTCAAACTAGTTAAAATAGAGATATGTTTTTCATTTTCCAAATTAGGGTTAAGGACCTCTTTATAGTATCTTAATTTCTTTTAGCCTCTAAATCTTTCTCACCTAGCATTTTCTCTTTAAATTTAGGTGCAATAATACTTTTAATGTTATTGATATTTTGCAAAGTGGCATTTTTGTCAATCCCCCAAGGTTTAACCAAGCCATGGCATCTTTATACCCACCTCTCTTAAATGTAGGTGATATTGATTGGATTTTAAAATTAAATTTAGTAAACTTTTGATTTGTTAAATTATTTATCTTATACTTATACATCATATAATGATGCTCTCTTAATAGAATTGTAAGATTGTAATACATCACATTATAGATGCATCCATAAAATGTTGTAGTTTATAGTAAAAATAAAGAATTAACTACATAAAATAGTAGCAGGTAAAACACAACCTTTACATCTTATCCTCTCATGCTACTACCATACACCATACACCTTCTACGTGCGCTTAAGCTCGATTCGTTAGCTGCAATTACTTAAGTGATTGATAGAGAGAGATTTTTAAGGATTCCTTCAATTCCATAATGGGCCCTTCGATTCTTATTATTGTGGCCTTGCGCAAAGGATGGAAATTCATTCATTGAAATACCAAAACCACATGCCTATTTATGGTACTTTGTAATCAATCAATACCAAAACCATATGCTTTGACTTTATCTAGTACTTTGTGATCAATCATTGAAATACCAAAACCACATGGTTTGACTTTCTTGAAATACCAAAACCACATGCTTTGACTTTCTTTCGTACTTTGTAATCACGAAGCTGAAAGACGCATTGTACATGCATAAACTTGAGAGTAAAAAATGTTATCAAGAAGTTATCAAAGCATTGTTTCAAGTCTCTATGTTACAATGTCCCAAGATTCAAAAATGTCCAAAGATTGGTGCAGTAACTTTGCACATTAAGTATATGTTATGATTTGAGGCAAAAGTCGGAGAAAAGTATGACATAAAATAAACGTTCACCGGCATTTACTAGCTTCTGAAATTATAATTCGACATCAAGCATTTACTAGCTTCTAAAATTATAATTCGAAATCAAACATATGAGAGATGAAAGTATAATAAGTCATTTCATTTTTCAAATCATCAATAACTTCCATATTTTGTAATTTTTAAATGTGCTTTATAAAATTGACACAAATAAAATTGACACAAAAATGGCATTACATAGTAGGATTTGGAGATTTTTATGTCATAATAGTAAGAAATCATTATCTTCATCTAGATCTTCATCAATCCTCAAGGAAATCCTGGTTGCCAAAGTCATTTTGCAAGTTTTGTACAACATTGACTAATAATTATCTATATGGCCATAACCTATCAAATGCATAGGGAAATGTTTGCCCCCCATTCCTCGCACAAAGCAACAATGACCTTCATGAAGTATAAAACATAGCAACATATCTTTGATAGTTCTACTTTATCATACTATGGTTGAACCAAACCTTTGTTTTTACATTGCTTGCTAGAAAACATATGAGAACAAAGTGAAAGGACTGAAAGGACTTATGCTTTCAGTGTAGCGAGTGTCATGCAAATTATTGTGTGAATGTAAGAAAATTTCCACTTCATTTGTGGAAAACCACGAGTTACAATTAAGTGTTGAAAACACTAATTTCGCAAGGCCATTGAGGTTGAAGATATCCCTTACACATGTCATACAAAACTATTTTGAAAGATATTTTTTTGTCAAGTTTGGGGCAGCTAAACATTATTGCCCTTACTCCCCCCCCTCCACTCCTTCCAATGAATAAAGCTTTCATATATGGAATAAAACTAACATATATGGAGAAAAAAATTCTAAAGATAGGGTTTATTATGGCAATACTTTTTGGCTCAAGAAATTACATGGCCTAGTTTTCCAACCAACATTTGTCGCCATTTATTATATGTGATGCAACCATTTTTGTGAATACCATGAAGATGATGACTCAAGAATTCTTAAACTTTATATCTATAAATGATCTTGTGGGTCTATGTGAGAAGATTATTGGCAATACATTGGAGAAGGTTTTTGTATATGATAAAGAGTTAAATCAATAGAATGTTAGGGTTTCGAAATTGTTTCTTTTTAGAGTGTAAATAAATTTTCTCTTAATTCACTCTTAAACAAAATAAAAATCATGAACACATATCCATTATAGCACATCAAGAACATAATGGATCTTAACAAACTGGATTGTCAAGCTAAGACATTATATTTAGAAACTTCCTACCAAATTCTCATAAAGGGGGTTACTAACACCCATGCTTAGTATGTATTGTGTTGGTGCCATTCAAATGCTATCTAGATACTCATGTACTCATAGTTTCTTGGATTTATATGTTTATATTGATAATTGTGTAGGATGTAATATATTTATATCAACTAATTCCATTTAACTACCATCTTTTTTGTGTGTTCTAGGTATGGGGAAAAGAGGAAGATAATTATTTGTTTCATTCCCCCAATCCTCATAATGAAAGCATAATTCTCTCACAACTAGACCACTATAATATATTCTCGCTATCTACAATTAATGCTATATTTGGGTTAGGTTAATGGATTTTGTTTTCTGATTTTCACCTCAAATGCAGTAAATATTCAAGAAAAACCTATGCTTAAACCTTAACTGAAATCAAAGTAGTAACATCTGAAAAATTTCAAAAACAAATAAAAATATTTTAGAAGGGAGATGAAGTAGATATTGAATATATTTTATAAATAAGCTATAAATATTGCAATGAACTAATCACCTAAACTATAAGACATCAATGTCCAAGAAGGTGGAATGCACAGTTCTAGATTATTCTAGAGAAATTGAATACTTGTACATAAGCAATGAATTGAGTGTATATCGAATTCTGTGGACTTCGTTGAAATTTAAATTAGTGGGAAGAATGCTTTGAACATAATTGAAATGATCTTGCTTTGTTATAAATCTAAGGTTTTGTGACTTCCAATGATTCAAAAAATGTAGATCATAACTAGTAAATATTTTGGAGAATTTGTATTAAAGTTTGCAACATATAAAAAAATATAATTGTGTTAAGTAAGTTATTTTTAAGGGTCAACTAAGTTATGGATACATGTGTTAACTAAGTTATGGATAATGAGTACATTTGACCCAACTTATTTTTTTGTGAATCTATAATTGATTTGGTTTTTAAAAAATATCTCACATTAAGCATGTGCATGGACTATTCGCTCTTAAACAAAATAATAATCATAAACACATATACCTTATTTCACATCAAAACCATATTGTATTTTAACAAAATGCATTATTGATATATTATATTTAGAGAAACACTACCAAATTTGCATAAAGGTGCTTGTACCACCTTTATTTTCTATGTCTTTTTTTGGATCCTTAAAAAGCTACCTATGATGCATGTACTCATAGATTCTTGGATTTGTATTTTTATATCGATAATTGTGTACAATGTAATCAATCTATATAAACTATTTCCATTTAGGGTGGGCGCACAAAGATGCTCCCCAAAAGTCTTGCAATGGGGCTGCGTTAGCGGGGATAAAACAGACGTGCACACAGACCTAAGGACGTGTGTACACGTTGATAGGTTTGGTACCGAACATGGGTGCGTGCGGGCTACTTCGCATGCGCGTTTTTAATGCGTACGTGCTGAAAAGTGTGCACGCGCTCCTATTAAGCTAATTAAAAAAACAGGGCAGAGTTGATTTAACACATAAATAAACCAAGATAAATTGAAATACATATTCAAAAGTTGATTTTCTATCAACCACACAACCTGACCAATATGAATGTAACATTCCTTTCATTACTGAGCTTCAAGTCTCCTCCCATGACCATGTCCAAACCCCCAATTCCAAAGAATTGGATACATAGTACCATGGAATCATGGATATCCTTGCAAAGTCATGCATGGTGCTTTGAGACATTTTTCATGGCTTTCGATGTCTCAAAGGTTTCTTTACGACCAAATGCACAGTATTTTTCCCTCGAATGTCATTCCCAAGGCCTTGAGACACGTACATATTTCTCCAAGCCACCTAATTGCACCAACATCCATAATCATACTCCATTGGCACACTCAAGAAGCCATGTGTGATTGGTTGATAAAACCTTCTTAGTCTTTGATGGCTTGAATACTTCTTCAAGGCCCTTCATGTGGTGATAATCATCATCACCTTATTCATCATCATCATCATCATTGTTTCCGTTGTCATCACCACCACCACCACCACCATCATCATCTTCATCATCATCATCTTCGTCATCACCATCTTCATCATCATCATCGTTGTCGTCATCATCACCATCATCTTCATGGTATTCATCATCATCATCATCATCAACAACAACAACAACAACAACATCTTCAGCATGATCTTCATCATCATCATCATCATCATCATCATCAACCTCATCATCATCATCATCATCATCATCATCATAATCACCATCTTCATGGTCTTCATCAACATCATCATCATCATATTCGTCATCATCATCATCATAATCATCATCATCATCATCATCTTCATCTTCATCTTCATCTTCATATTCGTCGTCATCATCATCATCACCTTATTCATCATCATCATCATCATTGTTTTCGTTGTCATCACCACCACCACCACCACCATCATCATCTTCATCATCATCATCTTCGTCATCACCATCTTCATCATCATCATCGTTGTCGTCATCATCACCATCATCTTCATGGTATTCATCATCATCATCATCATCATCAACAACAACAACAACAACATCTTTAGCATGATCTTCATCATCATCATCGTTGTCGTCATCATCACCATCATCTTCATGGTATTCATCATCATCATCATCATCATCAACAACAACAACAACAACATCTTTAGCATGATCTTCATCATCATCATCATCATCATCATCATCAACCTCATCATCATCATCATCATCATCATCATCATAATCACCATCTTCATGGTCTTCATCAACATCATCATCATCATATTCGTCATCATCATCATCATAATCATCATCATCATCATCATCTTCATCTTCATCTTCATCTTCATATTCGTTGTCATCATCATCATCATCATCATCATCGTCATCATCATCATCATATTCATCATCATCATCATCTTCATCATCATCATCATCATCATCATCATCATCATCATTGTCGTCGTCATCATCATCATCATCATCATTATCATCATCATCCTCATCTTCATCATCATCATCATCATCATCATCATCATCATCATCATCATCATCATCATCATCATCATCTTCATCATCATCATTGTCGTCTTCATCACCATCATCTTCATGATATTCATCATCATCATCATCATCATCTTCATCATCGTCATCATATTCGTCATCATCATCATCATCACCATGATTATCTTCATCAACAGCATCATCCTCCTCCTCCTCCTCATCATCATCCTCATCTTCATCATCATCATCATCTTATTCATCATCATCATCATCATCGTCTTCCTCATCATCATCATCATCATAATCATCGTCATCGTCATAACCCTCTCCCTCATCATCATCATCAATATCATCATCATCATCATCATCATCATCAGGACAATCTTCATGGTCTTCATCATCATCATCTTCATCTTCATCATCATCATCATATCCGTCATCATCATCATATCCGTCATCATCATCATCATCATCATCATCATCACCATGATGCATGTACTCATAGATTCTTGGATTTGTATTTTTATATCGATAATTGTGTACAATGTAATCAATCTATATAAACTATTTCCATTGGGGGTGGGTGCACAAAGATGCTCCCCAAAAGTCTTGCAACGGGGCTGCGCTAGCGGGAAAAAAACAGAGGTGCACACAGACCTAAGGACGTGTGTACACATTGTTAGGTTTGGTACCGAACATGGGCACGTATGGGATGCTTTGCATGCACGTTTTTAATGCGTACGTGCTGAAAATCGCGCATGCGCCCCTGTTAAGCTAATTAAAAAAACAGGGTAGAGTTGATTTAACACATAAATAAACCAAGATAAATTGAAATACATATTCAAAAGTTGATTTTCTATAACCCACACAACCTGACCAATATGAATGTAACATTCCTTTCATTACCGAGCTTCAAGTCTCCTCCCATGACCATGTCCAAACCCACAAATTCCAAAGAATTGGATACATAGTGCCATGGAATCATGGATATCCTTGCAAAGTCATGCATGGTGCTTTGAGACATTTTTCATGGCTTTCGATGTCTCAAATGTTTCTTTATGGCCAAATGCATGATATTTTTCCCTCGAATGTCATTCCCAAGGCTTTGAGACACATACATATTTCTCCAAGCCACCTAATTGCACCAACATCCATAATCATACTCCATTGTCACACTCAAGAAGCCATGTGTGATTGGTTGATAAAACCTTCTTAGTCTTTGATGGCTTGAATACTTCTTCAAGGCCCATCATGTGGTGATAATCATCATCACCTTATTCATCATCATCATCATCCATGTTTTCGTTGTCATCACCACCACCACCACCACCATCATCATCTTCATCATCATCATCTTCGTCATCACCATCTTCATCATCATCATCGTTGTCGTCGTCATCACCATCACCTTCATGGTCTTCATCATCATCATCATCATCATCATCAACAACAACAACATCTTCAGCATGATCTTCATCCTCATCATCATCATCATCATCATCATCATCATCATCATCATCGTCATCGTCATCGTCATCATCATCATCATCATCATCATAATCACCATCTTCATGGTTTTCATCCA